>JAFBJR010000484.1:126102-378316 GCA_016785285.1 Brachirus orientalis | reverse complement strand
TCATATTTGCTTTTATTTATGGAACATGAAGTTATTGTTTGTATACTTATTTGAATAATGCTTTACTGAACAAAAATGGCTGCTCAAAGTCTTTTGGCGTATTTTTGTAGCAGCGGAATAGCGCCACATACAGGCTGTGCTCACGGAAACAATTTTAAGAAGGAACAAGACAGTACAGAGACATTTCTGCTCCCGTGTGGACAAGGCGTTGGACTCGAGTCCCCATCGCTGGTTCACATCTGCAATGTTTTAATCCCAGACAAGTTAATTGCACTCATTTAGTTTAGAATGGAGTAGTTTGGTCAGAGTCAAAATGCCTGAAAGCTGCAGTTTCAGCAGCTGACGTCTGTTGGATGTATACATATACTTACATATTTACATGTACAGTACTGTGCTAAGTCTTAGGCCATTAGATTGAATGAAAAGATGTGACTAAAAGTCAGTCTTCTACTATATGATCAACCTGTCAGTGAGTTGAACTTGTGCAACATGTGTATGTAATGCTCCAACATGTCTGGAGTAAACCAGGTATAATAGACCTTTTTCACAGCAGCTATTTGTTGGCATGAAATAGTAGGAGAAACACAGGTTTGACCAATAACATTCCAGGTTTTAAAGAGCCATGGTTGTGTTATTGTTCAAGTGGAAATGTAGCTCACACTAAATATTTGATATTATAGACGCATTTTTTGTTGAAAAAGATGTTATTTTCAAACTGCATATGTGTTTCTCCATATTTTCAGCATGTGTTCCAATAAAGTGATTGAGAAATAATTGTACAGTATGGTCATTATAGCATTGCTAAAACAACAAATCTAATGGTGGCCTAAGACTTATGCACAGTACTGCATATGTATATATATATATATAAATCACAATAAAGCCCGACCACAGGACGACACCTGATGTCACGTCGCACAGCAGCAACGACGGGCGCTGAGGCGTGACCGCTCCTGAAGAAAACCGCCATCACTTTTCTGACAGAGCTTGTATTTTTTCCCCCTCGTCGTCAGAGCTCAGCAGCAAACGCACACACACACACACACACACACACGCACACACGCACACACACACGTGCACACATCCTTCCATACATCCATACATTACCCGCTCCAGCTCCCCATTCAACGACACAATCACACTCAGCAGGGGCTCCACTCTTCCGTCATTACAGTCAGTTAATTCTAAACTCATTAACAATGGAGTCTTAACAATGGTGCGCACAAAAGCAGGAGGTGTGGGCGGACTGTCTTCACGCGGGAGAAAGAAATACCAGCTTTTTCATAATCAACTGTCAGTCATTTGGTAAGATAAAGGCTTCTTTAAGTCTGCATGGGGGGGGACACGAGCCTGCTGTGGCAATTTAATTACAATTTTTGCCGGAGTTTGACAAAAGAAACATAAATATGCAGTGTCTTGAGTACGGAGGATTGGCTTTATGAATAGAAATGTGTTTCTACAAAAGACAGAGGGGAGTTGAATTAGAGCCACTGACATTTTCAGCGAAAGTTACGACTTTTTCCATCTCCTCTGACCTCCTTGTTGAATAATTTATAGAAAGACTCGGATGTACATTAACCAGCTCCGCATTGGGAGGAATCGAATTTGTACATTTTACGATTTGATTTGCAAAGAGGCGAAATGTAACACAAAGTACAAATAATGTATTAATTTTTATTTTGTTTGTTTTCAGATAGTTCTTACTTTTACTCCCATCATTGATCTGTATTTTCTCTTCTTAACTCTTAACGCAAAACATATCACGTTTAACACATTGCATGATCATTTCCATTTTCCAGAAGAGAAGAGTCGCGACCTTGGGAATACATTTCAGTGTGAAAGTGAATATATGGAAACAGACACAACACAACTTTGCATCGACTTTGTATGTAATTTGGTTGTGAAAACACGCTTTTTGACTTAATACAATTTAATTTTTTATTTCTTTTTTGGTCTCTGCATCCCACCTTTCCAGTATTAAGACTTCAACATGACGCCATATGCAAAAAAATTTGTATTTGTATTTCCTGGATTTTTCCAGCAGTGACACCAATCAAGGAAATGAACTTGGGAATTTTCTTTGGGAACAGTTTCTTTAAATTTTGCAGAGTTATAAAAAGAGGTTTTGTGTATCAATAAAGTTAAAAATCCATTTCTTACTTTTACTTGTGTAAAGAACCTGAACCTGTACCTCTAAGTCCGGTCACCTTCACTTGAAATGTTGCATATCCACTCAAATTCAAACTTGCTGAGAAGTGCAACAGACTGTCTGAAGTAATTACAACATGGTCCAGCAGATGGTGCTCTAGATGCTGCATTCTGAATGCCCTCTTAACTCATTGGGAAAATAAAACATTAATATTGTGTTGTTTTGTTGTAAAATTGGTGTGTCATATCATGTTTCTTCAAATATTATTTTTGGTTAAAAGTGTTATTTTTACATAACATTTCTTCTTCTGGTATATCACACAAACGTCAAATCAGCCTCTGGGGCAGAAACAGTGGCCCCAGTGTCTGTACTACTAAGTAAAGATTTAAGAAAAGATAAAGAAAATGAGGTACTTCTGCCTCCTATGGTAATTATTCAATTTCCACGAGTTAAAAACCAGGATGTAACAGTTTCTCACATCGACGCTGCCTCGCAGCTTGGAGCACAATAGCCAACAACACTTGACAAGGTGTGCACAATCGAAGACAAATCTGAACATTGACTGAGGCCGTTTCATGCACCTGGGCTCCTATTGATATGTCAATCATGGTGCCACATCTCGTGAAAAGGAGAATCTGCGTCTCGAGCAGAAACAGTGGCCCAAGGACACGTCTCTCTTCTTCTGTCATGTTTTAATTGCCGCCGGTGCCACATGTGCGCCGCCGTGACTCGTGTTGATGAGTTAATGTAGTCAGTGAGATTTAGTGAGCAGCCACGGGCTACAGACTTCCTTCCGAGAATAGTGCACGACTCAAATACAGCTCTATTAACATTTCAGGGAAGCGCCACCAGTCACATCGGTGCCACCGATCGCGGCAATTGTGATTAATTTCCTTCCAGACTTCCTCATCACTGCGAGCGAAGCTAGGTGGGTTTCGGGGGGGGGGGATCGGGGAAGATCTTTATGACGCTAAACACAGGCAGTTTTAATATTTCATCATGGCTTCGTCTCACAGGGAAATAAATCCTTTTCTCTCCCCTCGTGACACTTTAGGTTATTGTGTATTTCAGTGAAATAAAGTGTAATAACCTCTCTTTATAAATCCCCGCAGGACAAATGACAAACACATTAGCTTAACAGCTCAACACATGTTAGCCAATGCTAGCATGCTAACTCACCGTGTTGAATCTTAAAATTAGCATGTGTATTTCGTTCACTTCTTTTATTTTATGTTCAATTTTACTTCTTCTTGTTGTTTCTGTCACTTGGATTTAAAATTTTGATCTGTTTTGGGTTTTTATTTGATTTTCTCCGTTTTCACTTGACTCTGACTCTCCCGTCTTTCTACGTTCTAACACTTGATTTTCCTTTTTTATTTAGTTGTTCTTGATTAATTCAATTGTCTCCATCCTGGACTCAGCACAAATTTGTTTTTTAATTGTATTTAAGTTCTGTATAGCTTGGTCTACCATTGCCTCACAGAGTTCAGAAGAACCTGGGTGTTTGTTCGTGGTTTTGTTTGACTCTATTTAACAAGCAAACAAAACTTAATTTTTATCAGTTTAGTTTCAACATATAAACATATAAAAATACTAATTACATGTAACTTTGTGCAAGGGCATAATTATTAATGACACATAAGTGTCTTTTTAACCAATCCTCCACCTTCCTGCTTTACTTTGAAATTCTTTCCTTCTTCTTGATTTATTTCCTGTTGCTGCCTGGGGATTGCCAAGCCCCGCCCTGATTTGTCCCACCTGGCTTCAGTCCTCACTTCCTCCTCGTGTACTTAACCTCTTTGCTCCCTTCTCTTCTTGTTTGGTAGTTTGTCTGTTCACATCTGTTCACTTTGGACATTTTGTTCATCGACTTTACTCCTGAGTCGTCTTCTCCGGTGTCTCCTGGTTTTGTTACTGTAAGTCTGTTTCCTTCACTAAATATACACTTTGCACTTGTACCAACACAGGCGGCCATTTTAGGGCCTTCTGGAACTTCACAAATGGCCAAACATCTTTATTAGTTTGCTAAATTTCAACTTCATTCAAGTTTTTTGGGCCTCACTATTTTCCCACAAAGCACTTTTTTCGAAAAGTAAATCAATGAAAACAAAGTTATTCAATCATTTAGTTTTAGTTGTGTAAGCAAAAAAGGTCAGCTCAGATGGATGTAATTAAGACTGGAAGTGGAATAAAGGCCTGTTGTTGAGCGTCTTTGATTATAAAGTGGCAGATTAATTAAACAATCACATTTTGATTCATAACCACTAATCATCGCCCTGGGCTTCCCCCAAAGGCTGAAAGCTCATACATATTTTCCTTTTTTCCCCCATTTGGGGGTTTAAACTGTGAAGCAGATCAGAGTCGGTCGAATAATAAATATTTTAAGGTGACAGGACGTGTGATGTCAATGCAGGAAGAAAAGTAGGTCAGAAATCTGTTCTGGTTAAGCTCTAATTTAGATTGTATGAGATTTGATCTGTATTTTACAGAATATTCCAGCAGGTTGGTTAAATGTGGTTGTTTACAGTCCAGTGTGTAGAATTACGTAGTATCTATCAAAAGAAATACAATATTTATAAACGATGTGACAGAATTTTTTAATGTGGTTGTTCACATCAGTGTGGCCTAAGGCTACAACTGACTGATTATTTTCAAAAAATGTTGATCAGTTTTTCTCAAACCTGAAAATGATGCTCTCAAATGTCTTGTTTTGTCTGCAAACCAAAAATATTCAGTTTTAATGATTTCTTTGTTATACGGAGCAAAGAAACCAGAAAATATTCCCAAGCTGAGAAATCAGAAAACTTGTTTGTAAGAATTTCGGTGCTGTTTGATTTTCATGTTTATTGCTGGAGTTCAGATATTTCAACCAGCTGAAGTGAACGGTGCAAACTTTGTATCTTACATTTTTGCCTCTACATGTCATTGCATTGACTTTGCGTTGGTGAGCATTTCATGTTTTTATGCTACTTGAAGGCTACTGTTGTCACTTGGATGAAGAGAGTAGAGCATGTTCTTGGGTCGCAGTATCCAACCTCACCCGTAGGTGCCACTAAATTCTACACACTGGTCTTTAAAATGCAAACATTTCTTTGTTTCTTTCCATTTACATGATGGCAAACTGAATGTTTTTCTCTGAAAGGTGAGGCATTAAGTTGTCAGTTGACAGCAATGTGCAACTTCACCTGTTGATGCCACTAAATCCCACACACTGGTTCTTTAAGCTTAGAAGACTTATTTCCCCCTCCAGATAAATATTTAAAGAAGTTTTCATGTCGAACAAAAGTGAAACAGTTGCCTCCAACATGACAACATGGACTAACCCTTTGGTTTTTTTGATCCCTGCAGACCTTTACGGATTTAAGGAATATAAATAAAACAAGAGCGGAAAGTCGAGCCAATTTCATGGAAGCTTCAAAGGTAGGGAGCAACTTTATGATGCTTTCACCAAACTGGCACTTTAGCACTTGTCTGTCTTCGCACCATGCCTCAGTTTTACTCTCCCTCTTGCAAAATGTATGACTGCTTTGTGCAAATATTTTCAAACCCTGTTGAGAGCAATAACATGCTGCATAATGGAGAGGCACTTGGGGAGAACTGAGCCGGAAGAGGCCAGTTTGTAGATTGCAAAGTGATGGTTTACCCAGGATTCTGGTGTTTGGAGAGGGGAACAACCCCCCCTCCCTGCATAAACAGTTTCAAATATTTTTAAATAGAGCCAGGGAATCTCTCCTCCTCTTTGGATGTCCTCGAACTCCTGTTTGTGGCTTTCTGTTGTTTTGTTGGTGAAAACTTGTCAAACTCTCTGACAAATAATTATTGGATAACGTGCAAGCAAGGCTTTTCTGTCTTCTTCCATCATCACTGGCTTGATATCACGCAGGGAAGCAAATCGAAAGGTGACTGAAGTGGAAAATGACTGTTAGTGTATTTTTACTTTATATAAACTGGTGAATCATGGTAATTATGCTCAGGAGTTGAGGATTAAATGGGTTTCCTGCAGAGAAATTTGCAAAAACAAATGCAATGGGACTTGATCGCTGTGTTTAATTATTACGTTCTGCTGCTCCGTACTCCCAGCGTGCTGCTTCTACCTTTTGACAAAGTGTCATATTTCATGTTGGCATGCGTTTCAGTCAAATGAGAGCGAGTCAGGTTGATGGATCGAGGCTGCGTAGAGATGATGCATTTCCCCAGTGATTGCTTTCATAGCCATTACTCACTGCACAGGGTGATTAGTAGTCCGGCAGCTGACACCTCTGCTCGTGCCCATGTGAGGCAGCAGCCGTCTCTTAGGAGGGTCTGGTCGCCTCTGCCATAACACTGATCTTTGATTACTGGGCTCAATCAATAGTCAAAAAAAAAAAAAGAAAAGATTACATGCTTTCTTATCAATCATCACTGCCAGAGGGAGGAAGTCATGAAGGACAGACAGCAGATGCATTGTTTATGAAAGAGGCTGTATGGGTTTTGTGAAAAATCACTGCAATTCTGACTCTCAGAAGTCACTGTGTTGCCTGTCAAAGTTATTTTGGGAGGAATTTGTCAGTACTGTCCTTGACCAGTCATTTTATGTAATGGGGGGGAGGGAAAGGACAACAGTCTGTTTTACCCTTTAACTCTGGGAACATCCACGGGCACCACTTTGTTTTTAGACATTTAGATTTACACTCTTAGGGATAGTAAACACCATGTTTAACATTTGGGGCTCTTTGGGTGGTACTTTTCTCCTTTAAACCAACACAATGTAGGACTTTCAAACCTTCAAATATTGTCTCCAGGATAATTTTCTTGGTACATCAACTTATAACAGGATGAATGGCATCCCTGTCAAAAGCCTGGGCAGGTCTTCATCGTCTGTATTTGCACCATGGGACTTCTGGTTTCAGCTCCATTACACAAAAGAAATCTACAATATTCTTCTTTACCACAACATATTTTGTGACAGTTGTGACAAACAAAATATAATTTGCCAACTGTAGGGGTTACTACCCATGAGGGCGACTGAAGAAAGCCACAGCCTTGGAGTTAGGCTCACCTAAACCTTGACCAGGTGAGCTTTAAAGTGCCCCCACATGGAATATTTTGGGTTTTTTTTTAAAGTAGGGCTGAAGGATTTAGATAAAACATCTAATTATGGCATATTTTCATATGTTGATTAATTGATAAGTTCAAAAACAAGATGGAGCATTGAAAATGAGATACCTTCAAAGTGTTAACTATATTCTCTAATGCAAGGATTAGAACTTAATGATATGGATAGCTTTTTAATATTGGTATAGTGCCACATGGTCAAACAGTGGCTAACATTGTTTCACCACTCACAGCAAGAAGGTCACCAGTTTGATTCCTGGTTCAACCAAGGGCCTTGCTGTGTGCAGGCTGTATGATCTCCGTGTGTGTGCTTGGGTTCTCTCCGAGTTCTCCAGTTTCCTCCCTCAGTCCAAAAACATGCAGTTTGGTAATTATGTTACTTGGACTCTGTCTTTGAAATGTTTGCCATGTGATGGATGGACAACCTGTCCAAGAAATAACCCATCTTTCGCCCCATGTGAGCTGGGATTGGCTCCTGTCCCATGAACCTCATGTGGAGGTTAAAGTGGTAGATAATGAGTGAGAAAAACCACTAATATTTCTGTACTTCTTTTAGAACTTGAAACAATTAAAAACCAAATTATTATATCGCAGTCTGGAATTTACTAATTCTGTTGTGTAAAATTGCAAATTTTGATTTATAACGATTAACTTGGGTGCAAACAACCAAACAGTTATGGTGTTTTGAGATGTGACGTTGGACAAGAAAAAGAAGTTGAAAAAGAAGTTGATTGTGCTGTATGAAAATAATACAGTGCCTCGAAATCCTGCAGTTTACCTTTTTTTCCCACCATCTGTTCAGGATATCACTGTATCCTTTATCTCATTTCTGCTCAGATTTTCCACAAATTAATCCTCAGGTGGTGTAATAATTATCATCATCTTTAGTCTGGCTTTCTTCTTTCTACAATTTCACATCATTAATGAAAATAGATATACTGTAGATTAAATTGGTGGGTAATTTGCCTGTGTTCAGATGTGAATTGCCTCAGGAGCCAATTATTCATCCATTTTGAAGATTTTTTTTGTGCTAACCTTTGTTTGTGAGGCTGGGTTAACACTCACTTCATTAATAAAGAGTCATACTTTTCTTGCACTCTGCATCTGCTGTAATAAATGGGAGAAATCCATAAATATCAAATAGTGGGCACTCAAGGACAACAATGCCCTATTAAACTGCTAAAAGGAAGTTACTAAAAAGAACATTTACGTAAGAATGTTCTCCTTTTTTTTTTTTTGAACTATTAACGAGCAAATGTGTTGCCTGTCCAACGGATATTGCAAAGTGGCATTTTTCACAATTAGTGTTCCAAAAATAGCAACTCAAGATGGCAGCCTGGGGTTGTTGAACATGCACAAGGCCTCTCAGAAATAGGCCGTGCCCTTGGTTGGTCCCGCTGCTCTGGTGCCGCGACCAAAACAGCCAATTTAGATGCTAAGTCTTTCACTCGTTGTGCATTAATCACCATCATATTCCATTTTGTCACAACAACGCACACTGCAAGTTTAAAGATCATTTTCTCAGGTCATTAATTAAAAGCCAGATATTCATACATCAGCATAATTCGAAAGACACCATTCTGCAGAGTTTGTTCTAGCTAAAAAGCTAATGAGCTAGCAAAAAAAAAAAAAAGGTTTGAAGTCAGTGAGCTGCCAGCACTGGATGGATGTCATCCTCTGGAAACACTTTCCATTTTGTCCCATATTTCCCATGGGGCTTTGTGGCAGCTGCAAGGCTGATTCCTCCATGGTTTAATTTAACACATTCATGCTGCTTCAGTTTAACAACCACGAGGATGGTTTAATGAAAAGTTAGTTTGCTCTGACAACTTAACTTTCAGAAAGCTGTGGTTGGGTATCAAGAAATGGTATTGAATTGATACTGGTACCTCTCATACTGTATATTCTATTAATAAGCATCTGGTCTATACAGTATATTTATGTTACTTTTAGACAAACCTAGTTGGAAATCAGAAAATGTGATCACACACAAGCAAAGCTATCGTTTTCGCAGAGCTAATGATCAGCAAAGCCTACATCGCTGCTGCTGCTAACAGCAAAAATGTTAGCGCTGATGCTGGTAGAAATCTACTGAAAATGTAGCATTTGTTATGGTTTATTGTTATACCGTGTAGCTAACAAGAGCTTTTGCTTAACGATTGAAAAGATTCCTCTTAGCACAGTTTGCTAGCATTTTCCTCTTCCAGGACAAAGCTCCCTACTTCAGTTGAACAGTTATCTGGCTAGCTCGCTGCCTTTCAATAAGCACAAATGCAACACTAGATAAACATGACGCGGCATGTTTGACTCTAACGGAAAAGCTATATGAAGCTAGCAGAGCTGATGATTAACAAAGCTAACAATCAAAGAAGCTAACATATATGCAGGAATGTTAGCCCTGATGATGAAGTATAGTTATTGTAAATGTGACATTTGTCATGGTTACATTATGTAGCTACTAACTCCCACTACTTTTTTGTATCATTTTGAAAGCTTTTGCTTAATGAGCTAAAAAATATTCGCAGATAAAGCATTGGTCAAGTGGAACATGAAAGAAAATCCTTTTTTTTTTTTTTTTTACACAGAAGTCCACTGGAAATGGAAGTCCCTGGCTTCTGATGTTGAGGTGAAAAATAGACACTACACCTGTGTTTAGGCATCCAAATTATGGGAAATATTGGTACCTATAAAATCCTTAATTATACCCTATATACTACAAAGAAACAGCCCTGGACCAATTTACAAATATAGCTGAAAATCTCATGAAGTGCAATTAGCATTCCTGTGAAAATTGTGTTCAAATTTGATTTTATGGAATATTTTTCACTGCAGTAGTTTTCAGAAGATCCACCACTGTTGTCTTATATAATTAAAATTAAGGCTCTCTATGTCTGTTTCTATTTTGATCACTTCCCCGTGCTGTTTGGGTAGGTCTGATCATTCCTATCAAAGTATTGATCGATAAAACCTGACGATGCCAATCCAGCAAACAGACCTGGATGGTGTGTATGGACACTCAGATGTAGATGATTCCAGTGAGCAAATATTGACTCTCGACCAACTAAACAGTTGATTCTGTGCGACAAAACCACCAAATACTTATTTCAAGACATTTCTGAGATGATGAATATTGTATAAAATCCAATCCCCCCCCCCCCGGTATCCCAAACACTCTGTCTGTATGAATATTGTATAAAATCCAATCCCCCCCCCCCCGGTATCCCAAACACTTTGTCTGTCTGAATGAATGTGTGAATGATTCCATTCTCTGGTGTATAAAATGGAGCCATACGGTGTGAGACGTCAGTGGCTATGTGACTCTGTTCGTCCAGGGAATGAAGACAGGCATGAATTTTATTACCCGTCCCTGGACAGACTACCAACGAGGTTCTGGGCTGTTTAGACTGAACATGACGCAGTATTGATGGCGCTGGTCGGGCCGATCAATGTCACAGCAAGGGAATGGAGGCAGTTTAGTGAGAGGAGCATAAATGAAGGAGGGTCTAGTCTGTGTGTTACTTAAGTACAGCATTTTTACAACATTATCAGGACAATAAAATGAACCTGTACAATAATTAGGGCTTGGTATTGATTGTATTTTTCCCCCAGTGCTTGTGCTAAAACATACAATAAGCTGTTAGTGTTGGTGATTATCAATACACTGAATAATATGTACAATCATTTATGCTGCTTATACTCAACACATAAATATACTCTATTTATTTCTTGTGTTATCTATTTAAATCCAAATTCTTGTCTCGTTTTTTTTATGGTCTTGGGATTTAAAATGCACCTCTGAGTTTGTCACAAAAGCAATTTCATTGTGCTTAACAATAAAATGCTTGAATTGAGTAAAATTATACTTTCTAAATAATGGTGTTGCTCAGATGGTGCCTGAACCCGAGTAGTTTAAAAAAAATAAAAGGGCTACACAAACATCAATTAGGGATTTTCTGTTGGAACAACTAAACTGCTGCAGTACTTTTGAATATTTTATCTGTTTACACTAGGTGGAAGCAGAAATTCGAGTAAAGTCGGAAAATCGTGCATGTGAGGCGTCGTGTACCTGCCACCATCCAGTGATCTGGATTCCAAACAAACAAAGATGCACGTAAAGGACTGAAATCTGTTTCTTGCCTCAATGACCACAGAGTTGTGGCAGAGATCTGCAAGTTTGTAGACGGCCAATGAGAAGTGTGTTCTGAGCGCCGGGGCCACACCTCATGCAGGACATTCCAAAAAACCTAGGGTTTCAAGGCCCTCACACCCCCCTTACTACAATGACCACTGTGTGGCACTAGAGACAGAGAGGTCACCATTCATTTGTTACATTGAAGTTATGAAGAAATTGTATTATTTTTTCACTTAGGGCACACATTCTGTTGCCAGTAGGTGGCCTCACAGGTTATCATTGTAGACTGATATAGACTTGCCTCAGAAAAGTTATTCCCACATTCTCCTGGTAGAACAGCACAATTTGATTTGCCGCTTGTGGGGAAAAACTTGAATGCCCCCTGCTGGCAAACCATGTGCTTGAATCACATGAGCCTCGCAAGTTTTCATCCATGATCTTGTAAGACATTCTGGATCAGGTTTAAGTTAGATCTGATGAAGTTTGCAGGAATTTATGGATAGAAGTTTTACATTTTGTGAATACTCCAGGCCAAACTATATTGTTTGTGTGGAAAATCTCAAATTGGATGACAATTTACATTTTGAATTTTGCAGGAATACAGATAAAATCGTAAATGGTGGACTTCCTGTTGGGCATGGCCAAAAACTCCAAATTAGATTGTGTGTGGCTTGGCATGATAAACCTTTCCACCTAGATTCATATACTTATTTATGGCTACTAGGTACTGTAGCACTCTTCAGAGAGAGATCGACGACCAATGTCGGATCTCAAGTTTTGCAGGTCCAGATGGGCCTGGAAGATGAAGATGAAAAAGAATAATCAGAGCAGACCACCAGTCAGTGCTCGGGTCCTAATGATATGCTGCAGGGGAAATTAAAATTGGACTCATAATCCGTAGAATTGGTTCCATATTGACGTCAGGTCTTTGTGTCCAGTCCTGATGAACACACAGAGCAGACGAGATGCAGAACACTTCACTACATCCAAAAACAACTTGTTTTTGTAGACGCATACGTTTCTGCGGCTCCTCGCACCATTGTCACGCTGCTGCCTTCGGCACGCATGGTTTATTCACAATCAGCTGACTGAGTAAGCAAACCCAGGCCCGGGCAGCGGAGTGTTGTAGCGTGGACACAGTTTTTACACCGACACCTCGACTGCTTCGCTTGTCAGCGTTTATGCTTCACTGCTCACAGATGCAGGAGTCGAGTCTCTCTGCAGAGTCTGTTTGTGCTTTTTCACCATCACTGAACTGAGAGGAAACACTGGCAGGAAGTCGCATGGCTACGACCCGTTCTGTTTTTATTTAGATTTTTATGATTGCACCCGAGGGGGATGACAAGAAATTTAAATAAGTTGCATGTAGGACATAAAAAACACAACTGAAATATTTGCGGGGAAAATAGTGGAGGGTGAAAACAAAATGTGTGAAAGGAACCAAAAATTATGCCAAAAGGACTTGTTTGGCCCTGTTACAGGAATAAAACTATTCTAAATAGAACAAAAAATAGACCGAAATGGATTTTTCTGTGGTCAATGTATGATCCTGCCTTTTTTTGGCTGATACATTTGGCCGATTTTCTGCTTTTTCCTCCATCTGATAAAATAAATAAATTATGAAAAATATTCTATCAACTAAATACTTAAATACTTGGTATAGGTAATGAAATAAAATAACTTTTCTAATACATTGTTTTGCATAACTGAAACAATTTCATTAATCAACTAATTTAATCTGTAATAATTGGCTGATAAAAAAAAAAAAAAAATTTAGCCGATGCCAATTATTGATGAATTGACAATATGCACAGTCTCTTCCTGGTTTTCAAGAAGCCAGACCAAGTATATCCAGTTAACTGTCAGCCAACGATGCAGAGATGTTTGTCAGTTTCGCACAAGTAACCAAGAGTGTTTAGAGACAAATTATACAATTAAGTAGATGCAGCGGTGCTTCACATTTCCCTCCTTACCACACTGACATTTAACATCTTTTTTATTTTAAGGCCATGTTCCTCGGGGCAAATTACTAAAACAACTACTAAAACACAATGTAAACATTTTTGATCTATAAGGAAGTTGTGACACAAAGTGAATTGGTCTACCTTTATCAAAAATACTTTAAATGGCTCAAAACTCCAAAATAATGCATGATAAATTAAGTGATATAAGAGATAACTTTCAAATACTAAAAATATATTATGACAATCAGAATGGGTGTAATTGCTTAATTGTTCCAAAATGAAAAATATGGCTTTTTATTTGAAAACTCTCTCTAAATCCCGGTTTCTCAGTCCTGGTCCCTGGAGACCCACTGCCCTGCATGTTTTAGATTTTGCCCTGCTCCAACACACCTGATTCAAATGAACGGGTCATTATCAGGCTTTTTACAGAGCTGAATATTTGAGTCGGAGAAACATCCAAACATTACATTTTGAAGGGTTAGGATTAGGGCGGTGGCTCTCCAGGACCAGGACCAAGATCTGTTTAGTTGTAAATTGTTTAGACTCCAAAATTTTCTCGAAAAAGATACTTTAACATCTACACAAATACAGAAATCTGGTTCAGTTCTCCTTCATTGTAAGTTGCATTGCGTCTCAATCTACTTTATCTCCCTCTTACAGAGTCTGGATTGTGTGACGCACACTCTTAATGGATGTTTAGTGGACCGTAAAGGAATATTCACTGAATTTGACAGAAAAGTGCATTGGATTAACATCCCCTTAATCCACCTTTAGTGCCCTTAAGTGGTGCTTCAACACCAGCTAATAGGATTTAGTTGGATTTTTGGCATTTGATTGGTCTGTGACTGATGAAGTCCTGCAGCTGTTCTGCAGCCAAAACAAAAAAACAAACACAGTGTGTGTGACGCAAAACATAAACTGTGTTTGAACGGCAGCTGTTGCTGAATATTTCATGCAACTGCATAAAAGTCCACATACTCTAGTTCCAGCAATCAGACCTTGTACAACATTCAGAAATTTGCAAGTTTCTTTTTTCTCCTCAGTAACAGGATGCTAATTAGCCCATCCACACATCCTGTGTATGTATGGCTTCTCAACTCCAACGGTAGCCCTCTGATGAAGAGCATGTGGCGGGCCTAAATGAAAATTGCCTGCCTGCCTGCTAATGAAAGGCAAACTATTTATAGTGTCAGTCCACATTAATGTGGCGCAAATTAAATTTCAACACCTACCTCCTATTGTCAGAAGTACCAAAAAATTCACAATGGTATTAATACAAAAGTGTTCTTTAGGAGTTTGTTTCCATAGCTCCAGCCACACACAGTGACCACAACTTTGTATTTCCAGTTTGAAGCTTGGGAAACATCTTTTAAGAATGTCGGTATTCCTTGGGGATTTGGAGTCGTGTGCAAAATAAAGCCAATCGGTCGGTAAACAACATCTCCTATGGAAGGGAGAGTGCGAGTCTGAGGGCAATGACACACTGAGGATCTTCTGTTTTACACCGACATATGGATGTTTCAGTTCTGCCATCTGAGCCTGAGGGGATTTCTCCCTTGAGCTAACTCTTCCTCTTTCTTCTGCACGTCCTTCGGGATCTCTGGCCGCTCCCATAATCCGCGGCACGCTAGCTCGGGAGCCTCTTACTCTGCCGTGTCCTCCCTCAGCTGCTGTCGCCAACCGCTGCCTGAGCATCTCAGCTGACTCCCCCATCTCCCCCGCGCGCTCTGCCAAATGTGGGGTAATTAAGACGCAGAAAACTCCTCCACTCAGTTGGTAAGAGGACCACGTAGCTCATATATGTCAGAAGCGGTAGCATGCGGCTAAATTTGCCTGATTTGAAAGCACTTCAAGGGTGTGCCAATTACCATGTGCATTCACTATAAGCAGCAGCAGCATGCGCCTCATTTGACAGGACAGAAAAAAAAATTGTTTTTTATCTCGATTTTCCCATCTCTGCCTCTGCATTGCAGGCGGGCTTTGGGCCTGTCATGATATTTAACTTGGAATAAAAAAAATCAAATAACAACCAGTCATGATTTTCCCTCGAATTTTCCTCAGCCATTATGTTTTCTAGCGGCAAACATAAACTGCAGAAATGAAATCTCCATTTTAGACCCCTTTTTTCATTCCACGGATGTACCAGTCTACCATAGATGGGCTTGGTCACACTGATTTATGTACCTGCTGGATCCTTAATAGAATTTCATAAACCCTGGTGTCATTGCTTTTAATGTCAAACGAAGAAGTAAATGCCATTTCAGAGGGTTTTCTGCTCTAAACAGAACACTGCTGACTACTTTAGTGGTTATTTAGGTAGCATTATTTATTGCCATGTCTGCAACACATATTTGTTTTGGTAGATAATAATTTCCTTTTATTTAGATGCCGCATGAAAACAGTTTTGACACTTTTTTGTGATAATAACCCCATCCTTAGCTAATCCCCTCACTAGAGGCGTTCCACCAGGCTCCTGTTCGTGCCTCTTCACAATTTACACAACTTCTTTTGTGTCCAGTATATCGAAAGTCATTTGCCATATTAATACTTATATTCCAAATTTTTTTATTCAGGTTAAAAACAAAACAAAATAAAAACACTAAATGTACACTGAACTTTATATTATAGTATAAAACTAGCAAGATATAATGAAGGCTTAGGGGTAACTTTGATTACATAATCACATAATGTCTGAAAAAGTTTGAGACATTAACCCAATAATATGATCCAAGTGAAAGGAAAGGACACTTAATTGTTTCCTGGAAGTTTCGAAAAAAAATGCATTAATAGTGAGGATAAATTCACTATGTGCTCATGACTAATTTTGCAATGTCTGTACGTAGCACCTCACCTCACGTCATCCATAGACCTGTTCCGGTTGAGTCATAATGAAGCCGTGTGAGTGACTCCCCCTCCTGTGTTTTCACACCCGTATCATTTTCCCCCCATGCCTCACTCAGTGGGGGGTTAACAGGCTGGCTCGATATATGCGAGAACACCTCGCTCCATCAGATACCACTCCTTTCCCTAACCCCTAATGGTCCCGAGGGAAACTTCATTATTTATCGCTATTGAAGGGGCCTTTCAGTTATAATACCTTGCCACCCCTTTTGTCTATTACTTCCTGTCTGCTATAGTAGATTGAATGTCTGTAGCATCTTTCAGCCCAGAATTCAAGCTCCCCCCCCCCCCCCCCCCCCCCCCCCCCCCCCCCCCCCCCCCCCCCCCCCACAAAACGAACGCCCCCCCCCCCCCCCCCCCCACCACGTGACACGTTCACAGAACCTGCACCGGCAACAATGTGGAGGCTATTTTCAGGTCAGGATCAGAGAGTCCTGAGAACAATGTGGCGTAATGTGCAGCGGGGGAATGGACCAAGTGACAACAAAGAGATGTAGACATGGCTGCACACTCTCTCGCTCTCTCTTGTCGAGCAACAGCTCATGGAGTAGCTTCATCAGCCTGACAGAGTTTCTAGGTCTCTCACATCTTAAATCCTAAAATTTGGCAACCTCTCCAGCGTTGTACCCTGGCTTTTTTTGATCGTCATGACCCTCATGTTGAGGATGAAGCGGAAGAAAATGACTGAATACTAAACCTGACCGTATTGATCCTTCAGAGACTCATCTTTTATTGAAGGCTGGGTTTAGAGGGCTTTATTGTATATGTGTTTATAATGCATATGTGTCTTCCTCCCACCACGTCGCGGTGCCATGTTTCTATAATTGTTCAGGACAGACAGAAAAAGAAATGTGGCTCAAGTCTGTTTTTTTGCATCATTTCTGAAACCTGTCATCAGACAATGACACACTGAACCATCACATCCCATTCCCCACTGTTTTATTATCTTAAAGTAGAGTATGGGTTTGAACCAGGAATTCCCTCAATGTGTCAGCAACAATTTGTCCCCACAGGATTTCCACAAAGCTCCAGTTTGGGCCTCCTTCACCAACGCCATTTGTGTCCCAATTATCCACTCACACAGCTTGTAAATTTACTTCTATGCTGATGACACCAGACGATATCAATCCAAGCATGTCCGTCACTCATTTCCATGTATGTGAAGGAGAGCGCCCCCTGCAACTAAATCCATTAGTCCATTTATCCATTTTTTGTCTATCACTTAATCTTTGACAAGAGGCCCTTGTGGGGTTGCTGGTGCCAATCCCAGCAGACATAGGGCGAAAGGCAGGGAAGGTCACCAGTCCAGTACAGCATCCAATTAACCTCTGCATGTTTTTTGGACGAAGTGGGAGGAAGTCAGAGAACCTGGAGAAGGACCCCCTACTCATTCCAGCCAATTAATCTCTTCCCTCAACTGCTGCAGTGCCCTTCAACCAAAGTGAAATCCCTGAAGCCATGTTCAGTTCAGAATGTGATGGTGCATCTGGTCCTCAGTCAGTCTTTTTAAGGGCACATGTCACTCCACTGGTTACTTATGGCTTATCACTTAAAAGCAAGTGTCACTTAAAATCAGTGATACTTGCCAACAGTGTGACAACATATGGGCTTTGTTCTGTCTTGGCCATTACCTTCTTCTGGTTTTGTCCCATTCACACACGACTACTTAGGTTTGATTTTCTCTGATGATGGACCAAGCTTAATGCTATTCCAAGCATAAACTTCCCTATCTAACCATAAAACTTCCAGTTTACAGACATCTTTTCACCCGACTCCCTTAACTTTTTTTTATTGAACATATTTAGGACTCTGCACTTAATTCAAGGTGTCTCGATGTAGTGACGCTTCAGTGCCGTCCCTCAGTTGAAAGTCACTTTGGATGAAAAATAATCTGCTAAATGAGTAAATGTAATATAATGCATGCATGGAGGGTTGTCATCCATATTCTTGACTTATTTTTCCAGGGTTTTCTTTTAATGTGTCACCTCTGTATTGAGTGATGGGGGAGAAAGAAAGGTACCAATAAATCTTTGGTCGGCCCAGTTCAGGGAATTTCATTACCACTGTTATAATTCACTGAGAACAACAAGCAAAAAGGTGTTTGCGAAAGTAACGAATTGTGTAGAAGTGTCCAGTCAACAATTGGCCTCTGTAAATTGATAATGATTACTGATTATCACAACAACTGGGAGTCATTTATCAGCCTCTACAATGAGATCAGTGCTGCTAAAAGGGCTTGTTAGCCTGTTGGCATTTCCTGGGTGGTGTCCATGTTTTTCCTATTAAATATGTGGCTGTGTGCTTGTGTTGTTATTCACACTGTGGGTGAAGAAAAATGTTAGTAGTTAGTCATATTATGAGGGTTTTATCTGCCATTATTGTTGTGTTTTTTTTTTGGAGGGGTTTAAGGCTATAATAATCCTTGGTATATCATAATAAAACATTTTAAATGTGCATGTTATCACAGAAGAAATAGAGATGGCATTAAAAAACACTCCCCACACCAAAACTACAGACTCCTAACATTTAGGCTGAATCGAGAGGAAAAATACAAGAGAATGACGGAGCAAATTAATACCAAACCCAAAACAGGCGCTCCCTTTTGCCTTTTCAATTTTTCATATGCTGGAAATAGATTTGGAGATGGATTCCAACCCTGAGCTGATAAATTTTAATTTGATCCCTCCCATGCATCATTATTTGCACAATGCAACTGCCAGCCATAGCTTGTGTGCCCGGAATGGCAAGTCCACATTCAAATTCTGCACAGAACACAATTTTTTTCCCCCATCATATATAACAAAAGGCAATCATTCCATTTGTTTTCCCACACAATGGCCTCTGGATAATAGTAGTAAGGGTCTAGAGGTGGATGGAGGGGAAAAAAGAGACCAACTTATCTGCCTTTCCCAGAGTCTGCCTCTTTGCCATGAATAATAGATTATAGATGAGAGCTGAAGTTTGCCTCGCAGGGAGGTGGGTATAACGCTGCTTGAGGTCAACACGACGGAGTCGATTTCTGTTTTCACCAGGCCTATCTGAAACACTCGGAGACGTATCCTCGCAACACCCGCAGAGCGACTATTTTTAACAGCTGCTTTATCACCCAGAGTCACTGCGGTGAAGGACGTGATAGGCAAAATGCAATGTCATGCTTTTGAAAATGATAAAAAAAAAGAAAAAGAAAATGGCTAAAGTCAGCTATTTCTGGTAGTTTCCTTTCTACATGGCAAAGCTTCTTATGGATTCATATAGCCAACCCTGTCATCTGGCCCATATATCATGTGGGCAGTCAGGCCATAACAAAAGCCATAACAATATCACATGTCAACTAAAGCTCAATCCCATCTCACTCCTCGCCCCAACCACTTAAATGTGTCGTGATTTTGTTGAGGTAAGGTGAAGTTTTAGGGCTAAGTAGCCCTTCAAACCAAAGAAGGTAAGCGATAAACGATAGTGGATTGACATTACAACAAGGTACCACAATGTAGCCCGCATGTGTGATATATACAGTAACCGCTAATGATGGCATGTTGAATCTCTGGCAAAAAAAAAAAAATGTGTTGCAGTTGGGATTTGGGGGTTATATTTTAACTAGGAGTACAAATTTAAAAGGGAAAAACTGAACAAAATAAACCTGTGCCGGTCCAAATCTGGGCAACAGTGTGGGTTTTATCTGGCCCACAGACGGTGTGAAATGATGGTCCAATCCTGTTTTCCAAAACTGGACCACAGGTTGGCCCTTATTCCTTTAATGCCAATATAAAATAACAAAATAGAATGTGTAGACAGCAACTGTTCATTGTTCCATAGGATGTGGGATGAAGAAAAAAACTTTAAGTCCTACCTCCCCCTTTAAATTAATTAACCAACCTCACAGACAGTTTTTAATGACATCACTTATATGGTTTGCTTGCATTTGCCAGAGTTTGGCCACAAGTAAGCCAGCAGCAGTGCTGCATGTCTTTAATATTAAGCATCCTAGTGCAATGTTGTGCCCTGAAAGCAAATTAATCCCTGCGGTTCCAGGCTTTACTGGCTTTATATTCACTTTTCACTCAGTTAGTGTGGGAGTGACAATGGCTAATTACCAGGTTAATGGAATAAAGAAGAAACAAACATCCAAACAATTGCCACTGTGCAGTTTAATAAATGTATTAATAAATAGTGCTGAGAGGTAATTTAAACATCCTCATGATCTCCACCCATGTCTTTAATGAGCGAGTCTATTCGCCGCTCATGTTTCAACATAAAAACATGGGAAATTCCCATCACTGTGAAGAGAAAGGGGGGAAACCTCTTCATCTGCAAGACTAGGAGACCAGTCAGTCCACAGGGTCTCATATGTGAGAGGAACTTCATTTAATTCCCAGGGAAGCCATGACATTTTAAATCATCTTATCTCCAAAAGGGTTTTCCAGAAGATAAGGTGAAAGTCACGAGGAGGTAAAACACCAAAAAGTTGTGTATTTAAAGTTGATAAATATCATTTTGCATGAGAGAATCACTCTGTGGGAAGAGTTGGAGAGTTAAAGTGCTTGATTTTCTGACACTGTTCTCTCCCCAATTTAGAGGATAATTATTACTCCCTTGTAAAACAGAAGCGACTGTGACGCTTGTTTAATTTAACTCCAAAGAAAAAGCCTCTCGAAACAACTGGAGGATGGCTTACTATATTATACACTTTCATTAAATATATATAAACCTCTTGGGCTTGCTGAACCGGAGCGGCACAGGCAATCTGCAGATGTGATGCTGCAGCACACGATGGACTTCCAGATGCACCGGGCGCACGGACGCACGCGTCGCTGCCACTTGACTTTATTTGTGTACAGGACCCCGCTGATCAAAGATGATGAATAACGAGTCCAAAGGAGGGAAATTAGCATGGAAAAAAAACCCTCCTTGTTTCAACCGACGCATAAAATATCGACACTTATTTTAATGAGCAGTGATAAAAGTTGCCCCGCTGCGCAGTGGACAGCGTCGTGATTGATGCCGCGCATTAAGAGTTTGCTGCCGTGCCCGAGCAAACGTTGCAGAAGCAGAAGAAGCAGAAGAAGCAGAAGAAGAAGAAGCAGAAGAAGCAGAAGAAGCAGAAGAAGAAGCAGAAGAAGAAGAAGCAGAAGAAGAAGAAGCAGAAGAAGCAGAAGCAGAAGAAGCAGAAGAAGAAGAAGAAGAAGAGCTGTCAGCCTATTGTCCCCAAATACCTGCCTGCAAGGACTCTCTATCTCATCTCCTGCCATTTTCAACAGCCAAACTCCCAACTCTCCAAATCCCTTTTCTAGTTTAGCCCGCTCACTTTTATTTTTTTGGCCGCTCAGATATTCCGTCGTCTGCTCCTCATTTCTTGCATACTTCCCTCGCTCTCTGAGATGAAACTCTTTCCCTTCCCTCCGGCGTCCTCCTCCGCCAGACAAATAGCTCCACTTGTTTCAAAGTGGCCACAACAGAAGGACAATGATAAGAGAGCTGTCATTTCCTCTGTCTGCCCCCACACCTCACATCCCTGTAATTGACTGCAGTGTGTCGGGATGTGCTGCCGATCCTCAGGACGCCCGAGAGTCTTGTCAGGCATCATAGGGTGGCTTGTCATTCACTGACCTCCACGTTATTTGTGGTGCTATTTTGGCAAACGTGTTCATTTATCCAGAGATAGTCGTTAATTAAGTCCTTGGCTGAAGGACGGAGAGGATTGCTGGTCGAGTAAATGAGGTATTTTCTCGTGGCTGGGAGGCTCAGCGAGATATTTTTTTGCCTTCCCGGCGACTCTCTGGTTGAACTGCAGCTCAAAGTGAATCAAAAAGCAGCCGTGTCATTCTTGCTTTACTTACCAAGAACCACTAAAACCTGCACTGAACAAGAATTTACCACAAAAAACAGAACCCTCTGTACCAGGGTGGCAATTATTTCCTTATATGAAATGATTTGACGTTTCTGGGAAAAATCATGGTACTGCTGGGGTTCTCCAGATCACATTTAAGACTTTTTACGACCATTTTAATATAATTTAGAATGAAATTTAATGCCAACTGAACTACCATAAAAGTTTAAAGGATATAATGGAGAATAATACAATAAAATGTATCCTGTTTTCGCATTAGATGTCCTCATCCTGTCCATCTTCCACACCTTTCTATTTCTGCTTCATTTTGTTTGAGCTATTTAATATATATTTTTTCATACATAAATGCCATGTTCTTTGTCCACTGAGTGGAACCCTCCACTTCCTATTGCATTGTAGGAGTTGTAGTTGCCAGTTGCTGCCATTTTGCAAACGTTAAATACACAGTAGCATTAAAAAAACCACCGTTACGCTCATTTCAAGGACAATTTCCAGTGAGACGCAAATTCTTTATAACATCACACTCATCTATTTGGCTTATCCCAATTTTTCAATCTTAAAACAAATATAGCAAATGTAGAATTTCCATTTTTAACCAATTAAGTCATGACCGACACATTTTAAAGTGTCACATCCGACTATGAATGTCAGGAACGAACAAAGGACGTGTACTTTAACATTAGTGAAGAACAGAGATTTGGGGTCAGATTGTTAGAATTGTTTTTGTTTTCCTGCCTAGTCTCACGTCTCCCACGACGTGCTCCTGGACATTGACCAATAGGATTACAGATTGCTCTGATGTAGCATAACATACAGACATAAATATGGTGAGAGGAAGCGGGATGCTTGGTGGAATAGTGACACTCTTGAATGATGATTGGTCGAGTTCATCCTTGTAGTGTTGCCAATCCCCCGAATAAGACACGATAATAGTCTGTGCCACTGGGAATATGATAATCTACCATGGTGACAAATCGTGAAAGACAAAAATATCTTGTCGTCTGATCCCGTTGTTACTTGCATTTTGGTCACATGATGCTGGTGGAGCATTTCTTTCTTTATAGCCTAGGGCAGGGGTGTCAAACATGTGGCCCGTGGGCCAGAATTGGCCCACCAGAGGGTCCAATCCGGCCCACATAATGAATAAGTGAAAAATGATTAGAACCTAATCAGTATGTGAACTACTATATTTTTCAGTTCCAGAAACCTGTGACCAAACTGTTTAGTGCCTTTGTAGATCCACTGTGATCTGTTGGTTTTAATGCACATGTGTAAATAGTAAACTTAGGTATAATATTACACTTATTTTTCTCAAGAAATCTCAGGTTGTTCATAATATGTTTTGTAAAAAAAAAAATTCTTCATTAAATGTAAATAAAAGGAAAATATTTGGAGTTCTTGTTGTTTATAGGTTATAATGCTATTATTTTACTGGTCCGGCCAACCTGAGATCAAGTTGCACTGTATAAGTAAGTAAAATGAATTTGACATCCCTGGCCTAGGGTTTCTGGATCATATTTTATTTTATATTCTTTACCACTATCTGTTCAATTCACTATTGAATGATACTGAATCATCCCTACACGAGCGCTCACTTATTTCTGACCCAGCTCTTTGCTTTTTCTAGCATTTCCTGGCACGATGCCTGACCTCTGTCCTTGTGCATATCCGGTCAACATTTAGAGATGTCCCCTCATATCTCTCTCTATAGTGACATTTGTCTTGATCTCTGCCTGTAATGAGCGCCGTGGCCGTGGCCCTGCTCTCTCCAGGACCTTTTTAACACTTTTTTAATGGTTATTCTTCAGAGTGCTTAGCCAGCAGGTCAGCCGTGCCACCTCCCCTGAACCTGACCGTCAATTTGTATGAGCGGGTTCGCTGTGCCCAAACAGGCCGTGCTGTCAATCAAACGCAGCCATGCAGTGAAAGCAGGACGGCGGCCTGGCTGGACTTTCAGCCTCTAAAACTGATTTGGGGCTACAGATTGCTCCCTGAAGTGGGACCAGCTTTCAGAGTGCTTAAAGAGGACGTTTTGTCAGCCAAGGAAGGAAAAAAAAAAAAAAAAAAAGTCTTCAGTGGCAGAGTCGAGCAGTGATGCGGAGACTAAATTTTTATGTGGGGCTGTTAAGATATGGAGGTCATGTGATCTAAGGAGGCAGAGCAAGGTTTTCATCTAAGTAAAAGCTGCTTTGGCTTTTTCTTTAAAGACGTAATGGAGACGCAAACGACACAACTCGTGCTGTTTTCAGAGCAAAGCAATAATTTTGTACTGTAACAAAAAGATTTAGACTACAGATCCTTGGACTAGGCTTAAAAATATTCAGGTCCATCAGGACCAAAACCTCTGTTCCAGTTGCAGATTTTATAATTTGCCACCATATCCGTACTGCAAACTTTTTCTTTTGATATTAGTTAATTGCACTCTCGTCTTTTTGACTTTATTTTATTTTTATTTTCCTCTAATTTTGTTTTTTGCTCCAACGATCAGCACAAATTCGCTCATATTGTGAAAATTTCACCGGGCAATAAACTGGATTCTGATTCTGGAATGTGAAACATCTGTGTAGGTCACTCTTTCTTGTAATCTTGTGAGCTCTTTCTTGTAATAGTCAGGTGCTCTCTAGCATTACAACTCATATTACCCCCCCCCCAAATTCAATTATGTCACAATTTGGCAAATATGCATCAAAACTTTAACTTTCCAAGTTGGTGTTCATGAGAATTTCTATTTAATTCAAGAGACAAGAAAATTCCACTTATTCTAATACCACATAACAGTGTGTAACATTGACTTTACTGGGAAATATTGAATATACTAACAAAATATAATTTCAAATTGCTTTAAAAATGTTTTATTGTAACTTTAATAGAAGCAATTTATAAGTGCTTAATGTCAAGGTCTTTCTTTATGATGGACGCCATTTTGTGCTGACATGTTTCAACTGCAGCCCTACTGGATGTGTGTTTCATATATTGATGCAGACGATGGTAAACAGCTCACATGTCTAAAGAGCGACACTGGACCTTTTCTTGCAAGATGCATCCATTTTACTGTATGTGATGCTCAGAGCAGCACTTTTGATGACGGCAGTTTTGCGAATGAAAATCTAACCGAGGTAGTATCGTCCTATTGGACAATCGCTCAGTGTCCCCGCCCAAATCTGTGCCTTAATTTAATGCTTATTTTAAATGTGACCATTATTTACAAAATGGACGCCATGCTATATTGACCTGAAACTACAGAGTGAGACCGTTAAATCCAGTAGAGTTGCCCCTAATGGCCATTCGTTGGGAGCGATGGAAGTTCAGTGGTAGAGTGAATAGTCTTTTAACTCAAAGGTTGTGGGTTTGATTCCCAGCTCTGCTAGTCTACATACCGATGTGTCCCCGGGCAAAACACTTTACCCCACGTTGCTCCTGAAGGCCGTGCAGGCAGCATGTGAGTGGGTATGAAAGATGAGTGATAGATGTGCTGTAACAAAGTGTAAGTGAATGGGTAAATGACAAAACTATAGTGTAAAGCAAGACTGGAAAATCTTTATAAATACAGATCATTTCCATTCAAGAGAAAACAGGTTTCAGGAATTGGCTTCACTTTCTATACCCATAGTTGCGTCCATTTTAGTCTTTTGGCAGACATTTTATAGAAGGTCCACTATGAGAAGCTACAGCATGGACGAATGGGCTGCCTTTGTTGGTTATAACCACCACTAAGCGTTAGCGCATTAGCATTGGTTCGACCGCTTCCATCAGTCTTGACCTTTGTGGGTTCCATTTAATGTTTTTATTTCATACATATTTGTCTGAAGGGTTAGGGTTAGGGTTAGGAATGTGAGTCTGAGGAATGTGAGTCAATAATGGAACTGAAAGGTTGAATGGTCTCGTACAGAGGCCGGAAAATCGAGTGGAGGTCAAAGTGAGTAACAGTTGGCGGAAAATGCGAGTTCTGCATCTTGAGTCTCATCTTACGTCCCTGGCTCGTCGACACGTCTGAGCATCTTTTCTGTGGAGCCTGTTTCTCCTCGTGCATCTGAGACAACAGCGCAGGTTTTTAAGCGCGGATGTTTTCATCTTCTGCCTCATCAGCCTGCAGTGTTGATTACACAGCCTGGAAATGATGACACTGCCTGTGGGTTTGTTGTTGTTCCGTGTCCTCTGATTCACTGGGGGCAAACGGGGGGGCGACTGGCAAACAGAGGGAAAAGCTGAGGCGCGGAGAGAATCTTTTTTTATACCCTGTCATCGAGTTCTTCACAAAAGGTTAACAAATTAGAGGCAAATGGCTGCAAGTGCGTCACAGCAGAACCGAATGATTGGCATCGGCTTTGTTCGACTCTTTCTCTTGGCGAGTCCTTTTTCCCTTCATAGTCCTGTCAGTCTCTTAGTCCTGCACTGTTGTACAGTACAACTCACTAAACAAACACAACACCAATTGTTGGTTATTGCACTCGTTAATGTGCTGAAATTGCACTGTAAATAAAAGTTCTGTGATAACATCCCCGGCTAATTCTGATGCCTCATAAAAACAATAATTGTCCGCCATGAAAACCAATTTGACTTCGTGCACTGGGAAGAATTATAAATTGGGCTTAGCAAGGTAATGAAGTATGGCACGCGCCAAGTCAAGGATGGAGGCTTTTGTCTGAGGCAATCACTTCCGCGGATGCTGCGGCTTGGCTGCGTTTCATATCAACACGACTGACATATGGAAAAATAATTAGAATGAACGCATTCAACCAATAACAGCTGGCGAGCTGGATTTTTAATTCGCCATCAAATTTGCATGCCGGCTGTCAATCCTCGCTTCCTGTCTGAGGTGGAAAATTCCAATCAATCAAGGTCTGGCGTTTGTAATCGGGCGACATCAATGGCAGCGGCGGCAGGGCGCTCAGTCTCGCAAACCTGCAAACGCTCACCTTGAACGCGGTGAGACAACATGGCAGTGATTTACTGAGCGGAGGTTGACTCTGTGACAGTGAGTGAATGTAAAAATACACTGCAGTTCTTCTGTGACAGGAACAATTAATATAAAGCGGAGATTGGGCGCCAGTCTGCGGAGGCCGGGAGTGATGATGCGGTCGAGTTAAACGAGGCAAACCTGCAGCAGCACCTTCCCTTTTTTTTTTAATATTACGCTATGTTTCCAAGTGAACATTTATACAAATTACAAAAAGTTCTGAAGCCTCAAACTATTTTGCTTTGTCCGGGGAAAGTCTAAATGCCAATTTCTTATGTAAATCACAGCCTTAAGTACCTACTGGCACCGATATCAGGCACCAATAAATCTTTTCTTTGTCTCAAAACTGTGGCATTTAACTTTTAAATAAAAGCAAATGTCGTATTTACATTAACAGTATTTATGTCTCGTGAACTGCACAAGTAAAGCGAGATGACTGCACACAGGTTGGAGACTGAAACTAAAAATGCATCGACAGAACTTTTCAGGAGTGAGTTTTACTGCTCAAAAACACTCAATCATTCAGCAGTTTTTAAGGGATAAATACTTCTTGTCCCCACCCACCCCTGCTCTGCTGCTGTATACAGACAAACGCTCCCTCAGTTTTCAGATGAAGGACAAATAACATTACATCCACAAGAAGAATTAAAAAGAGAGTCTTTCAAAATAACTAACATGAATAAACTTATCCCTAGTTTTTAAACCTAAGGCAATTTTAATTTTCATAAACCACATATAAGAAACTGATGTCAATTTCTGGTTCCAAAGTGAAGCCACAGAAGTTGGATAGTTAGTGGCAGTTAATCACCAGAGGGCGACTACACCAATTGCAACAAGAGCTTTATTTGAATGGAAATCTTTGGGGAAAATGAACTTCTAGTTCTCACTTTGGAGTGCTTTGGCCAATAACAGATTTGGACACACCTGTGGACCATATTAAATGAGAAGGTGTGTCCAAAGTTTTGACTGGTAGTGTGTATAGATACAGCATGTGTGTATGTATATATATATATATATATATATATATATATATATTTACATATCTGCACCCAACTGCAGAGGTTGTTTAGTTTCTTCTGCTGTGAAATTAACATTTTGCCGCAGATGGAGATATACATTTTCTTCACTGTACAAAATTACAAAATATATATAAAGATAAACAAAATAATAGCTGTAGAGGGCGCTGGCATTGACGTCAAGAAGGTCGCAGCCCGTTCACTCTACTGTTTCTGTCATTAGTCATATCAGGGGATCTGGCCGTGTTTGCCGATATTTTACAGTAAATTTGAAAGCAAATATTGGCAGATAGCACTGTGGTTTTCCGATAATATCGTGCGTCCCTATTCTCCATCACTGGTTACGGGTCTTTTTCAATAGAATATGATGTCATTATTGGAAAAATTATATGACACAGTCCCATCTGACTGCCACACACACACACACATATGACAGTCGTCATTACTTTGGCTCAGTTTGACAGAAGCCCCAACCTCACGGCCTCCTAATTTTGGACAAGAGGACAAAAGAATACGCCGGAGCAAAGGGACGCGGAAGGTGGCGCGTCACTCTGAACAGATGGCCACGGGGACGAGGGCAGGGCAAGCAGCTGTGCATGCTAAATAAAGTTCAGCGATACTAGAGGGTTGTCACACGGGGAAAACACGAGGCCAGAGTGAAGTCATTGTTGGAGAATTTCTGCTCCTTGCCGCTGTTTTCACCAGCTCTGAGCAGGAGGGAGCAGATGGCCTCACATCACACCCGGCTCCGTGCTGTAGCAGAGGGAATCAGGAAAGTTGTGAAAAACACAATGTTTTTTTACACCAAAAAAAAGCACAACTCCGCTGCTGGTGGTGGTGTGTGACCGTCGGGACAAAACGTGTCTCACGGCTCGAGCACAATCCGAGGAGACGCTGGTGTGAAGAGCGAGTGTGTGGGTCATGTTGAGTTTCTCCAACGGTTACAGTCATTTGAACAGGGAAAAGTAAATAAAACACATCTGATACGTGGTATTTTATTTATTTTTATACATATTAGACAGGAAAATATGCCCTTATTATAAATGTTATCACATGTAGGAATATATAGGGTTACTGTTTATATTTGATGTGGTACCAGTACTGGTACCTTAAATTCGGAACTGGTACCCAGCAACATTTTTTTTACTGTTTCTGTGATGATGAAAATGCAGAAAAATAAGCACATACATAGTTCAGTCATTTCAATCAAATCAATATTAAGATGTTTTATTTACACCCATCAGAGTAAATGGGTTGAAGACATTCGGTATAGATTGATTAAATATAAATAAGTACACATTAGTACCAGCATAATTTGATCTGTACTATTTAAAAGTTCCTTTAAAGGTCCAGTAGGTGCAGTTTCTGGGGATCTATCAAAAGAAATGAAATACAGATTAAAATTGTCTTTTCATCTTGTCTTTTTAATACAAAAAGATGACATAAAGTACGGCTTTGACCTTAGAATTTGCCATTTATTGCCATTAAAAGAAATGTGACGTGAACAAGTTATCTTAAAGTTTGTCAGCGTGAAATAAATTTCCCAAAGTCTAAAGTAAAGTTTTATGTCTTTGTATTTTCCAGGAAGTCCTGGGCTCCGTCACAAACTAATTCACATTCACTTATACTGACACTCTATGCAGACGACTCTTGATTATAAGCTGATGTTTTTTTAAATTGCACTGTGGAATATTTGGAATTTTCTGGAGGGGCTGTACACAAGAACTCAAACATCCGCAAAACGGCTTTTTTGTTATCTAATGTTAAAGTGATTTTCTGGACATTTTCTTTGGCTGTTATGAACATGTCTGACCCCAACCACTTCATGCTCATTTATCGTATGTGAACTGCAAACTCTGGAACTTTTTCCTGGAATTCATGTCTGAAAATGGTCTATTTTGCTTTGTGTTTAAGCAGAGGTGGGGACTATATGTTGACAGAAACCACGGTAATGATACTCATAAAGTGTGAATTCCAATAAACCTATGCACAACTTCTTGTTTTCCCTACAGCCACATGACCACAGCACATATTTCAACCCTGGTTAGAGTTTTCGTGTGGTTTTAGAGTCAGGACACAGCTGAAAACTCAAAGTTCATGACCTCTGTCTAAAAGTTGCTAAAAGGCATTTTCATAAATGTAGGACACCACTGACCAACTACCAAAGGGGAATGATGCAGTGTCAGCTGAGGGGAAGGTTGTTCACCAAATAGGTAAATGACCCAAAACTTTGGCTTTTAATGTCGCTCTCTAGCGCTCGAAGCTGATCTGGTTTAGAGTTCAGACTTGTTTTGTTTACCGCCCCCAGGACTCGCTCTCTCTCGCACACCCACATGTCCCGGCTTATACAGTAATTAACAACCAAACACACTCTCCATCTGTATAATTAGCAGAAGTTCATCCGAGCTGGAGGATCACATCATGACTCCTGAAGATGTTCTGTCAGTTTGGGTTCAAGAAGACATCTGTTTTCAAATTCATGTAAAATGGGATTTTTTTCCCCATTCACTAACCAGTGACCAGTGCATTTTTTTTTTTTTTTTTAAATAGTTCCCAGCGTTGCTATTCTGAGCCAGCACAAACCAAGCTGTGCAAAGCTCTTCAAACATAATGAGGCTTAATATGATTTAAAATCACCCTGGCTGTTTAGTTGGTGTTAAAGTGGTTCAGATGGTTTGAAGTGTGGTTGCATTAGATACTGACTCACAGGAAACATGAGACAGTGATGTTAACACTTACCTGATAACATTTACTACTGCTATACCCATTTTTCATGCTGTTTGACAGCCTTTTCTGACTAGAAACTGAAATTTGTGTTGTTTCGTAAACCTCCCGCACCAAACTCCATAGAAAAAAATCATCATTCTTTTTTTACATCAGGACTTGCTAATCCAGTCCAGCCTCTGTCCAAATATACAAATGTGTCCGTTAGTCACTTCTGTGTTTGAAATGCTTCATTCACATTCAAGTAAGTGACACAAAATGTTCCAAATCAGGCAGCAGCGCACCAGTTGCTCCTGTCCTTGCCAGCTAAAAATGCAGATTTTCTCTATTGAATTTGGTGCAGGAGAGGCATTGGTTTATAAACTCCAATTTTCAGTCAGAAAAGGCCGTCAAACGGCGAGATAAAGTGGCAAACATGCGCTTAAGATAGCAAAGACTTCAATACATGTACGTAGGTGTTGTAAAGCTTAACCTTTTGGGAGGCAGCGAAAATCTGCTTTGTTTGTGTTCTGGCTGGCAGCCATGTTTCTGTGCGAGTGAGCCTCAGGTGCTACTGTGTGTGTCAGTGCAACCACATTCAAAGGGTTTTGTGTGTTTCTGTCGTTTTAACTTGAACATGACTCGCACTGATCTGGACATTAAAGTCCATCCACAGGTTTGGACTAAACTCAGCGCAGAGTCAAGAAGACGGATCCAGTGATTTACTGATTTGTAAATCATTAAAGCAGGAAGAAAAAATTAATTTGTGTGGAGTCTACTGTGGCCGGAATAATTTATATCCTTCAATCAGTCAAGGACAGATGTAATATATTATGTAGCTCAAGCTGCTCTGCTTTTGTGCTTGTCGATGGTGCTCATACGAGAGGGAGAGGGAGCGGAGGCGGCTCCATTAAACTGCTCATTTCCCTCTAAAAACCCTCCAGTGATTGGTTTATATAGAGAAATAGTAGAAGATTAAAAAAGAAAAAAAAAAAGAAAATATCCAAACGGAACTTCACACCAGAGTCTCATTGATTTTTAAGATTCAAACCATCGCAGTAATACCTGCCTTTGGGCACCAGAGGAGAATACTGTTAAAACAACCGCACACACTTGAAAGAAATATTAAGCACCAGCTAAAAAAAAAAAGAAAAAAGAAAAATCTCAATCTGTCATGTTGTGTTTGTTTTTGCAACAAACTGACTGGACCGTACTCCTGCTGCCACTGCGGCTGTGACAAATGTATGTATGTGTGATATTTATACAGAAGGAAAGGAGAAGAATGAGAAATAATCATTTATTTTCGCTCCTTTGTTGTTTTTGTTTTCGGGCTGCGTTGTCAACCAGATGTCCACCGGGAACGAAAACAAACGATGCAAAAGTGGGGAAACGAATAATTTCACCCCCTTCTCAACATAAATATAACGTTTCCTGATTAGGAGTAAGAGGCGAGAGCAGAGAAGCTTCCTGCAGGATCAGTTACCACCGGCGGGAAAAGCCACAAACGCCAAAACGCACGCACACAAACGGCTGCCAAGGAACAGAAACACAGGTACTTATTGAAGTGAGAGCGTCAGCAGCCTGTAATTACATTAACCAACAGGAAATCAACAGGTTATCACAGCAAAGAACGAGTGGACGAACTGAAACTCTGTCATAGATTTGTTCCTAAACGTCCAATGTGTAACGTTTAGCATTTTGTAGCACAAATTAAAAATACTACCTGTAAATATGTTATGTGTTTAAAATCAACACTAGTTCTGTTTATTTTTTTTTTTTTTTTGACTTTTCTACAGAAGCCCAAATGGACAAACCAGTCAGAGCATTTTGAAGCCGAAGCTCACATCACAAAATTATGTGAAGGCCACCGTAGTTCCCCGATGCTTATTCAACGTTAAAGCTGCAGTGCGTTTGACTTTTTGTTGATTATTGTTGTTTTTTATTATTCTGCCTCTGTTTAAGTCTTTGTGGACAGAAATGATTTGACAATAATCATTTGCTGCGTCCTTAATCTGAACTATCACACCTGACTGTGAGCAATTGCTCTTACAATATGTGCAGTTTTGGGTTTTTAGTCTCTTCTTAGTCTGCACAATTTCCATATTTCAGTGTTTCTTATTTGTACATAGGGTCTAGTCTTTGAGAGAAAGCTGCAACAAATGTCTAAGTTCATTAATTTATTCATTCATTAGTATAAATGTTGGTATTTGGTAAAATATATACACAGGATAGCAGTTTTGACATCTTTTTCGTTGCGGGAGGTTGAATTTCATTTTTATATTAATTAATTTTGTTTTTTGAAGACACAAAATGAGGGTTTTGTTTTTTTTCTTACTTTACATGCTGTACATAAAAAACAACAACAACATGTAGTTCATGAAGCCAACATGGAGTAAAAACAATGGCTTCCTGTGCGCAGGAAGCCAGGGGCGAGACGAGATCTAAACGCTGAGAGACAAACTTAACGGACGATCGTATTTAAAAGTGACAAACTACAGCTCTGACGAGCCGTTCACTCACTTCAGGCACAAAAACATTCAATTAAACGTTTAAAAAGCAATATTGGATAAAAGGAGCTCTCGCCTAGTATGCCCCCTAGAGGTGACACACACACACAACCACACACACACACACACACACATCTGCTGGGTTTGATTTGTGGAGGCAAAATGGATGGAATAAATCACAACAGCTACACCAACATGGCTGCATACTAATCAGTGAATTACCCATGGGGGAACTCTGACCCTGACTAATGGCAGAGTGTGTGTGTGTGTGCGTGTGTGTGTGTGTACATACATTAAACCACAGCGAAGGAGGACATTTTGTGAAAGTGATGACATTTTTTGTCTGGCTTTCACATTCTGTCAAACCTTAAAATGGCTGTTTTTTTAGGGTTCGGGTTAGAAATTGTGTTAGGTAGCTTAAGGGTTATGGTTCGGCACTTGGTTGTGATGGTTAAGGTTAGTTTGGGCTAAATTGCTCCGAAGCGACTTTGGTGGGATTGTGGTGGTTTTCCTAAAATCATAACTTTATTTAAACCCATTCAGATACAAACAATCATAAGAAACCCAATAAGATAATAAAAGACAAGTAAAACAACAATGTTTAAATATAAGGGATAAATTAGTAAAAAAACATCGTGTGTTATTGATAAGGAAAGTCATGTGACCATGGTGTTATGTCTATGAGTGTCCTCACTAAGGCAGAGGCACAAGAGTGTGTGTGTGTTCATGTTGGTGTGGAGTTCTGGAAGGAAATTGAATCTGGGAACTTTTCACTTCAGCCTGTTGTCGTGTTGAAGAGGAGCATTAACGCGGGCCGCACTTTTATTCACCGCGTGAACAGTGCGACATGTTCCCCGAGTCTCCTGTGTGAAGAAAGAAAACACACAAAAACCCAGGAAAAGAAGAAGGTTGTTTACCTTTCTGATGACCTCGACCCAACGTCACAAAGCCAGAGGAGATGAAGTTGTGAAGGTCGGCGCCTCCGCTGCTGCGCACGCTCTCCTTACCATAGTGAAGACCTAAACACACACACACACTTTGAGTCTTTTTTGAAACAATTTAGCATTAAAATTTAATACAGAATTTACATTGAAGTCAACAATTCATATTGGTTTATTTCATAATAACAGAGTTGATATAACTGAAATTTAAGGGCAAATAAAGGGCATTTCAGCATTTGTACACATCATTGTTGGTTATTATTAGTCTGTAAAAACATCGTGTCGCCATAGACTTGATAGATCTACGTCAGCAGTGTCTGTCATGGCCGACCTCATAGCAAGAGGAGCTAATGTTGCTAAAGTGATGCTGACATGGTGTCTGCCATTGTTGGTTGTACTTTGTCCCCCAAAATAATCTGTTTGGACGGTTTACTGCTGATCTTAAATGTGTAAATGTTATTTGATTAGCTAGCTAGCTAACTAGTGTTTCACTGGTTGTAGCTTGTGCTACCACCTGGAAAGTTGATCTTTGCTCTAGACTAACTAGACTCGCTTAATTTTAATATACACTATAAGGTGTGTTATCATCAGCCTGTTTCAATACATGTTTGATTTACGCACACAAAGTAATTGGAAACATTGTAAATATGAGGAAATCTTGAAAAGTCTTTACATTTATGAGGAAGTTGGCTCTGTGTTAAAAGTTAGGCAGTTTAGCAAATTATTTTTTGCTGTACTGGAACTAAACAAATTAATCCAAACTAATTAACACTTAAATTAGCCTCCAAGGAAGTTATGTTTTCATTCATCTGTAATTTTGAACAGTTTTTGACCAATCAAAGTGGATTTTTTTGTGATGGGTAGCTGATCACCCAAGTATGTTCCCATTCAATGTTGGTAAGAATTTACCCACTGATGACTTCACCAAAAAAATGATCCAACTTTCAAGAAATCTTGTTCTCTTATAATGACCTAAACTGTAAGAATGATCAGATTTGAATGAAATGTGGTATGTGTATGCAGGATCAGCTTCTCTGCCATCTGATTAAGTTTCAAGTGGTCCAGTGATCCAGATTATGGATTCGGCATTAATTTAAATGTCACATGGTTCAGATGTGTATATCTCAGTAACTTCTTAACAAATCAGGGTGAATCTTGTCATGTTTATGTAAGGTGGTAAAAGATCCAGATCTAGAGATCCAGAATGTTCTGCTGGATCCAGTGGATCGAAATTCTCGTCATGATTGTGATACATTGCAAAATTGGACTTGAGGTCTAATCTTTTTCCTTCCTTTTCACTAATCAGTTGAACAATCACAATAATTCCCTTAAACCTAACACGTACGCTCTCGCCCACGTTGTTCTGCTCTGCGATCATTGTCAGATTCCTAAAACCTCTGTTTATTTCGAGTCCGCTTGTTCCTCCTCTGTGGTGTCAAATGGAACCCCCCCCCCCCCATGGCGTTGTTTCCCTCGGGCGCACATGCACGGCAGCAGAAACGCTGGAAATGTGAACAAACACGTTGCCGTGTTCTTTCAGGAAAAATAAAAAGCAATATGTTTCCAGCAGCAGCATCCCACCGCTGCACTTTGAACTCAATCACACGTCCCCCTGCTCGCTGCAGATAGAGTGAGAATCCACAGGGGTGATTTTCCCGTCCCATCAATTCTCCGAGTGTCATGAACACAAGCTATTGTTGTCACCTTTGTCATTGGTAGGCCTGTCCACAACCCACTGCGGCAACCCTTGAATCTGAAAGACCCTTCAAAAGCAAACCCCCTCCTGCCCTTCCTCCTCCTCCTCCTCTCTTTTTTCCCTCCTGCTACCATTCACAGCTCATTAAGGTGAGGTAGCATGAAGAGCCTGCAGGGGGACGGCTAGGCATTATGAATTTATCGTCCTTGATACAAAGAAATTCGTGACTTTCACCTCAACAATGTGCCACGGAAATGAACGGGCACTGGAGCGAGCAGGCAGTCAGGTGCTGCCGAGGATTCATATGGTAATTCTTCTTTAATCAGACGTCGTCAGATGAAACCTACACCTCTGAATTACCTCTGAGAGTGAAATAATGTGAATAATAAGATAATTATATCTAAAAAAGCTGGATGCGATATTTGGCATCGAGGCGGTTTTCTGAGTCCAAGGTCGATTAAGCTTTAACATGGCCTGGCTGAGGTAATTTACATGGTGTTCTGGTTTTATGGCATTGTCAGATGCTGGTGCGGACATGGAGCTGTGTACAGAACCGTGTCGCATATCTTCATATTTTCATCTTGTGCTGTCTCAGATACTGTACAAACAGGATTCTAAAGTGATAGCTCAGTTGTTTTAAGTGTAATATAGGGCTCTGACAGATAGTCAGCGCTGCAGAGCAAAGTACCAGATTGAGGCAAGGAGTTGCGTTGTTAAGTAGAGCCTTAAGACGAGATCTAGCCATTTTTAACTGGAAACTGACATTTGTAAAGTGTTCCCTCTCCCACACCAAACTCCATTTAGAAAATCTGTGTTTTTAGCTCACAAAGACAAAAGAGCTGCTCTCTACTGCTGCCTCATGTTGTATGCTTGCGTCACTTAGGTAATTCTGAAAGGAGGATTTCACATGCCGAAGTCACAAAAAAAATACCTTTGAACTTACTAATGGAGGCAGAAATGGATCAACCACTCATGTGAGTTATAACGTAAAAATAACATATTTTCTCTATGGAATTTGGTGCAACAAGCAAGCAGTTTACAAAGCAACATAAACTTCATTTTCTTGTTGTAAAAAGCTGGTTTAAGAGCAGGATGAAGTGGCAAATATATTCTTAAAATGTCGTAGGCTTAAGCTAACACAGGTTTCATTAAGTTACCCTTTTGTTAAGTGGGTAAACTTTCACTTGGGTGGGTGAACTATCTATTTAACCAGGTCCCTTCCCCTGCTCCATAATTAACTGGCTCAGAGATGCTGATGGGTCCCTGCCTTCACACCTGAAACCTCTGCACATTCACACACGCGTGTGTTTGTGTGTGTGCGTGTGTGTGCATACACTAGGGGGGGCAAAGGCTGCAGATGTGTAATAAAAACACGGTGCAATAATGAGATCCAGGGCAGGAGACAATTAGGCGGAGTTTCTGCGATGCTGAGCTTTAACGCAGGTGCACTCGAGCTTCTGTGGAACATGTGGACACAGTCAGCATAGAGATGTTGTTCTAAAACATGTGGGTGATGATTATCTGGTCAGTGGGGAGCCGGCAAGGTCACAGTGGAGACGTTAACGTGAGCAATTTAAGGATTAATTGGAGGGGGGTTGTGTTTCTGAATAGGATTATAACTGTTCCTCCTGGTGAATATTAGAGTAATTGAATCGGTGTTTTGTTATTTGGGCAAAATTTACAGTTTGACTGAGCCTTCATTCTAATCTGACCCATTTTTCCAACTTTCCTGAATCATAAATGTTGTGTTTTTCATCTTATTTGTCTCAAGATCTCATAATTGCACCACTTTAATTACCATTTTGAGTGGTTTATTCCACTTAATGACAACTTCAGTGTCTCTAAGTGGACACATAAGACAATATGTTCGTCTAACACAAGAAAAAAACATTCCACTACACGTGTACACGAACCCCAGAGGTTAAGTGATAGTGGATTTTTAAAGGCCAGTAACGGTAGGAAGAAACATGAAAAAGCCAAAAGCTGATTAATCGGGCGTTAGAGATTTTATTTTTTAAATAAGCAAAACTGAACAATGTTTTATAAAAGTGAATAAAATAATGTGTTTCCATAGTCCAATGACCTAATTAGTTGAGCATCTATACCACAAGGTGGCAGTATCAAATATGTGAAAAAAAGTTTACTAGGTTCCTTGAATGCACCTCTTAGCTCAGCATGTTGAGGACTCCACATTAATCAGACCAGCTCTCATGCACTGGGTATTTCATGGATCTGCTGATCATTTTGTTTCATGGAATCTTCAACTAACAGATGATTTTTTAATAATCGCCCTGAGGAAAATCTTTATATGCACACAATTTCAGGAAAATGCCTTTAAATGTGCAATTATAGACACTGATGTATAATGAAAGCTGTGATCTGCGTCTCCATATGAATGGGTGAAGGCAGTGCAACCACAACAGGAACTACAAGGAATATATACAGTATACTTTGTCATAAAATATCAATTAATTGGCTGAAAAAGCCTGGCACAAATTCAATGCGACTCTTACATTTATGATTCCTTTCCCACTTCAATAACAATAACAATGTTCTCACCAATTCAATATTTTCTATTGTTTTTTGACGCATGCATTAAGTTGTAAAACCCACGCGTTTGTGATCCATCAATTCAGTAATGAATCAGAATTGAATGGGATTCAAACAATGTCATAAACTGAACATTAAGTTTTCTTTGTTTTTCTTCTGCAGTTCATAACTTTAGTTTTATTGCTGTCACTCATGTTATTATTCTGTCACGAAAACCATGTAACTTTATTTTGATGTTGCGTCCTTCGTCTGAAAACAGGCTCCGTCATGCAAAACTATCAGACCTGGTTGAGGGAGCATTTGTGTGTATACAGCAGCAGAGCAGGGTCGGGGCGGAGACCGAAGCCGTGAGCGTGGGCGCTCCTTTGCGTTTACTCGCTCAGCGTTGCTGTTGCCCCTCGACACAAAACAGATCGCTTCCTGTGTGCAGTACGTGAATGTTGCTGGAGGCGACAGACTTTAACGGACATTTGTTTTGTAGCTAAATATTATGCACTGCAGCTTTAATGTTTTTCTCTTAATATAAGAGCAGTTATTATTGATCGCCAAAATTGAATTAAGATGGAGTTCGAGGAAAAAAAGTTGAAAATACCTAAAGGTCACTTCAGAGCTGCTAAATAGCTGGAAATGTTATTCTATCATCACAAACTCAAATTGTCCACAGCAGTTTGACCTTTAAGCTCTTGAAGCTGCTCATATCTGACTCATAACTGACCGTTCCATTTCCACACACACACACACACATATATATATATAAAATCTGGAGTTCATAGATACTGGCTGAAGACTTGTCAGCTCACTGTGACACGCTCATTCTTCTTATGCTGCTTATTCTGATTCGTCTGGTGCCGCTAACACAGCTCCATAACTCATAATCTAATTTCTATTTTTTATTTTTTTTTGCAGGGAGCGTGGTTTCTGTTGACTAAACTGAGTCGGAGGAAAACGAGCTTCCCTCACTGCACTCGCTGGAAAAAAAAAACAAAAAAAAAACTATATTTCATCATTCTGTGTGCTGCGAAAATGTCAGGGAGGAAACCAAGCAGCACTTTTTAAAAAACAGAAAAACAAAAGAGAGGCAAATCTTAGCCTGCGGTGTGCAGTGAGGAAAGAAATAAAAAATCTACTTCATCTGCAGAGAGCTGTGGGCCGGACTGTATTACTCAGAGAAGCATTTATTGTTTACTTTCACCGACGGCGACCTGCCTACTCTTCTCTTTCAAGGTCTGCTCCGTGTTAAGGCTGCAGGGACGATGTGTGTTTACTGTTTACTGCCCCAAACCTTAAAACACTGAGCCGCAACAATGTAGAGGGGACGCAAATAAAAATAGCAGCACTTGCGCTGGTGTCATATTATGCTGTCAGGACTGTTTTTGCTTTTTTTTTTTTTTTTTTTTGTTTAAAAGAACTATATTGTTGTGAAAATGCACCAAGGATACCACAAGGTGAGAAAATACATCAGCTGCTTAAAGTTTTAGAGCCTAAACAATAAAAGAAGAAGCCCTCGGAGTATTCTACTAAGCAGCAACTGAAATGTTTCCATTTAGATCCATTAGATCCAGAAGAACTTTCTGGTTCTGTATAGAACTTTACCTGCTTAAAGCTGTCACCATCTGACATAAACTTGACAAAGTTAATCCTGATCTTTAAAGATGTCGCTGATATACAGACATCTGTACTTATTCAATGGGGAATGAACCATGCTACATTCAAATTGCTGCCAAATCCGTAATCTGGATCAGGTCTGGATGAAAATTAATCTGATGGTAGCGTGTCCGATCCTGTATGCCAAACTTCGTTAAAATCTGATGAGCTTCTGTGTAAGATGTAGATTACATAGTTTTCTGTGACATCATCAGTGAGTAGATTCTGATTGGACGATCACCTAACCATAACAAAAATACATTCCTGTATTCGACCCAAACTGATTTATTCTTCCACTTTAAAAAAATATATAGCCATGAAGTAGGACATTTTTAATTTTTATTTAAAGTTAATGATCACAATAACTAGTTTTTGTTCTTCTTTAAAGGATAATTTTGTTATTTTTTTCCCCATTTAGAGGAAAATAGACGATAAAGTGACTGATCGCTGGTGTCGTCCAGTAAGAAGCCTGGTTACAGCCGACTCCTCCGAACTGTCTGTCTGCAAAACATGACATAGCGCAGGTCAAATTTTAAATCTCGAGGCTTCGAACCAGGAGTTTGTTTCACAGCCAGAAAACTAAATTCATTTTTAAACACAGTTAGTCCGACTAAAACCAGATCTTTAAAATATAAAAAATATAAACTAGTTAGTTGCCCTAAATTAAATTTCTAAAAGTTGGACTCACACAAATTTGGAGTTGAATTACCATTGCATGACTGGACCTAAGCTGGTCTACACACTCACACTGCACATGCTCCGCAGTTCCCCAAAAATGTACCAGTTCTGCATTAAAATATTTAAAACTAATAGCAAAACCTTAACAACACTCCACACTTTTATTCAAGGTTTTTGGTCACTTTTAATGACATGAAACCCTTAGATACCCGAGTGAGGAAGCAAATATTCAGTATGAGTTGGCCATTTTATTATTATTGACTATATTTGACTCTGGATTGGATGGAAACGGAGCTTGATTTGTAATTGGAGGGCTGCCAGGTTGAATCCTGCACATCAAGGGCAGGGGGAACCTCCATAGCTCCTCACTGATTGGGTTAATGGGTCGCTTTAAATTGTCCCCGCCCATGGGGGCCACGTCCAATGTTGTCCTAGTGCCGAGCCCAGGAATGCATCAGGAAGAGCATCCGGAGTAAAACACCTCAGAATACTCAAAGTTCTTAACAAAGGAGAGCAAAACGATTGCAGTTCTGTTTGACTGGTGGAGAGTCTGGGACTTATAAACTCTGTCAGGTTCTTGGTCCATGGGGTGTGGTTTGGACAAGAAGGGGGGCGTGAGTTGTTAACTAAAAGGTTAGATGAGTCGTTAACGACTCAAACAGAACTGAAGAAGCCTCTTGGAGAAACGTCTTCAAGAAATTCAACTAAGTCCAGTTGCCTTTTTTTGTTGCTACACTTTTGGATACCATGACCTGGATGACTGAGAATCTTCAGACATGTTAGGAATCGTTTTGCTCTCGGCCAACACTACCAAGCTGACAGGAGGCGTATCGCCACCTAGTGTAGTGACACACTTCATTCAGTGTGTTGAAAAGAGCAGGCCAATTATATGGTGATTTGGAAATGTACTGTGAGTGATTAGAGCTGAGAGCAACGGTGCGTCATTACGGGTTGAGTCTCAGTGGAGATTTGGATGCTATTCCCTCTCTTGACGTAAGTTGTTAGGATCCTCTCAGGCCCTTTAGCCACTCACTTTATGAGCTCTCTTCACCTGATTTAAATGCATCTCAAAAAGAAAAGAAAAAAACCTTTGGAAGTGAAGTGGTGTTCTGCTCCAGTCGAGGAGCGTCTCTTTAAGAGGCCTGTCTTCTCACTCTTTTTTTTTTTTTAAGCCAAATACCCATTTAAATGCACATGAATATGCATTTTCTGTGAGAGTTAGTGGGCCGTCGCTCTGCCACAGCAGAGTCGTGGAGCGTCCAAATTTATATGCACACATTAAACACGCTTTTCCCCGGTGCTGTCGCTGCCTTTCATGCCCAACTCCCGTCAGGACTGGTGTGCTGGGTGGGAGGAGGAGGAGGAGGAGGAGGAGGAGGAGGAGGAGGGGGAGGGGGAAGGGGAAGACTGTGTGCAAACTGGAAAGACAGTCACAACCAAATGCAGAGACAGAAACTTTAAGTGACAGTGAAATGGCTGCCAGCAGGGAGACCACAAAAAAAAAAGATTTTAGCCACTTAACAAAAGCTCACCTAATAAAATGTACAACTGTTCACTGTTAAACAGCTTGGTCAACTGAAAAGTAAAGTCTGTAAAACTTTACTCGTGCTCCTGCACCAAAGGCCACAAGGAAAATCAGCATTTTTAGCTCAACAAGAAACAGGAGCTGCAGGTGGTACTGCTGCCTCGTGTGGTCAGTTTGTGTCACTGAAGTAAATGCATACAAAGGATTTCAAAACCAAAGATACAAAATAAAACTTTTGAACTTACTGTTGGAGGCAGCAGTGGATCAACAACTCCTATGTGCTGTGATGTAAAATCACAGATTTTCTCTATGGGCTTTGGTGTGGGAGAGTGAGCGGTTTACAGAGGGACACAAAGGGACACCAGTTCTCAGAAGCAGTAATCACTAATCTTCATGCCAAAAAAATCTATTAATTACTGGTCCTAAATCTATTAAATACATTTAATAGATTTAGAGAATAACATGTTGACATTTACATGAGGGCTGCATCTTGGCTTGAATTGCCGTGAAAATCTAAATTGCAATACCACCAAGTGCAATATCCAAACTGAAAGGCACTGCAAATATTTGATAAAGATAAAAAAAAAAAATGTGTAAAAACAGCATTATGATGAAATTCTGCAGTGTTGCAGGAGATTTGAAGGCCCCCAAATCCTGCTCCTCGGCAAAGCTCGTTGCCAGACTCCAAAAACATGTTACATCTCCATGACTCTGATATATTTTGTCATGCAAATGACAGAAATGATAAGCCATACATGATATATATTCTCATTATTAATCATTTTGTAATACCCATATGAGTTTTTTTTCTGAAAGCAAAGCACAGGAAACCGTGATGTCATTTAAACCTGATGATTTTTTTGTAACACATGTTCAAAAAAATAGGGTTGTGTTGTGTAGATTAAGTGTAGGAGCTAAGAACACTTTTCTAACCCACAAAGGAAAATTTAATCCTTCAATTATGTGATAAATGTATGGAAATATGTGATTTTCATGTGCTGTGTTTGTAGTAACTCGCCTTTAAATCAGCGTCAGCCGAGACTGGCTTCAGCTCCCAGTGAACCTCAGAGGATAAACATTAGATAACTGATGGATGGACGTGGTTTTCACTGGAGTGGTGTATTTATCACAGAAGAAATGTTAGTGTGAGGATTAGGATTAGGATTCAGAGCCCGAGTGGTCAGTTTCAGAGGTATATTTACAAAAAACAACATAATTCATGCGGTGCTTTGGAAAAATTTTGTGTGCGACTGAGCACAGAGTGACTCGTCCGTCGATATTTTGCTGCAGACGCACGTCTTTCTGCTTTTCTTTCCATGTCAGTGACTCGTCTATGTTTTGTCATAAATCATGGTTTTTCCGTTTGTGTCTCTGGACGTCTCGATCTGATAAAACACCTGCTGCCGCTGTGGCCTGACCTCGCTCCACAGCTCCGGCTTTTTCCTGCTCACTTTTAAACCATAAAAATAGCTTGTAAATCTGTCCACTTTAAGACTCGAATGCCCTGGGTCTCAAACTGTGGTGCGCGTACCACCAGTGGTACACAAGCTTCCTGCGGTGGTACTTCAGGTAACCAAGTAACAAAAAAAAGTGTCTGAAGTATATGTGAGGGAATTAGGAATGAATGAATATTACGGAAAAAGAAACAGGAAACGCCTTTTAGTTTAAGTTTAATGACGGAAAAATAATTTTAGTTGTTTGAGAAAAAATCATATTGTGACTGAAATTTCCCAACCTCAAATGAAACAGTTGAAATATGGAACTGACATGTTGTGAATCAAAGTCTGATATTCATGTTTCTATAAATGTAATGTCATCATATCCAGTTCAGCTTTATTTGGAATTTTTTCCTCCTAATTCCGCATTGTCATCTGCATAAAAACACACCCGGCTATGCTCATAAAACCACAGCAAATCTTATTGCGTGGACGTCCCACCACATTTCGCATGTTCCATAACCCCAACTCCTGCTCCTGGTGAGAATTTAGCTTCGCATACTCGTGAATTATATCATTTAAGAAATGAACAAAACAAAAAGTCACAGTTGCATGCTGATTCTGTTGAGTTGGCAGACTTAAGAAATGCAGCATATGAAGTTTCAAAAATCAAGATTCAAAAAGGCATAAATTCAAACTAAGCTGATTTTAAATTATGGCAAAAAATGGCACAAACAAATTAAAATAAAATAAGAAGTACAGAAGTAATCACAGATAATAATCTGAGTATGTAACATTGTGTTGGTTTGTGAGGTGATACGAGTCAGTATTAATAATATTATTCATGCAAAAATACATGTTTTTTTAGGGCAAAATAAAGCCACAGTATCTGTGTGTACAAGGAGAGTATAAGAGCAGGGTTTTCCCCAGACTGGTGCCTTATATAAAGACACAGTGATGTACTTGTGCAGGGGCTGAGGGTTAAACTGCTGTACTCTGCCTTCGAGCCGTTTGACCGACGGTCGTGACCCAGAAAACTGCTGGGAGCATCAGCTGTTACTGTGAGTGTTCGCTGGAGACGAGCTCTTACCGTGGTTGGATTTGGACGAGTGGACCGGGGTGTAGTGGTTCTTGGATGAGGTTCTGACTGGCGTGTTATCTTTGGGCGAGCCGTTCATCGCTGCGAAATTCTCACAGTCGTATTGCGATATGGGGATTGGGCCCTGCTGCCTCAGGATGTCTGCGAGGGCCCTGGAAACACAGACGGGAAACAAGACGAGGCTTTAACACCGAACCAGAAACATGTTTTAAAGTGTGTAAAAAAAAAAGAGACTTTTTTTACACACATTGTTATGTTAAAATCCAACTTCTCATTCAAGGGCACATAGATTTAGTCCCATGCCAAACCTTCTCAGCTGCAAACTCTATCTATCTATCTATCTATCTATCTATCTATCTATCTATCTATCTATCTATCTATCTATCTATCTATCTATCTATCTATTCTATCTATCTATCTATCTATCTATCTATCTATCTATCTATCTATCTATCTATCTATCTATCTATCTATCTATCTATCTATCTATCTATCTGAAGCTCAGAAGGACTTCAATTTGTCTTTAGTGTCTGAATTTAACTCAGACTTTCCTGTTTGTGAGACATCAGAGTGATAACGTGTCATCGCTGTTCGCAGCTTTAATTTCTTCTTATTTTTCCTATCTTTTATCAGTTAAACAGCTTTAAACAAAAAAACATAAAAGGTAACACGTCTGTTCTCTGCTCACAGACGCGGCTGCTAATCGTTTATTCAGTGTTGTGCAATTATGGGTAATTCTGTTTCTTCATTTTTGTTTTTAATGTGTGTGTGAGTGTGTGTTGCTTTATTGGGTTGGATTTTTTTTTTTTTTAGTTGGAACCAGGTGCATTTAGAAGGATGGAGCCCTCGAGGGTGGAGGAGGGGAAGCAATCATGATGAAAGAAAAGTTTGCAAACTGTTTGTTTGCTTTGGAAACGGCTTCATGAAAGAGAAGAAGGGAAATGTAATTACTTCTACGGCGCCGAAGCAGCTCAAAGCTTTTGTACGACAACTGTATCACCGACATAACCTTTGCTTTTAAATTAATATTTCAGCTACACCCTCCTCCTCCTCCTCCTCCTCATCCTTATTGAATGTGCAGCAGCGCATGCATGTCACATGACCTTGATACGGCCCCAGCGTTAACACAATCCATTATTCACAGCCTTAAGATTGTTCAAGTGTTGAATAATGCATCCCATAAAGAAAAAACAACCTCTTCAATCTTGAGGAAATAATGTGTGTCAGCATTTGTTCACTGACGCGGTTTGACAACATGTGGTCCACTCATGTATGAGAACGCTCATATGTTCATATTGGCCCTCAGGGGGCAGCAGGGGCCGTCTGAGGAGGAGGAGGGAGGAGGAAGGGGGGAGGAGGTGTCTCTGCTGGCGTTTCCTGTTAAATCTGCACCTGAACGCAGCAGACGTCCATGAGCTGATGAGCTCAGGGTGACGATGAGAGGGGGAGTGAGGGTGTTTGACAGCTGGCTGTCATAACATGGCCGCCTCATGAGCCAAATATCTGGGTTTTAGCCACTTAAAATAAAAGACTCATCGAATTAAATGTACATCATCTTATATCTATGATATCTTAAGAACGCATTACAAGCTTTTCTCATCTGTTAGATGGTCCTTTCTGACTTTCTGAAACCACTTACTCTCCCCAGCCAATCTCCATAGAGAAAACCAGCAATTTTTGCATGACAGCACACAGGAGTTGTTGATCCACTACTGCCTCCATCAGTATGTTCAAATGTTTCATTTTGTAAATTCGGGGTATGAAATACTTTTTTCACATTTAACTAAGTGACACGAACTTACAAAAAGAGGCAGCACTAGACCAGCTGCTAATGTCTTCCCTGCACACTAAAAACGCCACTTTTCCCTATGGACTTTGGTGTGGTAGAGTGAGTGGTTTTACAAACCTCACCTTCCAGCAAGGAAGAGCAGCAAACATAATTTTTTTTTTAGATATTGTGCAGTTAAGTCGATGGAGATTTAAGTTGGTTTTTCCTTGTATCCCTGCTGGCAGCCATGTGCCAGTATCTCACACCTCATAAAAACTGAACTATCCCTTTAAGGAGAAGGGAAATGTTTGCGTTTGTACTAAGACGTGTTGGAGATCAGAGCTGCTCACTCCCACACATTAACACTAACACACACGCACAGTCACACACATATGAACATCAGTTGATCAGTCACTGCAGCAATTTAACAGAATCAGTTAAAAAAGGTTCTGATAATAATAATCTGTTAATTAAAGCACAGACTAATTTTCACTGATACAGAGGGAAAAGGAAAAAAAACCCACCAAGAACTCAAAATAAAATATGATTACATACACTTCTGTGGTCGAGCACAGGGGCACTGCAACAGGGCCTGGGGCCCCAAACTGCAAGGGAGGGGGCCCCCACCAATAAAGACATTTTTTAAAATTCCTTCTTTTATAAAGATGCTTTTGTAAATCAAAATTTAAGTCAAACTTTATATCGGTCTTTATTTCCCCAATCAAATATAATGATGGATTTTATTTATTTTCAGATTCAATCATTGAAATGACAATGCTATATAAATCTTTTATCTTTTTATGTTTTAAACGAAATGCATCAGAGTACAAAACAAAGATAATGAATTTAGATTTTTTTTTTTTTATGTGAAATCGTTCAGAAATAACTTTCTAATACAGAGGGAGGGTCCCTAAAATAGCAATTTATTTATTTATTTAATCTTGGTTAAGGAGAGAATAGAAAAGAAACTCTTAGCGAATCAAAAACTGAAATTTCAACATAAGAATGGTTCCGTATTAGATTTTTGTAAGATACTGATACCAATATGAGTCAGTTAGAGCTGTACAGCTACTAAAATGTCAAGAAGAACGCATTTGTGCGGATGCATTTGTCATCTATCATAACCAGCCATTTAAAGACTCCTATTTTACTCCTACAGAGACTAAATAAACAGTCAGCAATGAAAACATTTTGGGGTTTTAAATTATATTTAGGTTTATATTCTGATATCTGATGCAGTTATTTGAACTGTATCGACATAGTACTGAATAATGATAGTTAGTATGATACCAATATCATATGGGCTCGTGCCTTATGTGTATGACCTTTGGTCCTTGTCTGCATCTATGCAGCTAAAATTCAACTGTGTATTTTCTCAATTTTTGACAACATTTGACAAAAGTCTTCCCACTCACTCACTCACTCACTCACCGGTGTATGTTCATTTCCTGTGGGGGCTCTGTAGCTTTGTCATAAGCCACTTTGACCGACACTCCCACCACGATGATGAAGGCTATGATCCCGCACGTGATGTAGACCGCGGTGTTGGTCTGGTCCATGCTGGGGTCGTAGGTCTCGCCGGTCGGGACCGGGGACGGCGCGGCCGTCTGCACCCACACCGGCGTGTGGTAGTTCTTGCAGGCTTTCTGGTCCAGCCGGTCCTTCTTGTACTCGCAGCAGAAGCGCAGGTAGCAGGTCCCGCAGCAGTAGCGGTGGTCCGTGTTGTTGCACTCGAACAGCTTGTCATACTGGCCACTCACGTCGTAGTAGCCCAGGCAGGTGTCGTGGTTGCTGGCGGGCGCTGCGGTCACCGCGGGCGGCGGCGGCGACTGCGTCCTCTGCGGCGCGGTGAGTGTGGGCACCGCGGTGGTTTTCAGCGCCTTCTTGGGCGTCGGCCTCGGTTTCTTGGCGCCTGCAGCGGCGCCCCACACGCTCAGCGGGTCCAGGTATATGAGCAGCAGCAGAAGGCGCCGTATCCCCATGGTAGAGTGGAGACCTACAAGTTTGGGTGTTTCTGGCAAAGACGCGTAAACTCGTGCGTATTTAAGGTTCAGTCTTGCGCGCGTCCTGCCCTGCTCGCTCAGTCTCAGTCTGTGCAGCCATCATGCTCTGCTGCAACACAGAAACTCACAAAGTCCACCGCCGCGACCCTGGAGAGAGAGAGCGCACCATGTCCTGACAGCGGGGAGGCGGCGGGTTCGTGCCCGGGCTGTGCGCACTCCTCCCCGGCTGAGCGGTTCGTGGAGGCGCCGGTGCGTCGCTGTCCAAGGTGCTGAATGCTGGAGCCTCCGCCTCCACCACCTCCTCCGCCTCCTCCTCCTCGAGTCAGTTCTGCTCGAGTCAAACTTAAGCTGCGAAACAAATACGCGAAATGGGCTCATTAGGTGTTATCATCACGTCAGAGGCGCGTCATTATTAATTGGCACGTTTTTACACGCCCCCCCCAAAAAACATTTAGTCGTTAACATCAGTCCACGCACACACCACAGCATCCTCTTAACGACTGTTATATCCACGGTAGAGGAATTAGACAAATTACCATTTTTTAAACACTTTATCTATTTTTTGTACACAGTAATTAAGTAAAATTCTTATTTTTTTAATATAAATTCGGAGAGTGGGAGTGAGAAAATCAGCCTACCTCTGAGAGGATTTACCCGCTGGGGACCTGCTCTGTGTCTGGCTCTCCGAGAGTGAGCAGAATAACAGCCTGGAATCTCTCTCCTCCTCCTCCTCCTTCTCCCCTCTCTCTCTCTCTCTCTCTCTCTCTCTCTCTCTCTCTCTCTCTCTCTCTCCCTCCCCCCCTCCTCCTTCTCTCCTCCTCTCCTCCTTCTCCCTCCCTCTGTCCCTTACATCACGCGTCAGGACTCGAGCCAAGTGTCGGTAAATGCCCTCCACCTCCGTCCAGCAGCCTCACACTCGCCTTCCTCAACAGCAGCTGGACGGATCCTCGTGTCACTTCACACGCGTGTTTATTTGCATTCTACGTGACTGTACAAAGTGTCCTCTTTTTGTTGGAGAGGAACCCCGCATATGCTGCTTTTTCCAAAGATTAAATGGCTCATTTTTTTGGGTGTGTAGCCAAAGCAGTGGCACCTGAGGGGTTAATGAGAACTTAAGGGGCAGCGTTAGCAATAAAGTTTCTTTAAAAGGCTTTGAAAGTGTGACATTTACACTGCAAAATAGAATTTATGTCCTTTATGAGGCAATAAGGCATTGCAATTTACTTGATGTGAAATAATGAGTTATGGAATTTTCAACTGAATCAGTTTTTCACCTGAACAAGAATTAATTAAGTTTGCTGAGACACAGTTAATCTTCACGTTGTCTTTTAATCTTTTTCTTAAGGCAACAATTAAACTTATGCGTGTATAAGTTAAACCCCCTTGAGATTTTTTGCAGTGTAGGCGGGGTGTTTTGGCTGAATCTGCCAAGTTACACTGAAAAAAGAAAATGGTTGACAAACTTTCACCTCTTTTAAACTACTTGGCTGTCAAATAGACATTTGTGCTCATCCATTTACCAGCGATCTCATATAATGTAGTGCAGCCACTGCTTTACATCCTGGTCACATGACTTTAGTGGCAGAAATCTCTCTTCCCAGCACGTTGTTTATAGTTACGTTTTTTGTAGTTTGTATAGTTTATATCATATTTAAGACAATCAACAAAAGGGTCACCATATAAAATCTACATCAGCTTTATTCTATAATATCTTAAAAGTGTGTTTCCTGCTTCATTCTGAAGTCAGACAACCTTTTTTTTGACTGGAAACTGAAGTTTATTTTGCTTTGTAAACCTCTTACTCTCCTGCACCAAAGTCCATAGAGAAAATCAGTGATTTTTGCCTCACTGCACACAGGGGCTGTTGATCCACTGCTGCCTCCGTCAGTAAGTTCAGGCATGTTATTATGTGACTTCTGTGTTTGAAATCCTTTGTTGGCCTAAGTTGACCTATGTGACATAAACTCACAAAACAAGGCAGCAGTAGACCAACAGCTCCTGTGTTACAGCAAGCTTAAAACATTGATTTTCCCTATGGAATTTGGTGTGGGAGAGAAAGTGATTCACAAACTTCAGTTTCAGTCAGAAAAGTTTGTTTAATAGAGAGATAAAGATAATGTAGACTGCTGAAGAAGTTTTTCTGACATGCACAGGGCTGTCAGCACTCATTACTGTATGTGTCAACAATCAGTCTTCAAAAATACCTCATCTACAAATTTACATTCTTTTATTTTAATGTTATTTGTTTTTAATCTTTTAGCTTTTTAGCCTATTATTAATTGTGTACTGTAAGGGGCTGTACACAGTGAAAAAAAATTGAAAAAGAAATATTGAATCTTGTGTCATTTTGAATTCATGAAGAAATTCTGAAGTTGCAATGCTTTTGGCAGCAGGACTGTGAAACAGAGCCTTGTCACTAGGTCCATTTTAAATAGAAAATCATAGGATTTATGCAGGTTTCATAAAATTGTCATTTGTCATGAACCAATTTGATGCCTTGGGCATTTTCCTGCTAGAATTTCCTGGATGGATGACAAGTCCTTTCTGATTCACAGATTATTACATATACTAATGTGTGTGATGGTCTTTAAAACTAATTTCCAGTAAAGCATCCTTTTTTAAAACACGTTAGAACAAAATAACCAACATCTCTGTCAGTCAACACCGGCAGAGGTATCAGAATGTGATATTTCAGCTCTGCAATATTGGAACAAACCACACACAGTCTGAACGCGGCAGCTGCGATGTGATTTGCATGGAAAGCAGAAGGAAGAGGAGTAAATGCTGAATAAATCAAGAGCGGAAAGTCAGGGTTACGTTCTGAATCATCGGTGTTAGGATGCAGAAAATGTTCAGCCAGAGGCTGTTGATATTTCTTAAAAGCTTGTTTGTATTTTCACACTAAAAGCCTTATCAAATCACTATACGTGTAATGTTAAAGGGGTCGTTCTCTCTGTGAATCACCTCAACGCTCCACAGCATTAGACCTGTCTTTTTTATATATATATAGCACATTATTTTAGTTTTCAGTCCACATCCTGACTGTTTTGGTTCAGTCCCACAGTTCACATCTACTTTGTTTTCAGGAGGTGCAACAATGTATCTCCTGCCAAAAGAAAAAAAGAAGAGTGTGTGTGTGTGAGAGAGAGAGAGAGAGAGAGAGAGAGAGAGAGAGAGAGAGAGAGAGAGAGAGAGAGCTTGTCCTTGTACCAAACAAAAAACATCCTGGAGGACAAAACATGGCATAAACTTGTTATTCAATTATTCCAATAATCAAAAATAATCAATGATAACATTTCATCGTAATGTAAACAAAGTAATCTTACAGAGAAGGAAGCTTCTCTCCCACAGACTCTGTTTCTGGCCTTGAGGAAACCTGGCCTGTGATGAGACTTTGAATAATCACATGGCCATTCAGAGAGCGAGGGCGCCTCCTACAGGCTGATCTACTCAAAGGCTGTTATGCATAAATTTCCTCTCAGTTGTTATAAACAGCATTAGTAACAATTCCTACACCGAAAAGCCACCTAAAAGAGATTAAAGTGTCAAAAAGTTTGGGGGCCTAAATTGGAGCCTTGAGGAACACCGCAGTTTGACTCAGCTTTCAGATGAATATATTTGTCAATGTAAAAGAGAAGTCGTCCAAGGAAACCGATTAGAAAAAAAAAAAACATGTGGGTGGAGCCTTTTTAAGATGGAGAGTTCCTTGGGTCATCTGTCATATTTGAAGCTTTTTTTACTCATCTGGTGGGAGGGGCTTAATCTCAAAACACAGATATCTAATGACCTAAAAATGAGACTCATCCATCAACAATTATTTTCTTGGAGATCTCAAAGATTACAGTGAGACACTAGTATGAACCACCACACCACCTTGACATCAAAATAAGATCATCTGGATTTTGATGTACTAATTGTTAAAATAGACTGGAAAAATAGGGAAAAAAAATAAAGCTGGCCAAAATGTAGGAGATTGCGACAAATGAAAAAGGTCAGATTATGATCTACAGTATCTACAGTAGAAAGGGAAACAACACTTATCTGACTTGACTTTGAGATTGTTTGATAAGAAAGAGAATTTTGGCAGAAATGTGACAGGTTTATCGCTAAAAGAGCAACAACAGATATTCCATTCATCTGTCCATTAATTATATCTGTGTATTGGCTCACTTCAAACACTGAAATGTCCAAACACTGAATGAGTACTGCACTAATATTGATATAGAAATCAGGAAAACAAGGAGGACAATAGCTGACAATGAATGCCTCTGCATTTCCAACTAATTAGAGTGATAAAAATGCTGAATGTTGCCCGTAAGAGCCAAAGAATTATTTTATGCAGCTTTAATTTGTCGCCTCTGTTATTGAAATGTCTTCTGAGCAAAAAATCGTAGAAATTAACTTCACATTTTTGGAGGAACTTTTTTTTTATGTTATGGCTCATAAGGAAAAACCCACTCACAACATTTTTACTGCCTTTATTTGCGTCACAGTTAAGGCTGTGAATGATGCTCTTAGTTTGGAGAGTGAATAAAAAAAAAAAAAGATTCAAGTCTTTGTATCAGAGCCAGAGGGCAGCAGCAGAAGTGAAGTGTCTGCTCGACGCAGGTCTGAGGATGAGAAGACAATAATTAAAGCTGCTCTGTGTCGACAGACCAACATGACCTGCCCTGTTTTCTGATTCTTTTTTTTTTCTTTAATAAAAGAAAGCAGATAAAGCACAGTCTTTTGACTCCGCAGGAGAAACACCAGGCTCATGAACTCCAGCCCGAAACCATGTGAACGCAGCCTGGAACAGTCACCAGTTCTCGGTCAGGTCACCACCAGCTCTACATTTTCACTCATTCACAGTGAATGAAATGTGCTCATACACAGTCTTTTCTTCCTCTGACAGTGAACTCTGAAAGCCGCGGCACAGGATCTATTAAAAACACATCCGTTGCCTTTGGGCGACATGTTCCTTCATAATTACTAACACACACAAAAACACGCTGTAGACTTTTTCACTTAAATGTCAGATGTTTTTTGGTGTGTCCCTGTGTCCTTCCTGTATCTAAACGTCACTAAAGTGTCACAATAAACTCTTCAGCCACTTCTGAGAAAGAAGGGCTTCTCTGTTTACCTGAGCTCGAGCAAGCGGTTTTGAAAAGTCCAGTTTAGTTACGTAACTAGTACATTTGCCGTGCAACGAACCCTCCCCTAACAGCTACTCCTGGTCATGGGCGTGAACATTCAACCTGAAGAAGAAGAAGAAGACAAAGCGCCGCGGAGCAGTCAGTCAGCTGGTAGCTGGCCAATCACAAGAGACTCAGTGTTCTGGGGGGCGGGGCATTAGCTCAGAAACAGAGTGCCTGTTCAGAGGCTGACAGAGAGCAGCAAGGCTTTTGACCATAAATATTATTTAATTTATCTAAGTAAACATCTGTAATCTCGATTTTTGGTTCAAAAAGACCTTATCATGTGACCTTTAATCGACATGTGTCCTGTTTGTTTTGAGCATCAAATATGAAAATATAATCAATATTCATATTTATACCCTCTTGGATCGATTGTAGCCAACATTTTGGCAGAAAAACCAGGCAATGTTTCAGACAACTGGACTCTTCAGCGGCTGGTTTCATAAGAAAGTGAAGATGGTGGATAGATGTTGTCAGTTAGGCCGATGAAACAGGTGCAGACAAGCAAATTTGACCAGATCACCAAAGATCCTGAAGACGACAGAGGTGGATCTCACTGCTATAAAACACACTCAGTGACGCAGTGATGGGGAATCGACGGACAACAGATTTCTGCTTGTGTGGTGATCACATCAACGCTAAAGTTAGCATCCAGCTTCACAGCATCTCAGTCGGCAGTTAAAGGGAAAATTAAGGGGAATGTACCTAACAAGGGAAGTGCATGTTACTGGTGTGGCACTTTTATTCTCTGGAGTAGAATGACATAACACTGGAGGTCTGGAATAATGTCTACTCCGGTGGTTTTCATACTCGTGAAACGCACTAGGGGGCAGCAGATATGATCAGAACAGTATTGCTTGATCTTCATGGGTTTGAAGTGTGCAGTGAACACTTCAAACTTGAAACCAGCACTGGTGCTGTTCATTTTTCAGAAGCTTTCCCTTTTCCAAGATGGCGCTGTGAGCAAACTGGGTCAAGTGACATCCAGAACTCTATTAAAAACTTCAGCTAACATTGTCATCACAATCAAAAGCTAATTTACTGTACTGTGTGTCTGACAATTTTTGTACTGAATTATTGCTTGAGAAATTCACTAAAATGTCTACTCACATCAAAAACAATGATTTTTGCAAATAAACAGCAGATTAACATTAGATAGCATACAATATCTGTGTTGTTAAAGAAACATACATAATACAAACATACATAATTCTATGTATTCAAGCAAAAATAACAATCTTTTAGATGGTTACATACAGTATTTGTATTTAAATATATACAGTAGCAGCTGATGTGTGTTTGGTCCGAGTCGTCGTTTTGTTGGTTTTTGTCTCTTTGTGGGATTTGCTGACAACAAGATAAGCACATTAATACAAAATAAGTATATTTATTTGCAAAAAAACAGATTTCAGTCAACAATATATTCTCCTGAGAACAAAAGGAATGGATGATTACAGTGAGGAACCCTACTGTTTCCTGAATCCGCCTCCATCAGCACCTCCTGTCAAACCTTCGCAGGGTGTCACATCAGATGAAGATGCTGCCGATTGGAGGTCACATGGTCGACTTCCCTCCCCACAGCCGTATGACTTTCTTTATAAAGCCGATGGATCTCAAACTCGACTGCGAGTGGAGGACTCACCCGCAGGAGACGCTGACAGAAGGTGGAACGATATTAGAAAAAAAGGATTTGAAAAGCTTCCTGACAGGAACAGTAGGAGAAGAATGCTTTGCACAGACACCCTTTTTCAGCAGTGCTGTGACTGGCAGCAAGTTATGCTACTAAAAGATTCTTATTCAAAGTCTGAGCTGCTCCTTTAAAACTTACAGAAGCTCCTGAAGACGATTGACTGTTTCTCCTTCGACGGAACATTAAATTAAGACAAGCTTTATTTCTATATCGCATGTTTGTATGTCAGCAGTTAAATATTGGAAACATTATATGTGTTTATTAATTCTCATGGGGAAATTCATCCTCTGTATTTTACACATCCTTTGCTACTACATCCTCTAACTAGGAACCTTCCTAGAGTGTTTTTACAAAGCTTCCTTGAGGGTTCCTAGAAACTTCCTTGAAGATTCAGAACCTTTCTATAGGGTTCCTAAACCTTTCAAGAGCCATCCCAGAAATATCCAAGAAACCTTGGAGAATCTTCCTAGATTGTCGTTAGAACCTCCCGAGAGGGTTCATAGAACCTTCTGAGAACCACATAGAACCTTCCTAGAACATTCCTAGAATGGTCCTAGAAGCTTCCTTGAGAGTGCTGAGAATCTTCCTAGGTTGTCCTTGGACTCTTCCAAGAACCTTCCTTGAAGGTTTTTAGAGAATTCCAATAACTTCTCCGAACCTTTCTTGAACCTCCCTAGAGGGTTCCTAGAACCTTCTGAGGACCTTCCAAAATTGTTCCTAGGACCCTTTCAAGAACCTTCCTCAAAGGTTGTTAGAGAATTCCAATAACTTTTGGGAACCTTCTTAGAAGGAAACTAGACCCTGCTTAGAGAGTGCTTTGATTATTCCTACAAGGTTCCTTGATCCTTCAGAGAACCTTTTGTGGGTCCGGATAACTTCTGAAAACTTTCTAGAACCTTTTGAAAGGCTACCTAGAACCCTCTTCAAGGGCTCGGAGAACCTTCCTAGCGGGTTTCCATGTAATTGCTGGAAACCAGTGCAGGGGCACTGACCAAAACACATTTTGATAGTAGGAGTAAACTAGAGCATGAGGAGAAATCCTACACATGTATGTAGAGAACATGCAAACAATACAGAAAGGATCTGGGACAGCATGGGGTTCAATCCCAGGACCTTCATGCTGTGACACAACACTGCTAACCACTGTTCCCCCATGCTATCTAGATGCTCGCATATCCTCGAAGGACAGTTTTAATGGTCCCAGCCGAGCTACTTTGGCACTCTTTAAAAAATAAAAAACAAACACAATTGTGACCAAACCAAATTATTATGAAAAACAGGGAGCCAGACTAAAATAGAGCGTAGAATATGATTGTGCAGCATAAAAAAATAATTGACTTTTACCTTATTAAAAGAACATGCAGGGCAAGAGAAACATAAATATTTAAATCTCAAGCTCAATCATAAGAATTTTTTTTTTATTTTTTACCTAGATTTAACAATATACACATTTGTTACTGAAAGACTCAAAAATAGTTTTATGTTCAACTGATTTTTCGTCACACGTATCCAGTCAGTGTAAGTTTGTCACACTGAGTGACATGCAGGTGAGGAAGATGATGATATTTGTGTCTCTATCTAACGCCACTGATTGGTAGGCCGAGAAGCAGTTGCTTGGTAACCATTTTTTTTTTCTTTTTTAACGATGCCATCCGTACTTGTTGTGATAAAAAATTTAGATTCCTCACAACTGAACTCTTCTCTGGGTCTGGAGCATGAGATATGGATGTGCTGTGAGACGTATGGATCAGGGCAGAATATGAATGCCAACACACAGCCGAGAGCGGAGACTGTTCACGGGTTCCTGATTCTCTGTAACATTCCAAAAAAGCCGGTTGGCAAGCGGCCTGACTCTTCCTCATCTGCAGTTTGTGACCAACTGGGATGATGTTGCATTAATGTTTCAGTTCCATTTCTGTTCCTGCAGTAAACATGATTGAAGATGTTTCCTGCATGAGGCTGCATTTGGTGTGTTCACGTCTCCCTCCTCTTTCTTAAAGGTCCAGTGTGCGACATTTGTTGGAATAATTGTATGGTAACTTTAAAGCTGTCGGAAGTGATACATAATAAGCAAATGTCTGTTAGATTAAAACCATTATCATCCATACACCAGGACAAATATTGATATTTTAATTAACGTCTAAAGGCGTCTAAAGTAAACAGTCAATGCCAGTTTCGCTCGCCAGGTGTCACTACTTCATGTCTCCTCATGGTGGCGCTGCTCAAATGAATGAGGGAGTTTATAGCAGGATAATGTCAGAGAAATCAACCTTTCACTCAATACATAGACTTTATGTACTTTGTTCACAAGCTCAAATCCCTTAGTTTGATTATTTACGCTGGTGCAGGGTTGTCAAACATTCGGCCCGCGGGTCAGAACCAGCCCCCCCAGTCCAGTCCAATCCGGTCCAATCCGGGTCACAGGATGAATTTGTGAAAATTTAAAATTTAAGTACTACATTTTTCAGTTCCAGGCAGCTGAGACTAAATGTTTTGTGCCTTTGAAGGTCCACTGTGATCTGTTAGTTTGATGCACATGTGAAAACGGTAAACTTAGACACAATATTGTTGAAGTTGCACTTAGATTTCAGAAATATGTTTTATAAAACGATAATTCATCATAAAACATTCTTTTACATTTATTGAATTTCTTTTTGTTTATTAGTTATTATGCTACTATTTAAGTGAAATTAGTGTCTCAAAAATTGTGTAAAAACGACTGTGCACTGAGATTTTACCATAGATATTGTATGGAAATGGTCTAGAAGTGGTTTGTTTCTTCTTCTACTACTGCTTCTAATTACGATCCGAGCGACTTTAGCTATTTCTGGGTGATAAAAAAGAAATAGCTGCTCCTCCTCACTTGTCTTTTCCAGTTCTTTTATGTGGACACGCAGATTTTAGATTGTAGAGGACAAGTAGATTCTCATTTATCCAGGTCATAATCCTCCAAATCACAATAAATCTGTGGCGAATGGACTTGTAGATTTCATGAAGTTCCAGATATATGAAGACAACGTTTCTTCCTCCTTATATCCTACAAAGTGGCTGTAGAGTAATCATTTATAAGCTTCACTGCTGAGCTCGGCCTGTGGATATACGGCCCTGATCAAAAGCCAACAGTGAACATCAAATGTGCTCATTCACTCGTACGTCCGACTGTAAATTAGCGAGACATTACAGGGAGCCGCGGTGCCAGGGACCAGAGCAAGGACACCGTTTTACATTAACAAGTCGGCAAAGTGATGACAGCGTGCTGGCAAGTGTCTGCACACGGGACACGCGACAGAACCGGGTTGAAACGCTGTAAAAGTCACAAACGTGATGTGATGCATTCAGATGCTTTTGCTCGTCGTTAGCACGGCACTCGCGAAACGTGTGTATCCGTCACTTTCCCTGACGACTTTCTGACGCTGAAGCTGCTCATACATGATGTGAGATCTTGTTCTTTTTTTCTCTCTTTATCAGAAAAGCTCTCTGGGTTTTTAATTCTCCATCAAGTGGCTCAAATTTTGTCGCCCTGAGGGCAAAAAAAGAAGAAGAACAAGAGAAATTCTTGACAAAGCACTTTTCTGGAGTACGACATCAGCATCACGCATAGTTAAACTCGAGGGGACAGGTTTCTCTTAAAAGCACTTGTACCAGTACTCTTTCCTGCAATTTGGGAAACATGGTTTCCAAAGGAAAGTGGGTCGTGGTAATGGGACAAGAACATGGCGTGTATAAAGGATCGGCCCCTAGAGATAAAGAAAGACAGAGGAGTCGGGGACAGCGTTGACCCGTTCAGATGAGGCTGTGCTTCACTGCCCTGTCAGAGCCTTAACGGCAAAGTCTTGTCTGATGAGAAGATGGTTTTCCCCCGACATCACCGCTGATCTGAGGTCATTTCATAAACGGAAAAGGTCATTCAGAGAGCAAAGGCTCACCAAGGCTTTAACTCTCTCTCTTTGTCACCTGTGGTTTACATACCAACATGTGAAATCTTTACATTTTCATCCACTGGATCCAGAATAAAACCATCTTACATGAATATGACAACATTCACCCTGATCCAGATGAATGACAGCTCTGCTCCCCCTGAAAACATGGCTCATTAAACCAGCAGAAACTCAGCTTCACTTGATCTCCACGACATAGAACAGAATAGTTTTTCCTTTTCCAGGGAAGTTCAGCATCTGTGGGAGCCAATGGAGACGCTGGGCTAATGCATGATGACTGGAGGAACTGTCTGAAAGGCAGAACCTCCTTTTTGATTGACAGCTTTGTAGAAACATAAGGGAGACCAGTTCTGTCTCAGTCCCATGCAGATTTTGTAAGTGAAGTCGAGTAAAAACAAATAACAGGTGTTTGTGTGTTATTTTCTGGCCGATATACAATTGAGGACAAAATTATTATCCCCATTAAAATGTCATTGTTGTATCTCCCACGTGCTGAGGTTTTGACTGATACACTGACTGATTCAATTGATGCCAAAAGAAAAGTTGTGCAGCTGTGTCGGACATTCTGAACATTATCAAATCTAAAAAGGCCTCAGTACACCTTTAAAAAACGTCTTGACTAAAGGAGGGAAAACAAGATTTTGCAGTGGAGATGTGTTAAAATTTAGACGGATGAAAGTGGAAAGACAGATGTTTCAGCCATTTACTTGTTGTCACTGTTTGTTTGTTTCAAAATACTGAGTTGCTGTGAAATCATATATTGTCATAAACAAACACAGTAGCTCTTGTGAGAGTGAGCACTTGGCACCATCTAGTGGACTGAAACATGAATAGATTTTTTTGTTTGCTAATCCACAAAAAGTTAATTATCAGTCAACTTAATATCAGTAAAAAGTGTACACTTAAGGACAAAATTATTAGCCTCACAAATGCCATTGTTTTAAAAGTATCTCCCACGTGCTGTTAAACAGAGCAAAGAATCTTAAACTGCTTTTTCAAACATCGTACTTTTATTTGACTTTGCACACAGAAATTAATTTATTCCACAAAAACCAAAAACTACCAGGGTCGACATGATTGTCCCCCTGATGCTAACAGTCACTTGTGTCTCCTTGTTGCTGGATAACAGCCTGCAGTGGTTTGTTGTAGTTTTCAACAAGTCTCTGACTCGTCTCCTGAGGAATCCCAGCCCATTCTTCTTTGGCAAATCTCTCCAGCTCCTCCAGATTTGATGGCCTTCTGACATGGACCTTGGTCTTCACTTCAATGGGATTTAAGGACTTTGTGCAGGCCAGTCAGTAACGTTCACTCTGGTCTTCTGGAGGTCGTTCTTCACCAGGAGCCACGTATGTTTTGGGTCGTCGACGTCGTGTTGGAAGACAAAGCGACGACCCAGACCCAGTTTTGCTGCTGACTGCTTCAAGTTTTCTTTCCAAATCTTCACATCTCCTTCTGTCTTCATGATTCCTTCTACCTTGATGAGATTTGATGGAATTAACTTGAACATAGTCCACCTTCTTCTTTTGGCTTCTCTCTTTAGGGGTCGCCATGGCGGATCAACTGCCTCCATCTTGTCCTATCCCCTGCATCCTCCTTTATTTTTGGCCAACAGTTGCACAGTTTCCACCTTGGCACCCTGTTGGTCAATCACATCCCCTGATTTATCCAGGGTTGGGACCACCACTAGGAGGCCACTGGATGTGATTGGGTTGTTTGGGTGATCACCTTGTATTCTGCATACATTATAAGAGCAATCTTAAAATTACCCAAGGGAAAATAAAAGCGATATGTAAAGCATTTAGAAAATCGTTGAAAAAGCCTTTATTCTGCTCAGCTGCTCAGTGTGAAGTGTTCACTTGTGACTGCACAGACGTGCAGAGGCTTTTTAAACACATTGTCTTCAGAGCAACTTGAATTTTACATCTCTATTTAACAGTAAACAAACCTAAGAAGAGAGCACAGTGCAACGCCAAGAGACATGTGGGTTAAAAACAGAAAATATTTGACTAACACATGTATAAAACACTTCGTATGGTATGAATAGTACGGTGGCCTGGAAGTGAACATCATAGCCATTATTACAAAGTGTGAAATACTTTTAATTCCACCGATACTGTTCCACTAAAAACAGCTGACAGTGACCAGCTGACTGGACTTTTTTTTCCCCTTCATAGTCAATCAGCCATTTTTATACAGCACCACTTCCTTTCAACCTGACTTTCAAAATAAGAGCCTCCGACTTCAGCTTTTTACTGCTTCTTACATCAAACATTTGCCGTAAGGTTCACTGTATTTCTTGACTCTAGGAAAATTAAACCAGTGTTTTAAGGTTGTATGATAAATAGTATTTTGTGTCTTACTGTCAAAAAAAAGGAGATGGAGTGTTCACTTTATCACTTCCGGGTCGATTGGAGCATTTGTTACATCCCCTTTCTGTAAGGACTGTGGCTTTTGCAATTTGTTTTTGAAAATGTAAATTGGTTTCAACTAAGTTAATTCGTTTTGGGTTTTGTAAAAATGGTTCACAATTATTAATATTGGTTTGCACTTCCAGGCCACCGTAGAAAAGGGACCAGTCGTCTCATTCAGACAATGTGAAAGGATTGGTTGTCAGTCACTTCAGCGAGTTTCAGCAACAATAACAGGGAAAAAAGAAATGGTTCCGCTCTGGCTGCAGGAACCGCAAACGCATCGGAGGAGACACTTAAACTGGACTTAAACATTTATGTGCATTCATTTATACATTGTGTGGTCTCACGTGCCTCTTTACATTAACGTACAGCAGGTTTTTCACCACTGACTAGTGCAGCCACAGTGAACACGCCCATCGCAGGGCGCTGCACCGTCAACGCTAATGGGAAACCGCTAATCCTGTCAAAGTCTCCCAGAGGAACCACTTCCGAGATGCCTCTCTTTCCCCACACCACTCATGCATCCGGGCATGAGTGGGCGCGTGGGCATGCGTCTGTGTATGTGAGTGCTCACATCATGGCTGAATGTGTAAAAGTGGGTCACAGCTGCCCGTGCAGGGTCCGTTCTCCTCAAAGCCACATCTTTCCCATGAGCAAAGACGGCCAGCGCATCTGGACGCTGTCCTCCTCCAAACCTGGTCCAGCCAGGTTTCAGCAATAAGTGTCTTGAGAGGGACACGGAGACACTGGCTGTCACACTGATGTGCATCCGTCCTCGCAGACCTTTCAAACAATCTTTGATATCTGCTCTGCCGACCAAACCCGAGCCAGGCTTTTTTTCCCCCACATCTTTGTTGTGGAGGAAAATGCACTGCGTTTTCAATTTCTGCATAGATTGTCTGGGTGAGAATGTTTTTGAACATTTACCCCTTGAGTGTGAATGTGTTTCTTCAAACACTCTCCTGCTAATGGAAACCACAAGGTTTATTTATCTGTGCAGCGGGCGTCTGCATTTCGAAGGCTGGAGTGGAGGCAACATTCAGCTAACAAGCACCTCTCATATGTCATGTTTTTTTTTTTATTTTATTCCCTTTAGTACAAAAAAAAAGAAGCATTAAAATGGAATGCCACTTAAATAGCTCCATCTTTTTCCAAGGGGATAATTTAGGTTCAGTTTAGGCCGAGAGGGAGTCTGAGACATGGCAGCATGCTGTCACTGAAAACAAAGAAAAAGGTTTTTAAGCACTTAATTAAAGGCTCACGGTGTTAAAATCTACACCAGCACATGTCTATGATATCTTGAGAGTGTGTTTACTACTTTATCTTGCTGTTAGACAGCCTTTTACACCAGGAAAATGTGACTTACTGTAGCTCTCATTCTCCTGCACCAAAGTCCATAGAGAAAACCTAACGATTTTACCTCATGGCACACAGGAGTTGTTTATCCACTGCTGCCTCCACCAGCAAATTCACTTGTGTTGTTTTGTGACTTCAGTGTTTGAAACCCATCATTTAGATTTACCCAAGTGACACAAACGGACCACTTGAGGCAGCGGTAGGCCAGCAGCCCCTGTGTCCCTAAGAGCTTAAAACGCAGGTTTTCTCTATGGGATTTGGTGCAGGAGAGCGAGGCATTTAAAAACTTGTCAAACAGTGATATAAAGTGGCGAAAGTATTATTTTTTTCATTTCATTACCGTACAGGAAAAGATTGAAAAAATAAATAAATAAATAAAATTGTGACATTTAAACTGGCCTACATATTACAAATCCAAAACAAACTTCTACAAAGAAAAAGTCCGAAATGAGAGAGATGACACATCACATCAGCGATTGCAGATAAATTGTGTTTATACGAGTGTTTGAAGTGCGACACACAAGTATTTGCTCTAATATGATAAGAGAATTTCATTTCAGATTTTCGAAAATGATCTCTGACTGCAGTTATTTTTGTCTGACAGAAGTGGATTCTTCAGATATGGTAGATTTTTACATTTGCCCTGATTGTAGCTCCACATACATTAAAGTCGTAAAGTCCAGCGAAGACGGTCAGCGACGGGGAGCGTCCCTGTAATTAAGACAGCATCTCATGTCCGACTCGTCCCACCTGACATTTTCACATCAGTCCACAGTGACAGTCAACATTATCAATGCAGTTTTCCAGCTCATTACCCAGAGTTCCTTCAAACCCCGCGTGTCTCCGGGGAGATGTTCTCATTCATACGCTTTGGTGAATCTCGCAGGCTGTGGTTTTAATGGAAAAAAAGAGAGGAAAAAATACAAGTAGCACATAAATTTAGCAACAGTGTGGACACTGATAATCGGAACAAAGGGAAAACAAACAGTGGCTGTTGCTGGAGGCTGAGAGTCTTTATGTTTCATGGTTTGTAGGACGATAATGAGACGAGCTGCAGGCTCTGCACCGGCCATATGTTCAGAGTCATATTCACACAGTAGCTACTGTATCTCTGTCTCACTGCTGTGGGGATTTAAAAGTGCCCGAAGGAAGCAGGTAAACAAAAATATTCCATTTTTCATTCTCTCTCTCTATGCACGATGCGTGTGAACTTTAAAGCCTTTGCTCGGCACCGAAAAACCTGTTGTTGTCAAGATGCACCACAAGTCCGTCATCAGTTTTCAATTAAATTAGACCGATTTGAATTAAGTTTGACCAATTTTTCCACAGTTAACGTGTGGCTTTACTGGTCAAAAATGATCACCATAGGAAAAGAATGAGCAATTATAGAATAGAATAGAATGATAATTAAATTTTGTGTGGCTTTCTCTCATTGAGATTAAAATAATCTACATATTTGCAAGTACTATATAAGAAAATATAAATATATATCAATATTTATAATAAATATATAAAAAAATCTAAATTTTCACACTGTATAAAAATACACTGTATGACAATGTACAGGAAATTGTGTATAAAAATTGCACAAATGTAAAATTTCACAGATGGAAACAATTGCACAGATATTCAGTGTTGTTCAGAGGTCTATAAGAAAATGGCAGTTCTAAAATTGGACATATTTTGGGAGCGACCAGTTCAGTAGTTACAGTGTAGGGTTGGAGTTATGGATAACACTGCTCTATTTATCTATTTTATTATGTTCATGTATCTGATGTAAAACTCACTCACGTGTTCATATTCCCTTGTAACAACCACAAATTCTTTTAAAGAAAATGTCAAAAAGGAAAACCTGGTCATATTTCTTTAGTCCATCACTATTAATTTTCCACCAGGGTTTGGTTTAATTTTACTGAATCATAAATATTGTGTTATTGTGCCCAGTAGATGAACTGGAAAAATCAGATTGCAGAATTCAGTGCCTTTTATTCTGGAAATAAAAGTCACTGTCAAAATGAGTCAAAGAGCAGTTTTAAGACACGAGTAACAGCCTGTTACCTCTTTAAAACCAGCACATCTCTTACATTTTGAAAAGATTGAATAATTTAAATTAGAAGAAAAAAGGTTTGTAGAAAAAAAAACTGGTTTCACTTATGAAAATATAATGTTTTGGTGTTAAATTCAATTGCTTCAAAAATAAATAATAATGATAATAGTAAAACCTTTTCCCTCAGTCGACCCCTGATCTAAACAATTAAAATTGTTGATGATTTGGAATCACAGCTTTGGTCTTCCTGATCAAAAATCACCGTCATTAAAAACAAATGTACTCCAGGTCATATTCATCTAAACGGGCAAACATTTACAATCACAACATCCACAAATTTGCTTCATTTTCTACTCACTCTGGTCAAAATTCCTCACATACCCTGGTTCACACAGTAGAACAGTATTTCCGATTTCCCTCCACGTACCACCAGAGGGAGCTCACCACAGTTTGAGAACCATGGCCTCAGAGTGTGGACACATCTGCATGTACGCTGATGATAAACTGTTTTTTCTCTGCGTCTCAGTAAAGACGTCGGGAGACTCTGGGTTTTTTTTTTTTTTTTACTCGTCATTAATTCATTTCCTCTGTGGCAGCAGAACATGTTAGAGCTGCTTTTAAACGCTGATCATCTCTGACAGACTCGGAACAGACGGACCTGAAAACAGCAGCCTACAGCAGCATTAAAGCTCCAACCGACCCACAATGCAACACTGCATTGTCAGCAGGTTCCACATAACTGTATTAGGTTTATCTGAAGCAAAAATGTTGATTTTTATGTAAATTAATTGTCATGTATGACATGAAAAACATCTCAACAAATACATGTATCTTGGTAAACTGATATATATAAATTATAAAGGTATATAAAGTGAACAACCTAGTTCATTTTATTGTCCTGAAAAAATATTTAATATGAAATACAGTCTGTAGTTTTACAAATATGTTTAATTTAAATTAACTCAATTCACAGTTGTTACCAGGTCAGGTATGATGCACTTTCTGTGTTCAGTTTACCAAGATACACGCATTTGTCGAGATAAAACATGTTTTTCATGTAATACATGATAATTCATTTAGATGAAATTGACATTTTTGCTTCACATAAACCTAATGCAGTTATATGTTGACAAAAATAAACTTAATTAAAGTCAAAGTTTTAATTTTTTTTTTTGAGTGTATATTATGTCCTTTTTTTCCCCTCAGTGTCTTTGCTGTGCGTTTGACGCCTGACATGTCATTCCAGTGTTCCCCCAGGAGGGGCAGCGTCAGCGGGCAGACAGCCTCTTCACATGGCCTTAGAATGAAGGTCAGTGTGAAGACGGGGATGTTCGACAAGCCACACACACGTTTGCACTTCTATCACAGTGAGGACCCTCATAGACATAATACATTCCCCAGCCCCTTAACCTAACCTTAACCTAAACCCAATTCTAACCCCAACCCTAAAACCAGGTCTTAACCCTGAATAAGGCCTTTGAAAAACGTCCTCACTCTGCATGAACACACACACACTGGTTTTCATGACTTCAGAGGACATTGCATTGACTTCCATTCATTTCCTGCAGACTTACTCTAACCTTAACCATAATTACTAGTGCCCTAACCCTGACCCTGACCTCTAACCCTAACCCTAACCTCAGCCTAACTTTAAAACATGTCTTCACCTTAAAATGGAGTCATTTACATTATGGGGACTTGATTTTTTGTCCCCATAATGTGAGTGTGGAGACAGATTTCGGTCCCCACAACATAAGGAATACCAGCTACACACACACACAGAGCCAGCTCAGCTCAGCTCAGCTCAGCTCAGCTCAGCTCAGCTCAGCTCAGCTCAGCTCAGCTCAGCTGTGACCTTGTTTGATGAGAACATGGTCATCCAGGCAGAAGAGGTCTCTTCCCAGTGTCAGTCGTGGGGACATGTCTCTGTCTCTGTCACCAGAATTTCTCCATCAACATCCCTTCATTTCTAAAAGATTTCTGAAAAGGTTTTCTTTTTTGGTCCCCAAACAAGTTTTAATAAAGACGTTTAATAAAGATTTTTGTGTATATGTTTTCAAAAGCATGCATAAAATTAAGTTTTAATTAATGTACCTAACATTGCTTTGAAATACAAACCGCCAAAGAAGAAAAATGAGAATACAAAGATTCTCAAATCCTTTTTGGATCAAAGGCAAGATAATTAATGTTCAAACTGATAAGCGTTCTTTATTTTGCAAATATTAATTCATTTTGAATTTGATGCCTGCAACAGGTTCCACAACAGGAAGAGAGGCAACAAAAGAATGGGAACATGGGAACATGGAGGAATGGTCAAAGAATGACTCTTTGGAACGTTCAGCGGGTGAACAGGTGAAGAGGAAACGGATGAGTGTCATGATTGGGTATAAAAGGAAGCGTCTCTGAAAGGCTCGTTCATTCACAAGCAAAGGACAGGGATTCCGTCACCTACTGAATACCCGTGACCTTTGACCCCTCAGATGACACTGCTTTAAAAACCAGCATCATTCTGTAAAGGATATTTACCACGTGGGCTCAGGAACACTTCAGAAAACCACTCATGCAAAGTCAAAGTCTTATATCAACGACACCATGAAACATCACCGGCTTCTTCTTCTTCTTCTCCTCTGTTTTTGGAAATCATGGACGTCGTGTCGTCCAGGCCAAAGACTGTGAAACACCAGCACCTGTGGTGGTACGGAGGTGTGTTAGTGCCCACGGTATGGCTGACTTCCACACCTGTGAAGGCACCGTTAACGCTGAAGGGTACATGGAGCATTAATATGCTGCCGTCGTGACAGAGTGCAGGTACCGGACTGACCTGTCTGCGCTCCAGACCTGCCCCCTATTGAAAATGTATGGAGCATTATTAAGAGGCAATGGGAAAGAATTCCACCAACGAAGCTTCAACTATTAGTGTCGTCAGTTCACAAACTCTTTTGGAACATGTTGCAAAATGACATAATATTTGCCAAAAAAAAAAAAGAAAAACATAAAGTTTATCAGTTTGAACATTAAATATATTGTCTTTGTGGTGTATTCAGTTGAATATAGGTCAAATAGGACTTGCACAGGACTTCTTTTTATTTGTTTTTATTGTTTTTATTCATTGGAATTCCAGTCTAATCCAATCCAACTTTATTTATAAAGCACTTTACAAACAACAAAATAGACAAAAACATTTAAGTCCCCAAAATCAAGTCCCCATATATATATATATATATATATATATATATATATATATATATACAAAAAAATTTATTAAATGAGAAAGTGTGTCCGAACTTTTGACTGAAAAACACAAATGAACATGTAATAAAAACAATACAAACCGATAAAATCAATGTCTCACACTGGGTTGAAAGCCAAAGAGTAAAAGAGTACAAAACAAGTGGGATTTGTAATATAGTCACCAATTCAAAATAATATTAGGTGTTACAGAAATGGCTGCTGTAAATTACTCTTAGATCCCAGATATTGTTGATATATATCTGTTCTAGAACGACGTGCTGGAATTGACAGTTGGACTTGTGTGTTGTTTTTCCATACATATTGCAAACAGCAGATCCCAGTTCAGTGTCCCAGTTTGGGACAGGGAACCAGCATGGACGACACATGACCCTGACGCGGCCTCGTCCACGTGCAGCGGCGTCTCTCTCCCACTGTGACGTGTCGACATGTCGTCAGTGGAAAAAGGCCCATTTTCCTGTTTGTAAAGACGTGAATTAATGATGTGCAGCATAATGTAGAGGGGAAAACACACTATGAATATTTCACAAAGTAAATGGTGAAATGGACTGCACTTATATAACAACGTTTTTACCAAAGTGCTTTGCATTTTTGCTTCACACTCAAAATAATCAGCTGATTTTTTTTTTTTTTTTAACTGCCACAGCCCGGTCTCCTGGAAATAAAATTAAAAAAAAAAAAAAAAAAGATGTGATTATACTTTTCTGCAAATCAATGGAAAAGTTTCATTTGTACAAACCCACGCTTTGCATGTCAATGTTGCTGAACTCAGCCATAAGGAAAATTGATTTTAGCCACTTAACAAAAGGCTTACCTAATATAATCTATGTCAGCTAAAGTCTACTGTATCATAAGAATATGTTCACAGCTTTATCTCACTGTCACACAGCCCTTTCTGACAGGAAACTGAAGTTTGTAAGCCACTCATTCTCCTCCACACCAAACTCCATAGAGAAAATCAGTGATTTTAGCTCACAGGGACACAGGAGATGCTGGGCTGCTGCTGCCTCGTGTGGTCACTTTGTGCCACTGAGGTAAATCTGAACAAAGGATTTCAAACACGGAAGTCACAAAAATAACACATTTGAACTTACTGGTGGAGGCAGCAGTGGATCAACAACTCCTGTGTGCTGTGATGTAAAATTGAAGGTTTTCTCAATGGGGTTTGGTGCAAGAGAGTGCGTGGTTTCCGCATTTCAGTTTCCTGATGCAGCGGACATATTCGTATGATATCGTACAGTTAAAAAGCCATGTATTTTATAAGATTAGCCTTTTTAAGTGGCTAAAATCATATTTTTCTTGTGTGACCATTGGCAGCCATGTTGACAGTGAGGACAAGCTCACAGATTAGAAATACAACACAGTCAGCACTGTACACTTCAAAAAAACCTAAACTATATTTAATTGATCATTAATAATCAATTAATCAGTTTTGGTGATACCTTTTTATATACATAAAAAGCAAGTTTAATAATTTAGGGATTTTAAATGTGAATATATTCTGGTTTCTTTTCTCGTCTTTTGTTTCTGGACAAAACAGAACAGTTGAGAATGTGATCATTTTCAGGCTTTGGAAACACTGATCGACGTTTTCCACCATTTTCTGACATTTTCTGGACCAAACAATGATAACCAAGCTAATCCGGAGTAACAGCCCTGACAGTAACGTAACAATCTTGGCGACTTTGTCGACAGCCAACCCTGAAATTAACACAGAAACGGCTGCGACACCTGAGCCCCAGTCGTCACAACCGAGTAACTTCCTCCACAGTATAATTACACACACACACACATATATATTCTGAGGAGAATTGGTATGCGATAAAACAGAGCTGTTGTGGTACATGTTTTAAATATTGCATCAGGTGGAGGACGTGGATAATACAGAGCGATGAAATATTAAAAGTTGGCTCGCACACATGTAACGTCCTACATGAAAGCGTGAGCAGACATCGTGATCCGAGGCCTGGCAGCAGAACACTGAGCTCAGCGGATCCTTGGGGAGAAGGCCCGGCGAGCGGCCGAGGGTCCTTTTGGGATCAGAGCTGCTTAACACAGTAAAAGACAGATCTGTTCTGAAAAACTGAAGGACACGGAAACGCCTCACTCATCCCAAATAACCACCCAGCTCATCAGAAACGGCCCCGACACCATCCTGATTGTTGGAACATAGCACACACACTGATTTTTTTTTAGCAGAATAAAATAATATATATATATATATATATATATGCATATAGTGGTCTCAGCATTATTCCAGGCTGTGCTCAGGGATCAGTAGCGTTGGTATGTATGACCCGTTTTCCTCTTAAGCCTCCGAGTGTCGTCTTCAGCACTTTTCAAATATGGGATCAACAGAAAAAAGGGAAGAAGATCGTGATCTTTTTTAAATTCTGTAGAGGAGATGAGTATGATGATGATTAAGGGAATATTCCATTCTCTGTTTTTTTTGTTTTTTTTTTCATCTGTTTTTATCAGTGTGAGGCAAAAGCAGCAATGCACGAGTAAAGCACGCTCGCAGAAGAAGCTTCAGAAGTGAATTTTACTCCTTAAAGGTCACACAGAATGGTCTTTTTGAACCAAAAATCGAGATTACAGATGTTTACTTAGATAAATTAAATAATATTTATGGTCAAAAGCCTTGCTGCTCTCTGCCAGCCTCTGAACAGGCACTCTGTTTCTGAGCTAATGCCCCGCCCCCCAGAACACTGAGTCTCTTGTGATTGGCCAGCTACCAGCTGACTGATTGCTCCGCGGTGCTTCTTCTTCTTCTTCTTCTTCTTCAGGTTGAATGTTCACGTCCATGACCAGGAGTAGCTGTTGGGGGAGGGTTCGTTGCACGGCAAATGTGCTGGTTACGTAACTAAACTGGACTTTTCAAAACCGCTTGCTCGAGCTCAGGTAAACAGAGAAGCCCTTCTTTCTCAGAAGTGGCTGAAGTGTTTATTGAGACACTTTAGTGATGTTTAGATACGAGAAGGACACGGGGACACACCAAAGAACATCAGACATTTGATTTTCCACTGAATGTTCTCTTTAAAGAAAAACGCAATCAATCATGCGTGGCAGCTTTGAGATGATCGGGGTCTGGTTCAGATGTCGTGGTGAGATGTTTAGACCGTTTCACTCTTCAAGAGCAGTGAACACCTTCAGCTGAGTTCCCGTCCTCCTCACATTAACTCTATCTTCCTCCCAAAATGATCCGACTAAAGGCTCTGGTGCAGGATGTTGCTCTTTTTCTTTTTAAGTTCAATTTCCTCAGTAAAAGATAGAAAATTGCTGTGGCTCTCTTGGCTTCATGTATGCAGACTGACTGAATGAATGAATGAACTAAGCTGGAAAACAAATTCCCCACAGAAAGGAATGTGTCTCTCTCTCTTGTTCCGAGTTTTATTGGGAAGATTTAATTTCTTCCTCACTTTTTGCCGTTTGAAAGATGCGATTAGCAGCAGCAGCATCAAAATCCATCCAGAGAAAATGATGCATGTGAGTGTGATTTCACCAACTCATCCGCACTAATTTGTTTTGATGTGTAAAACACATTGAGTCCCATTGAACATTAATATCAAGCCAATATGGTAATGAGTGAGCTTCATCAAAAAAAAAAAAAAAAAAAGGAAAACCCTGTGTTTTGATCGATTTCACTTTAAACTGAATCATAATTTACCAAATGGACGTTTCGCGAAACCAGTGATTGAGACCAAAAACTGACGTTACAACGCGAGTTTTTGCGTCTGCGTTGAGTTAGCTTAGCAGAGGCTAATCAAACGTGAACTGGGGCGTCACGTTTGGGCGCAAAACAAAACTCTAATATTAAAAATCCCTTATCGTACATAAGAAAAATGGATATAAAAACACAGTGTCATCTAATGATGGCACTATTACCAAATTTAAGTTTAAAAAAAAAAACGTTTTTAAGGTCAATTTCGCAATTTCTACTGTGACAAGACATTAGTAAATTTCCTCACAGACTTACATTCAAACAAGTGCAGTTGCCACCTAGTGGCCATTCAAGAAAATACAGGTTTCAGGCATGTTTATAGCAGCAGCAGAAAGTAATCAGGCCAAATTTTGTCATATTTTTTGAAATAGTCAGTATCTAAGTATATCAGATGCCAATTATTACTTATCAATATAAATGCTGCTACATCTCTAAAATGTTATTTTACATCCAAAGTTTATCTTTGATTAGAAAATGTTACGTTTTAATGACCTTGAAGACCCAAAATGTGATAAACATGATCTGCCTGTCGTCTAATGTTAGGCAAAAGTGATAATACTTGCTATCAGCATCATAAAAACCATTGACTGTACATAAAACATGGACGTAGTTTTCCAGTTGCAAAACTGATTTGCGAATCCCCGGCTCCACTATCTCTAAATGGGAATATAATTTACCAAATGAACATCATACGCTATTGAAGAAGAGCTGAAACTAGTGATTGAGAAAATGTTTACTGATGTTATAAATAACCTGTTTTATTTTTTGCATAAATCTTTGAACCTGGTGGCTGACTCCAAGCTCCTGCATTTTACTGTACTGTGGAGTAAACAAAACTCTGCTCTGCAGCTCAGATCGAGCTGATTGCAGTGATACAGACGTGCGTCAGGGGAAATTTAATTTAATTGCAGCTTGCAGGGCTGTCTCTCATAGTTAAGTCAAGGCCTAAGTTTGACTCTTGCGTTGTAAACTTTGATTTTAACAAAGACTGGTGGCGTCGGCTCACGTCCTTCCAGAACCACAGGAGGTGCAGCGTTGGGTTGGCCGGCTCCGCCTCAGGAGCTCAGAACACTGCGCCGGGTTCTGCTCAGAGGAGCCACTCCGACATGAGTGATCTCGCACTCGAGATGGGATGCAATCTGTCTTCTCCCAGGGCTCTTTGTCTAATACTGCTAATTAGAGAAAGAGAGAAAAGGGTCAGTCCTCGCTGTGAGTTCTCTCTCCACACACACACACACTCTCCTCCCCCTCTCCTTCCCCTAGTCTCTCTACCAATTACTGGATTAGAAGGGACACTACCAGGAGTCACTTAGAAACCCGGGCGTACAAGCCCTGTCACTACCAATATAAGACTAATGGTGACTGTAACAAAGCCTTGAAGAGTCCTGTGGTTTGGGACCTACGTCTGCCATTAGCTGATTACTGCAGTTAATGTAGAACAGCAGGCAAATAAAGGCATTTATTCTTTCTCCGGATTTGCTCCTGAAACTAAAATACGGCCACAATAAACACAGACGACAGCATCCGCGGCCTTAACTGCACCGAAGGGTAAACCCGATCGTGCTCGGTGACTCTGACTTTTACAGCAATTTCTTGGAAGAGCAGTGAAACCTGAACAACAGAATACGCCATCCAGATGGTCCATAAGACACTGCATACATAGCAAGAAATATACTTGGCTCCGCTTCCAGGCATTTTCCACTGTTTGCTCTCAGTGCATAATATTTCAGATGTGTAAAAGAACGGGCTTCTCGATCATTACGGGTGTTTCCAGCCAACAAAACGCTGCCAAATCTCACCATCTGTTACTACTTGGAGGTTGAGGTTCTACTGTAGTGGAGAAGTTGATTAAAGCAGCTCCAGCAAAACCTTTTATCCTCGTTGAGATCAGCAAAGGTTGTTTCCAGTTGGTTGATCAGTCGCATGACCTTGAATTCTCAACCTGAACCTAAAAGTGTCCAACCGATGTCAGTGTCAAGTGAAAGAAACCAAAGTCCTTGCTTCTTTCTGGAAGTGGAAATTTATTGATCACCATTTTGTGGTCTTCAACGATAGAGGCAAGATTCTGTAAACAGCTTCTGCATAGAAATTCCCCTACGTGGTCTTGGTTCACGCTTGGTTCAGTCCCTAAATGTAGTCTTGGTTCATGCTGCTTTTCATTTACATGGTCTAAGTCCCGAAATGTTCTGGTCTTGGTTTTGAGTTGGTCTTGGTCCATGTAAGTCTTGGTCTTGCTGTGGTCACAGTTCTGGTATTGTCTTGGTACACTCTACTCTTTATCTTAACATGATCTATGTCCGTAAACATTCTGGTCTTGGTACACTCTGGTCTTGGTCTTGATTTGGTCTCGGTTTCTAAAAGTCTTGGTCCTGCCTTGGTCTTAGTTTCTAAAAGTGTCGTTCCTGACTTGGTCTCAGTTTCTAAAAGTGTTGGTCCTGACTTGGTCTTAGTTTCTAAAAGTGTTGGTCCTGACTTGGTCTTGGTTTCTAAAGGTCTTGGTCCTGCCTTGGTCTCCGGCCCTAAAAGTTCTTCTCTTGTCTTGGTCTACACTCTGCTCTTCATCTTGACTCGGTCCTAAAAATCTTGGTCTCGTCTTGATACACTTCGATCTTAGTCCCTAAATGTCTTGGTTTTACTTTGGTCATAGTTCCTGATAGTTTTGGCCTTGATCTCTGTACACGCTGCTCTTCATCTAGACCTTGTCTTGGTCCTTCAAAGTCTTGGTCTTATCTTGGTCTCCGTACACTCAGGTTTTGGTCATGACTTGGTCTCAGTAAGTGTACTAAAGGACCAAAAAAAATGTTCTTCTGCAGCAGAACATGGCACACTTGGTGTAGACATGTGTTATTGTGGCTCATCAAATTCTCCACCCTGGACCTTTTAAGATGAACACCTGCTCTGAAAAGATGCAGTGGCACGTATGAATCACCTCCAGGTAACAGAGGAGGAAAAACAAGTGTTTGTCCCACACGAGGTGTGATGGACGCTGAAGTGTGAAATGCGTGACCCTCCTTTTAGAATCCATCAGCGGACGCTGCATGATCTCATCACATCAGCACCTATGATGTGAAGATAAAAGATATTAGGGGTTTTTCAGTATCAAGTGCTGAGATGATGATGACGACGGTGTTTCCCTTGGCGACGACTGGAACGGTGGAGAGACAAGACGGGACAGAAGTGAGCTGAGAGAAACAGACTCTCCCCTGGTGGTTGCAACTGTAGTCATGCAGATCGAACCCTCATGGGTAAACGCATGATGACTCACACGAGGGAGGATTTTCACAGAAATGGCTCTCTGCTTCGACACTTGAGCGCAGAGATGTGCTCATTTTCCGGCTCAGAGCGTTTTATGTTGTTTTTCCCTCTGATTTTTGCAAGACAACAACAAACCTTGAACGTTTTTCCCACGGATCACGACAAAACGTGGGCGAAGGTTTTGCCTGATTGAGGCGTGCGCTCAAATCACAGCGAGGCCTGTCTCCCTGTCTCCCTGTCTCCCTGTCTCCCTCTCTTGTCCTGCTTCTGCTTTTATTTTTGCCAAGCCAGACTTGACACTGTTTAATTGATTAAACTATGAACGCCCTTCGAAAGGCTTGTGCTGCACAAAGAGATGGCAGTGCACAGACAGCGTACGGATGGATGGCAGGCGACGGCAGATCTGAGCCCAAAGAAAGTCTCTCAAATGACTCACGAGTGCGAGAGAATATGGCGTTGATTATATAATTATGCCCGTGCCTCCTCCGCTAAGTCTCATCGACTGCGGCTTTCATGCGAATTCTCCCGTCGTCAAAGGCTTGTGTGATTCTTCCTAACAACCATCTTTGCACGAAACTTTTCTGTTTGTCTGCTCTTGTTTGATCTGCCAACACTCACGTGTTCATTTGGGCCAGAAGACTCTTGTTAGCTGGGATTGTTTTTTTGGCCTTAGAGGCTCAGTTTTCTTCTGGGGACGGGGGGGATTTGTCACCAGCTCATCAGCCAACGAGTGGCTTCTCTATAAATTGTCCTAAATTATGCATGGCCTTTCTTGGGCAGAGGTCCCTGTTGATGCTCCAATGTGGTGACTTTAAAAATTAATAATTCCCAGAGGAAGGTTTGATGTGTGGCTGTTACAACAGCAAAGATTGATTTTGGCATTTTGACAAGTGATTATTTTGGCCTAAATTGGGATCTGGACACTTACTACCACTTTGTAGTTTTATAGTCATGCCTCAGTAGCTATGGATTGTCGTCTCAGGTCAGCTTCCCACTGAAGCCGTTCTTGCCGTTAAGCGTTATGGTTTACTCACACGTACGTACATGGTGGAGCTGTTAACTGAAATGGTCCTCGTTCACATTGAAGGAGGTGGTTTTTAACTGTATCGAGGTTCTCAAACTGGGGTGTGTGTCCCATCAGCGGTACACAAGCTTCCTCTGGTGGTCCTTGGAGGAAAATCTCCAAATCTACTGTAAAACCCAGGGTATGTGATCGGAGTGAAGCTGAGGAATTTTGACCAGAGTGTGTAGAAAATTGAAAAATAAGCACAGAAATTACAATAAATGAAGTAATAATAATAATTAGAGTCACATCTCTTGCTTCATCTTAATCTAATTTCACTATACCAGTGTGTGAAGTACATGTGAGGAAGAGGAGGACGAAGAGAGAGCAGATTATCTTATTGGGAATAAATCTGCCTCCTGTGAAAAGTACTATTTTCTCAGGTGGTTCTTGGTATAAAAGGTTTGAAAACCACTGATTTAGATTATTACATTTCGTATAAGTAAAATCACAAAATCCCAAAAGCATCAGTATTGCAACGAGCTAATCAATCATGTCTTATTTCTAAACACAGCTATCAGACCGTGTTGCCAAAATGAGCAACTCTTGCTCCAAAGTCGGCCATGACTGACACTGCTCTGCTAAATTCAACCACCTTGAAATTTGTTATTTAAGTGTAGCCTCACTTATCTACTGTTATTAAGCAACAACAACAACAACAAAAAAAGAATTAAATGAGTTTTATGTGCAATATACCTTCATTATCTAGCATAATTTCTAATTATTGTCATTTATCACTGTGGGTTCTATCTGAGATAACAATATTAATTTGGGGCCTTTTGTTTTGTTTGTTTTCGTTAATAGGTTTATGGATGTATGCGTGTGAAACACGTATAGTGTGACAGTGGACTGAAAAGAACACCAGAGCACTGGACCTCAGAAGTGTTTCCTTCCGGATAAACCCACATTTGATAGATAATTGAGGACATTTATGCTGACATGGTTGCGGCATCAGCTTTAGTGGGTAGGTGAACTCAACGGGGGTAGTGAGTCATTCTGATCATTTAGTTTATTATCAGAATGTAATTTGTTTGGACCCTGGGAAGAATGGCTGATTCAGTGCAAATACTAATGTGGATCTTAATAAACCAACGGAGGATTTACATCTGTGTCATGTTCCCTTCTCTTCTTAAAGACTGATTGAACTTGACTCCTGAAGAATGTCCTGCGTCTTTTGTGTTCGTCCTCTGAATTTTCAGAGTAGCTCTCAGGATCAGGATGCCTCGCTTTCACTGTGGTGCTTTTACCCATTTTACCCATTTATTTGTACTACAATCTATTTCCACCGCTCAACTGTGCGCAGCTGAACTCCATTTGCTAATTACATGACCTCTGAAAGCAATTGGCTGCACCACTTCAGCTTTAGGTTTGTTGTAAGTGGGTGAAACCTGATGCTAATGTGTTTAGTAGGAGTCAGTTTTCTCACAGACATTAAAAGGCAGGTGTATGTTCACCGCATATACTGGGTTTCCTCCAACGCATCGCATTATTAAGGAGAAATTCTGATTATTAGACTGGAGAAAATATGAAATCCTTCATCCACAGTATGGCCGTGTCCTACGTATGAGAGCTAGAATGTTGATATGACAATGTGGGAGCACAAGTCATCAAAACAGCTCTGGAAGGGCTTTAATTTAGATTTTACACAGACTAAATTTGGCATTTTAACTCGTTCAAGCCACTTTCGAGTTGTGTGTTCTGTGATCGGATCCTTCACCAAGTCACTTTCACCTTCCGACCAATGGATTGGGATTTTTCTCTACTTTGTAGCTGGTGGGTGATACCATTAAACCTTGGTGCACACAGATAGATATTGCAAAAATAAATAAATAAATAAGTTCAGTTTCCAACAGCTTTAATCCCATTTTGTTTCATGCAAATCATCAGTTAATCCACCTTTGCCAAGTGCATACATTTCTAATCATGCATTTCAATTCAGGATTTGCTTTGTGCATGTTCAAAAATTGCATACATAAAAAAAAAAAAACTACTGTGGAACATATTAATAGCCTAGACATAAAAATGGAAAATGTGTCAGCTCCTAAAGGTGAAGTCAAACCTGGTGGTTAATAGCGGTATATTCATAAAACCTGTATCCATCATATTTGTCAATGGGACATAAGCCAAAATAAACGAAATATTTATTCATTTAAGTGTTTTCGTGTTTCTGATCAGTTGATTTAAAACTGTGGTGTGTAAAGTTTGGATATAAACAAATGTCTGTTATAATTCAAACCATCTTTTCACAAGCATTTTCTTTGTAACTGTCCTGTTTTGTGAAAGTTTGTGTAGTTCTGTTTGGCCAAACATTTAGATTCGCTTAGTGTGCTACCCTTCAGGGCCACCGTACAAGGTAGATGGAAGACTTAGCAACATTCCGATTGGTTGGACTGAAAATGCAAAAGAAAGTGTCCTCGAAAAGCTTCAAATCACATCACAGCATGAAGTACATTATCTTAAAACTCTTTACACAGTAAGGCAGAAACCTTTAAAATATTATGGCGAGAGAGAAGAAATAAAATCTAACCGTTCACACATTGAACAAACACTAGGTGTCACTGGAGAGAAAAAACAGGAAGAATTCTCAAGCATCTGCCTCGACCGGTTGTGGTGAAAGGAAAAATGAGGGACAGACAAGGAAGAGATGGAAATTAGAGACCAGGAGCAAATATATAACAGTAACATCATGTTCAGTCAGGATAGTTCTGAATCGGAATAACCACACAAATTACAATTGATGATATGATAATGGGACAAATGGGAAGAATGGGACAATATTCCTTTCCTAAAACTCCATCCACTGGTCTCCTCACTTCCCAGTTGTTAAACGAAGAGGAGAAACAATGGTAAACATCACCCTGTTCCGAGTGTTTTTGAGATGTATTGCTGCCATCATTTTCCATGAAATGGTAAAATGTCTCATTCTCAACATCTGATATGTTGTTTCTGTTGTATCAAGAATAAAATGTGCTTTTATGAGATGTGCAAATAGTTGCATTCTGTTTTTATTTACATTTTACACAGCGTCACAACTTATGTGTTGTTACAAGAATATATGTATATACTGATATCAGTTTTAGTCATAGCATAATAATGACAATACTACTACTACTAATAATAATAATAATAGCCTCACATCTGGATCTGGATCCTGCAGCCCAGGAGTCCCATTTACCTGCAAACTGAGCACAATAATAAAAATAGTGAATTCTTCTCTAATAATCTGGTTGTTTTTGTTCATTTTTTGTCACCATTTTCGCAGCTCTCTTCTTGTCTCCACCCACCCCTGCTCTGCTGCTGTATACACACAAGTGCTCCCTCAGTCAAGTCTGTTAGTTTTGCTAAAAAGAGTCACACACTGCAGCTTTAAATTTGTTATTAGATGCCGTAAACGCTGATGAAACGACATCAGACTCACAAATCGGCAGCTTCCATATATTCACAGGATATTGGCTTCATTTTTGTACAATGGGACAAAAGTCAATAAAAAATATCTCTGAGGAGAAAATGGTTACTTTTCCTGGCTCTGGCTCTGATCCATGTCTCTGCAGAGAATCTCTCCAAAGACTAAGCTCCACACATGGAGTCCACGGCCAAGCGGAGAGCGTAGGACAATCAGGATTTGATGAAGTGTATAAACAATGACTTCTCTGTGTCGGCAGGCTGACAGCAGGGGTGACAGTTGGAAAAATGCCACTGCCAAGAATCTTTAGAGGGATTACCAAACACTGCCTAATAAAGAATCTTGGATAATTAGCTTCGTCTGCTGCCATTGCCAATTGTTATTTATATAATTTCTGACAAGCTTGATTAGCAGTATGCAAATTCCACATAATCCATATGTAGCCGGTGCGTGCCAGCTCCTGCTGTCAGTTTGACTCCTGCTTTATGGTTCTCGTCGGATCGGCGGATCTCGTTTTTCACAGGAAGTCGCGCAGGAGTCCACGCTCTGTCAAAGCTGTTGTACGATTTTTCACAAGGAGCGCGTGCGCAGGCAAATATTCCGCCGCCAATTATGCCGGCCCATATGATAACGAATAACCAGTGTTTGCTGTAATCTGAAAGCACACATTCATCCAGTGTGTGTTTATACCTCATTTATTTTCATTCTTCCTCCGCTTTCCCCTCAGTTTGAGCCTTCAAAGTTTATGATGCATGGCAGAGAGATTTTCTATTAGTCTACACTTGCTTGTAGATTTATCCCACTCATGTTTAGAGCAGAGGCGGTTTGTGTTTGTGAACAGTGGCGAGAGAGTAGAGGAGTTTTCTTTTTTTTCCCCCCCCCGTGTTTTTACAAGGTGCAGGGAGAGTGGATTGAACGCAGGTCAGGCTCTGGGAAACTGACGGTTTGGGTTCAGCAAAAATGACAAACTCCTCCTAACGTGTTCAGGTAAAGTTTATCTAGAAGAAGAAGAAAAGGGAGAGGATTAAGATGCAAGTTGCTGTGGAACAAAGGGAAAGAAGTGTAACAACGAACAAGAAGAAGAAGTAGCAGAAGAAATGAGAAAACAGAGAAGGGGGAGGAGAAGGATAGATATGGAGGAAGAAGAAAAGAACTTAAGGCTGAAGGAAAAAGGAGCAGAAAGGGAGAGGAAGAAGGAACATCAACAAAAAGAAGAGGAAATAACTCTAAATGAAGAAGAACTAGGAGAAGACAAAGAAGAAGACTAGAGGAAGAAGACAAAGAGAAGACTGGAGGAAGAAGACAAGGAGAAGACTGGAGGAAGAAGACAAGGAGAAGACTGGAGGAAGAAGACAAGGAGAAGACTGGAGGAAGAAGACAAAGAAGAAGACTGGAGGAAGAAGACAAAGAAGAAGACTGGAGGAAGAAGACAAGGAGAAGACTGGAGGAAGAAGACAAGGAGAAGACTGGAGGAAGAAGACAAAGAGAAGACTGGAGGAAGAAGACAAAGAGAAGACTGGAGGAAGAAGACAAGGAGAAGACTGGAGGAAGAAGACAAGGAGAAGACTGGAGGAAGAAGACAAGGAGATGACTGGAGGAAGAAGACAAAGAGAAGATAAGGAAGAAGGAAAATAGAAGAAAACAAAGATGACTTAGGAAGAAGAAGAACAACAACAAGTAGAAGAAGGAGAAAAATGAAGAAGAAGAAAGAGAAGACGGAGAACATCTCTGACAAGTTTCTTGATTCTCACTTTGTCTGTGATGAAGAGAAACACACGTCTGCATTTACAGTAGACAAAGTCTCACAGCGACACACAGAACTCCGAGCCTCGAGGCTGAATGAATGTAAGTTAACTGACACATCACATAATCAATTTATCACTGATAACCTGAGGTGTGAGTCGCTGCCGCTCCATCAGCGAGTCAGTCCCCGCCTCCCTGATCCAATCAGCAAACGTAGCCCTTCACCCTGCAAATATCAAGCCACAGCAAGAGAAGACCATGCAGTGATGCTGCCTCTGCGGGACGTTCAGGAACACTTTCAACTAATACAACCATCTTTTTTTTTTTTACCCACAATCACCTGCTGCTGAGTCCTCATCAAAATGTTTCCTCTGAAATGTCGCAGGAGGAGCTGCATGATCTTTTTTTTTTTTTTTTTTTGTTCTGGAGAATGAATCAATAGTTCATTTTGTTGTCTCCAAAGGGCCGAGCAGGTACAAGAGCAAATATAGATCGGACTAAGGTAGATGATATCCTGCAGAGAATTGTCCCTTTTCTGCATTTAATCATGAGTGGGATCAATCTGCATGAATGTGTTTCCTTCAACTATTCGTCATATACATGAAACAGTAACACATGCAATAACTGAATCCCTAGTGTCCGAGTCGTGTTCATGAAGATGTATATTAATGGACATAGTCTTCCGCAGGCAGGAAATAAATGTTGTGGCGAGATGGCGGTTCAGTGGTAGAATGAGCTGTCTTTCAGCTGGAAGGTTGCGGGTTTGATTCCCAGCTCCACAAGTCTGCATGCTGATGTGTCCTTGGGCAAGAAGATGGTATGAAGCATGTTTGATGGCAAAACTGTGGTTTAAAGCAGGTCTGAGTGGTCGTCAAAGAGTAAAGATATATTGATATCATAGCCAGCAGGGGGCGACTCCAATTATTGTAGAAATAACTTTGAATGAAAGTCTATGGAAGAATGAGCTTCATCTTGTCACTTGATTTATAAGATCACTAAACATTTGGGGGGCTTGTGTATTTTGGGTGTTTTTTAATGGTTGTTCCTTGCAGTTTTTATCCGAATAGCGTCAAAGTCGGCACTGCCCACACTGGAGCCCTTCATCAGTCACCTGCCAAGTTTCAGGCCTGTCAGGCAAACCATGAGACCGTTACGCAATAATAAGTCAATCAGATGTTGTTTGCATGAATAGATACATGTCAATTTTTTTTATCTTTCCGTTTGAAGGAACATAGAAGATGAGGTACAACACATTTGCAAAACCCCAATGTGACGCTGGGCAAATCACAAATGGCCTCAGAACAAGAGTCCGGATCCTCATGAGTGACGTCACAATTGATTGGAGCGTTTGTTAATTTTCCAGAGGAAAATGTGATCAGTGACTCCGACTGTGTCAGGAGTTTTAGTCTGAACATTTTTGAAACTGCTGACCTTCACACAGTTTCCAGAAAGAAAGCGCAGCAGCAGTGGCAGCAGCAGTGGCAGCAGCAGCAGTGACAGCAGCAGCGGCAGCAGCAGCAGAGAATAGCCAGACAAAAGACTACAGTGACAGCATCTGTGGACAGTGAACATCTGTGAATGGTGAACTTGTAGAACATTCACAAAACAATCAATTGTCATTTGAACATTTGAATGAATCCACAGCTTATCTGAGTTTTGTTGCTGACCGTGTGTATCCCTTTATCGCCGCACTTTACCATCTCCTAATGGCTAATTCCAGTGTACTAAAGCCACCAGCACTGGCCAAGTGATTCTTTTCGACTGACTCTATTGAAAGCTTGAATCTGTAGTTCTATACCACTGTCTATTCTCACTCTCACTTTAAAGTTTTAATTAAAATCCCTCACTTTTTCCCACCTATTACACAGAAAAATGAAAAGCTATGTCCAAACTTGCTCCTCATACTTGTTCTGTGCAGATAGTGAACTGAATGACAGCTTTCATTTCATTTTGCTTTGTTAAACTTTACTTTTTCATTTTTTTTCCTCCATAATACAAGTTGTCAGAACCCTAAAAAAGTATATATATATAGATATATAGATACAACTACCAGGTTTGCATGAAATACACCAACACTCATGTAATTATTAAGAGAAACGTTTGATCCTGATGACTCAGAAACCACGACATTTATTGGTCCATTATTTGCGTATGTGTGTTTATTTGTCCATGTTTCTCTTAGAATAGTAAGCGTCTAAAAACACATGATGTGTTTTTAAATCAAGTCATTTTGGGGGTTGTGCGCTTGTTACGTCTTTACCAAGCATTAAACTAAAGACTAAACTCAAAACAAAGACAACAAGATGGAGGCCAAACTCAAGATGGTGGACTCCCTGTTGAGTTGAGGCCATGGTACCAATGGACTTTTTTGTTTCTGTTGGTCTTAGGCTCCGACATGTTTCAACTAAGTTTCATGAACTTAGTTTCAGCTTTGTCCTAACTGGTTTTACCTCAGGGGGCACTACTGAGCGTTTTTGCACCACTTTTTCACCAGTTCTGATTTGCGTACTTTAACTCATTTTTACCTGCGTTTAGTAACTCAAAAATGTGATCCATTAGGGAGAAAAAAATGATTATAATAATAATTCCAGGAATTCGAATAGGTCCTCACACCACTGTGTGAGTGCTCGGGCTCTAATAAATTATGAGCGGGACAAGTTCCCTCATGGTAGCTTTGGTGCTCGATGTGTGTTTGTGTGTAAAAGCTGATATTAGAGTGGACAGTGACGAGTGTGATCTACTTTTTTGTCCAAGTCTCAAATACGACAAGAAATGTCAAAAAACATTTAAGAATATAATTGTGATGCAAATGCATCCAAAAAAACAGATGCTTTATATGCACATCTCTCATATGTCTCCACTTAAGATCACAAATTTGCGGGAGAGAAACATTGTACTTGCCAACGGCCCCTAAAATTCTCAGAAAAGCTACCGTTTGGTCAAGAGATAGTTACGGTAAACATATTTTCCTTTCCTATTTTGCTTTTCTGCCATTTTTACGCATACCACAAATGTCACATAGGAATAGGAAATAGGAAGAAATCATATCAATAAAATCTGTTACCAACTACAACCGTAGCTCATTACTGTGTGATGTTGGGAAACGGTTGAGTTCATCAGCGGATGATTGGTAAGCAAAATGTGACCACAGCAACATCCACTCTTCTCCCAACATGTATGTACGGTACATTATGTTTCCATTTATTTCTATGGATTTACACTGCGACGTCACGTGTGGATTTGGTGTCTTAGCTCGTCTTCCAATCAGGGGCAGCACATGGTGCAGTGGAAAGGAAACTTGGCTTGGCAACTGCAGGGTTGCCATTTCGAATCCCGACAGTTCAAGGTCAATTAACCCAATCCCCATTGTGCCCCATTGACTGGGTTAATTGGGCACAATAAATTGACCCCAGTCATGCGTGGGGGGGGGGTCATCAGTGTACTGCCAGTCCAAAGCCCCGATAAAGCTGGAGGGTTGCATCAGGAAATCAAATATGCGGAACCGCAGTGGCGACCCCTAAAGCGGGATACTTCCGCTGCTCTGTCCCCGACTGCTCCTGTGAATGTTGTGACTCGAAAAACACAAACTACACGAGGCAGCCATAATAAGTACCTCCAGTTAAAAACAAGTGTATCTCCGGCCTGATGTGACGCTCAGGCATAATTTCTAATTAGTCCACATCCTTAATCATCTGCACTTCATCTCACTTAAAAGTTGGTCACAGTCCTCTGTAATTTTCCCCGGCATCTGAGTGCAAGTGTTTGGTGGCATCTTAAATTGAAATGCCATGTTTTTTAACAAGCTTGACAACCTTAAAGTCAAAAAAATAAAAAAAGTGGGGGGCGGGGTGGGAGGGGGGTAAATCCTCTAGAGTTTAAGGAAACACTGCGGCAAATCTTATGAATTCCAAAGTGATGAAATGCACAAGTAACTGATGAAAACTGTGTGTGGACAAATACAGTTCCAGTTCAACGATACACTGAAGACACATGACGTTTCTCTCTTTCTTTCCCTGGGAGCTGATTCAGTGGAGCAGATGAGAGTTGGTGGTGGAAAGTGGAGTTAGATTCCTCTCAGAGAAAGGTAGCCCTGGAGATTTAGGAGCAAGAATTTGCTGCACGCATCGTTTGCTTCTTTAATTTAAGGATCCTAACAGGAAGAGTGGTGCTGTATGGCTGAGCGCCTCCATCCCTCATTATAAAATGGCTGCTTGTCTCAGTCCATAGGTTCAGTCCTATTACTTCCAAGACATGGGTTATTATAAAGCTCTGCAACTTATTCACCACATGGCTGTTGTTTGGGAATGGCCTCTGTCGTTCTGGGATTTGAAAACTTTATAGTGGAGATGAAGCTCTAAACAATATGGCGGTGGTTCAATTTCTTTTAGCTTAGAGTTAGCACAAAAAACAAACATGATATTCCACTAGATTTGTTAAGAAAATTCATGTTAGCTTGTAGAAGGTGCTAAAGTAGATTTTAATGGATTTCTGTGAGGGGGTAAAAAGGAGAAAGAAACAGGAGCAAGAAGGGGGGAGCGCTAAAGGCGCTAAACTACCTACTTTCATGTCCAATAACAGACCTCAGCTAGAAGCTTTTTGAGCTGATCCTGTAGCAGCATTTGACGTAAGCAACTACTGCAGCCAGAGAAGACGCGGCCTTTGTCTGATATTAGCTGTAGCCACGCACCGTAGCAATTGCATTTGAAGTTAGCAGCTACTGTACGCAGAAGCAGATGCATCTGTGTTTTACGTCAGCAGCTAATGTGGCCAAATGCTGTGGCCTTTATGTTTGATTTTAGCAATTACCATAGCCACATAAGATGCTAGCAACTACTGTAGCAAAAACTCGGGTGGAATTTGTGTTTCACAATACTATTAGCTATAGCCACATGCTGTAGCGTTTGCATTTGACCTTACTGTAGGCAGACGCTTTAGCATTTGCGTTTCACATTAGCAACTACTGTAGCAAGTTAAGAGGGCATTATTGATTTATATTAGCAATAACCACATGTCATAGCATTTGCATTTTATGTTAGCAGCTACCACAGCCAAGCACTTTGGCATTGGTGTTTAATGTTAGCAACTCCTATAGCCGCACACCATAACAATTGATGTTAGCATCTACTGTACATATTGGTTTTTGACATCAGCGGCCGATGTAGTCTGATCATTTGGTGTTTAATGTTAGCAGCTAATGTAGCCAGACGTCATGGCATTGGTTGTTGACGTAAGCCAGATGTCGTGACATTGGTGTTTAAATAGCAATCACTGGTGCGTGGTTACTTATAGCCGTGAACATAAAATATTGATGTTGGAGCATCTGATTACTGTAGTTGCTAATGTCAAATGTTCTCTTAGCGCTCGTTCAAATGCAGTAAATCTTATCAAGGGCATTTTTTTGCCCAGAACCAAATAAAAAAGAACGAAAATGAAGAGCTGGATTGATGTCACCTTCAAATCTAGTTGAACCTCAAGTTTAATTTTTGCTGCATCGAGCGTCATTTAAAAATAAAAGTATATTGCTTATAGTCACATTTCCATTTTAACAAAGTACGCTGTTGTATTTATGTGTGTGTGTGTGTGTGTGTGTGTGTGGGAGTGGGCCACCGTGATGTGACAGTGTTAAAGCCTGTGCGTGGGATGTGTACCAGTATTGCGAGAGGTACCACTCTGCCACGTAAACCATCATAAAGTGTCATCCTTCAAATAGCTCATTCCATCATCCTAAATCACTGGCGCTTTTCCTCTCAGTCCTTCCACTTTCTGCACATAAATTATAATCTACCTCCTGCTCACAACCTCCCGACGTGCAGTTGTAGTGAAACCGTTGTATTTTATCATACATTACTGCTGCAGCTCACTCGGCCCATGCTTGCATGATTCCCCCTTGCTTTTCAATCACTTTGCTCTGGGATCCCTTCCAAACGCTGGCTGCAGGCAGAGGGAGATAATGCAACCAGATAATGCATCCAGACAGTCTATTACTCTGATGGCCAGCACAATGATGCGTGAGATGATGCCGTGAGATACCAGGCTGTTGTAGCTCTCCATTTGTACTGTAGGCGCACAACAACAACAACAACAACAACAGGAAAAGTGCAAGGAGTTAAAGAAATGACATGCTTGTGTCCAATAAAGAGGAAAGACCCACGTTTCCTTCTTTTGTCATTCGAAAGCCTCCCGCTTTTCAACATTTTCTTAGCCTCTACATTTCACTGATGAAACCACAGGCCCAAATTCTGTCCTGCTAACAAACAATCCACTCCACTCTTTTTCCTCCTTGATTTGTTTTTGTCAGTTTGAGACATTCAAGACCAAAAGGGACAGAGCTTTGGCTGCCGGTGCTCCTGCAGCTGGTCACCTTGTTGGAACAACAATGAAATGGTGGCACAGTATGTGTGGACAGTGGCCAGTGTCCTGTGGTATCAAGTCTATACAAAAGAGTTCAGTCCAATGAACGTGTTCCAATAACGTGTCAGTTATTTCCACCTTTATTAATTAATTTATGTTCTCGTTGCCAGTGGGAGTGCAATAACAATTTGATTTTGGCCACTTAACAAGCTCACCTCATAAAATGTACACCTGTTTAAGTCTACAAATACCATGCTGCCTCATCTTTCTGTTTGACAGTTTTTTTCCCAGCTGAACACTCATGATTATAAACTAATAACCCTCTCACACCAAATTCCGTAGAGAAAATCTGCGATTTTAGCTCATGGGGACACGGAAGCTGCTGGTCTATCGCTGCCTCGTCTGGTAAGTTTGCTTTGCTTTGGTAAATCTGAACAAAGGATTTCAAACACCGAAGTCACAAACTCACATATTTTGAATTTACTGATTAAGGCAGCAGCAGATTGGTAGCTCTATCTGTGCAGAGATGTCAATTTGTTGATTTTCTCTATAGACCTTGGTGCAGGAGTGAGTACGTTAAAAAGCAAGATTAAGTTTAGTTTCAGTAAAAATGTTCCCTTCAGGTCTTCTTCAATTCAGCATTGCATTTATTTTGTAAATTGTAGTCCCATTATTAGACCACAAGACAGGGGAGCTTCAGGGTGTGGCTATGTTGTGATTGATGTTGTGACGTGCTAGGCACCTTTACCTGAGTGGCAACTTTAGCTGCTGAGCTGCTGCGTTCCAACACACGTGATGCCCCCCCCCCCCAGTTCAAAGTGGACAGAATTAAATTTAATTGGCTCCATTTCTGGTTTTCAAAAATCTAGACGAAATCCAAAAAGACAGCAAGTAACCACTCATTCAATTATTTATTTATTTTTCTTTTATTTAAAGTTTCTATCTGCAGAAAAAAAAAAAGTTATTTTTGTGGATGTTTACTTCCTGTAATGAGTCTCACTGTGACTGAAGTGGAACTTTTGGAATTTGGACTGAAACCTTTTCACAGCTGCTCACAAGTCAGACAACTCGGGTCACATCGCTGGTGTCGGCACTCTGCTCATTTAAGTGTCTCAGGCATTCATGCAGTCCCAACTAATTGATATGTGTTAGAGAGCAGGATATATGCTGATGTGCCAAAGTCATTAGCTGAAATGTGAAGAATAATCATTTTTGTTTCAGGGCCATAGGCCAAAGCAGGAGGGGGGCTGCCTCATTCTTATACCCCCCCCGCAGACTGAGTCACAACATGAAGCGAGCTCACCTGGACCAGATCCAGGAGTCACTCTCAGAAGTCGAGCTCCCCCTCAGTTTATCAGAGACAGCCATCGATATCCTCCAGGCTGATTTCAATGGGTACACAGATCATTAAGCGCAGTCTCAGGAGTGAGTTGAAATGAATCTACAAGCAGCCTGATGAAATGCTCGAAAACCTTTCTGCTATGTGACCATCTGTTTTTCAAAGTTATTCCTTTGTAAGCTGCATTTGGATCACTTTCCGTTACATCCTTTCATCATATGGCCGCGTTTGCAGGGAATGTACCGAATACATTTTGACTTTGCGGACTCTGTGAGCTTAATTGTAGGTTGGCCTGATGCTGAGGTGTTTCACAGCAGAAAACGTTGTCATTTTGAATTCCACGGCCATTCTGCGTTGAGATAGCATGTTCTCTTTGTGTCTGGCTGCTGTCAGTCATGCAATGAAGTCTGGACGTTTTCCTGAAATGGATGAGCCATATGTGTGTGTGTGTAAAAAGTCCACAAAAGTTGCCCCAAATATTTTCCAGAACTTCTCCTGGCTGGTCTTTATTCAGAGTGAGTCTGTGTGAGGAAAACAGCAGGAAAAAGCTCTGGATAAATCACCGAATCCGACTGAAACCAGGCTCTTCACCTCTCATGACTGTCTAATCTGACCAAATCTCCATCTGCAATCTTCATATGGGAAACACAAACTCTGGAAAACGTCCATAAAAGACATTATACTGATAACATTGTCAGAAATGTCTCCAGTTGGGCCAAATATGCAAAAATGTCTTTAAGATATGTTAGTTTTGCCCAGATAATGTAAATGCCACATTTCTGATAGTGTAGCTTTAGACAGAGTTAGCAAGTGTGTCAGCAATTTAGCCATATTTCATTTCTGAGAGCTGGCAATTTAGACAACAAATTTAGTAAATTTTTAATGTGTTTATAGCCTGAGCCCATACAACAATGCTAAGTGAAAGCATAGTTCATTCAACTGACCAAAAATGTTCCCATCACAGTACGAGTCTAACAAATGTCTCAAATCCCGTCCGAAATGCGGCATCAAGCGTCGGCGATTATGCTAATCTATGCAACAACACCACACCTTTAAGATATGTCCGTTCCACTCAGCTAATGCTAATGCTACATTGCCAGAAATCGTTTCTTCGTCATTGCTCCAAAAACCACGTTACGCTGTGTTTCTGGTAGTGTAGCTTTAGCTGGAGCTAGCTAACAAGTCAGCAAATTAGCAACATCTCACTTTGGGAATGTTTTAAGTTCAACAATGACGTGTACCGTTTTATTTTAGTCATAACAGTCAACATACACATGTTTTTAGCCTCAACCATGTTTGTTTGAACCACAACAATGCTAATAATTACTTCTATACCTGGTTATAAACATAAAGATATTAAATACATTGTAATAGTTATTGTTTAGGGCTGTAACAACTAATTGATTATAAATTTATAACTACATTAATCGGCAAATATCTTGATCATCAGTTCTAGATTTTGTGTGGGTTTTATATTATATTAATAACACATTATCTGAATTTTCAGCTTCTTAAATGTGAATATTTTCTAGTTTCTTTTAAATAAATCATTAAAACTGAATAACTTTGGTTTGTTGACAAAACAAGAAATTCAATTTTGAGATTTGGGAAACACCAATCAACATTTTTCCACATTTTCAGGACCAAAAACAACTACATCAGACAAATTAATTATGAAAATGATTACACAAGCATTAGTTAGGCCTTATTATTGTTATAATTGCACAGAATTGATCACAAAGAAAAACTTTTTTTTTTTTTTTCAGATTTTAAATTGGCCAGCGTGAGGAATGGAGTTGCATGTCAACTTAACACAATTATTTCTCTTTGTTTACATTTGATCACTCATTTGTTCACACAGCACGTAAGGGGAAGTCACATGTCCGATGGACGACCAGCTCAGTTTGCATGAATTTGCCGACGACTTGCTTTTTTGTGTGCGATGCATCATTAATAGGCAGGAAATGTGAGTGTAAACTGCAAAACCTGAGGATTACATCAACCGTGGATTACCATAATCAGCTCTCACACACACACACACACACACACACAGTGTGTGAGACTGTGTCACAGAATAATTCACTCAGCAACGGTGATTACATTATCTCAATTTTTGTGACCCTTTCCCATTTGCACAGTTTGTCTGGTATAAAAACAGGCTTTGAGCGCTGTGAAAAATTGCCTTTGTGCCACATCTTTTCATGATGCCTAAACCAGAGCAAATTGGGTCACAGGAGAGAGAGAGAGGAAAAAAAAAAAAGGTGAATGAAACACACAGAGAGCCAATTTGGTTGCCAAGGAGTCCCAGTGACGTGACGCCGCCGAGAGAAAAGCCAGCAGGCAGACGGAGGAAAGAGGTTTTCACACGGAGGTGAAGGAGCGTTCAGGAGCATGAGCCAAGCTCCGTAATTGCAGATCATGAGGGAGTGAGACCTCATGTTCCATGTCAGAGTGACACATCTGTCTTTGATGACTCCTTTCACTGTGGCTAAGGAAAACACTCCAGCCCTTTTGCTCTGCTCGGACCAACACGGACATATTATATTATATGTAAATAACAAATAATCTGGCTTCAGTTATGACTGAGTCGGGGACGGATCCAAATATCTGAGTGTTGATGATCGAGTCTGGACTCACAGATGGAAAACTCGCTGATTTGTTTACTGGCCTTTTCCTTTAACTGTCCTCTCAAATAGGGACGGCGGCACAGTGCCACTTTTTTAAGTCCAACGCCGACGTCACAAACTCGCCAAAATCAGTCGATATCAGTCCGAAGCTGTGAACAACACATTTGTGTTGAGTCGTACCAAGCCTAATTCAAAAGTCTAATTCTTTCACTGTGTAAAAAACATGATTCTCCCATTAAAAAAAAAAATAATGACTCGGCTAAAATTTTGTTGCTCTCCCATACATAAAAAATGGACATAGCCACCAGGGGGAGACTCTCCTGTTTGCATAAAGAACCCAGTTTGAATGGAGGTCTATGGGAGGTTGACCTTTTCACCTCTCATGAGTTAGTGGGCTTGGATTATACTAGTTTCAGCTCGTCTTCAATTTGGTAAATAATGTTCCCATTTTGAGGGAAATAGAGGACAAATTATTGGACACATGAGTTGGCATTGTCCAATAGGAGCCTGGTTGCAGGGGACATCTATAAAATATACGCAAAACATCAACATGTCACCAGTGAAATCGTGATACTAGACACTTCACAATAGTAGAATAGATTCTGGCCCTTTTCCACCAGAGGAGCTTTTCTCATTTACCCGGGTAATTAAAAAACCTTGGTGCGTTTCCACTGAAATTACCTGGGTAAATATTACGCTGGGGCTGCGTGGAACACATCTTACAGCTGTTTCTGTGTCGCGAACGTAGCAACTTTGTCTTTATTTAGTGAGTATTCACCCAAAAAAGTGACTAGCGATAAATCTAGCGTCTTTCTCTGGTTATTTGAGACTTTTGGAGACACTGACATGAAAGAACATATCGTTGAGTGTCGTTAAAAAGTATTTTGACGCTTGATTTTCACTCCCACCATCTCACTGAAGCACCTTTACAACCCCCCCCCCCGCACCTTTACAAACCCCCCCCCCCCCCACACACACACACACACACATCTGTAACTGTTTTAAACTTTATTCTTGTTTATTAACATGAAACAAACACAATCAAGCGATCCACCGGCGTGTTAAATGTTTTGACCGTACGTCGTCAACAACACTCAAGAACTTTGAGGTGCGGTGGAAACATAAACTACACACATTATCAAGTAAATAAGTTCCTGGTAGTTTTGGTGGAAAAGGGGCTAACCACTCCCTCAGTCAGGTCTGATAGTTTTGCCTGACAGAGCCCGTTTTCAGATTTCTGCTCACAAATACCAAACCGAGGCAAAAATAATAACATCAAGTCACGCACTGCAGCTTTAAGAGCTTAAAGTAACTCATTAAGTCTCGCAGGAGACTTTAGTGCGTTTCCATTCATACAGCGCTCCATGCGTGGATGAATTTTCATCTTTTACTTAGAGACCAATTACATCTTCAGGCACATTATCATGATACAATATTGCCATTACTGCCTGTTGTGTAGCTTTCAATATAAACACTGTATAAAATAAACGATAACAATGTATGGTTAAATAATCACATTCCCGTTGAAGCAGAGAATAGAGGAGCAGTATTTTATTTTTCCTCCGTGGTAAATGTATTAATCTTGGTTCATTTCTCTGCATGATGGATGATTTTAAATACCAGAGCCCAGTGGCGTGAGGTGGCTTTTATACCCACAGGCAGGAGCAGCTGTGGACCCTCTATCACAAATAAACCACAATCAAAATTCAGCAGTTTATTAAAAACGACACCACATTTAACGGTTTCTCTGTGCTGCCTGGCGTTCCTGCTCTGGAAATCTGTTTCTATATCCCTACTTCTTTACATATATGTGTGTAATTCTACATTTAAAACACTTAGACAGTCCTTTATTAGACCCACAACAAGGAAATGTAAAATGTTACAGCATCAGAATACTTTATTTTTAATATCTGGGGGATTTTGAGTGCATTACATTTGCTCCTTCAGAATGAAGGTAACACTCAGGAACAAAAACATGACAGTAAGAGTTCCTCGACATTAAATACGACTTAAGGATGAATAGAATGTGTGAATTTAATGCAGGGGCCTCAAACTTAAATGAGCCCGGGGGCCAAAGAACTTCTCGTCTGTTCCAGCAGGAGGCGCTCACGTCAAAAAGCCCAACAGTTTGGGAAAAATCAGCAGTTTTGTAGTAGATGTTCAGTGTATGTTCCATTATGATTTCACTATAAAAGTAATCAAGATGACACCAATTCAAAATAAAAGCTTATATAGCTCATAAAAAAAAATACATATTTTTGATGCGAAATGAATCTATAAGTAACGAAAAACAGACAGAAAGAAAATTAAATTAAATGATAAAGCGGTAGAAAATGAATGAATAATTGCAATTAAAACACTATACAAGCAAAAACTTTATTTGATGGTCAATGTAATATAATATGTAATGCGTTAACAACATTACATAACTATTGTTTGCTGTTCATGATAATTGTTTACAAAGCAACACACGTACGTTTGAGAACTCTGATTTAATCTACAGAAAAATATGTTGTCAAAGCCTCAGGGTGAAATAAATACAAAATATACAACAATATTAAGATTATATACTATGTATATAATAGTATACACAATAGAGACCGTGAGTAACCAGAATATCTGAACAATTTACCCTCAATAAAATATATTTATATGCACTCTGTTCCCTATATATGTTATTTACTGATGTAAATAGACATATATTAAATAATTTCTTATTGTTATTAAGGTCAATAGTTTGTGTTTAAGTGAACATAATTGGTGACAAACTCAATTTAAGATACTAAATCATACATTTTCCGATTTATTCACATACAGCAGACATGAGTCAGCAAAGCAGAGCTGAGTTCAAATTATAAATTAAATAAATATGAAACATTAAGACGGTTTAATTAAGCCGAAATGTACCATGTCACAGCTTTGGCAGCGGTTTGGACGATGAAGCTGGCAGAGGCTGTAGCCGGATGTTTGGTTGCCGAGGCGACGTGGGAGGAAGAACTGGCTGAAGGCGGGAACAGACGCAGGTAACATTCACACGGGAAAATACTAGTCAGGATTAGACGGAGAAGAATTCAGGTCAGAGTTTCTTCCTCTGTGAGATGATGAGCAGCAGGTGTGGAATGTCGGCCAGGAGCCAGGTGAGTGAAGCTGTGCCACACACGTACACATACACAAACACAAACAAACAAACAAACAAACAGGGAACTGAACAGAAACAAAGGGGAAAAAACTGCATTAATTTGACCACACTTAAAAGTAGTAATTAATCTTTTTGAAGTATGGTTGAACAACATGGCTGCCAGAGCACAGAATTTAGCTCACTTGTACTTAAAATGTATACCAGTTTAATTGTATTATATCTTAAAACTTGGTTTGTCACTTTATCTCAGTGTTAGTCAGCCTCTTTTAAGCACTCACTCAACCTGCACCAAAGTCCATAGAAAAAATCAGCGTTTTTAGGTGTGAAGACGCAGGAGCTGCTGGCCTACTGATGTCTCATTTGTTACGTTTTTGCCATTGAGGTAAATCTGTATGATGGATTTCATATGGCGAATTTGCAAAATAACAGACTTGAAGTTACTGATGGAGGCGGCAGTGGATCAACAACACCTGTGTGCTGTGATGTGAAAAAAGATCATTTTCTCTATGGAGTTTTGTTATGGGTGGGCGTGTGGTTGAAAAAGTGACAAAAAGTCAATTTTCCAGTAAGGAAAGGCTGTTTAACGGGGAGATTAACCAGCAAACCTTTTCTTTATATATCTTAAAGTTAACTTTTTTTTTTTTATTAGGTGAGCCTTTTGTTAAGTGGCTAAAATAATTTCTTTTCCCTGGATTTTTCCCAAGTTTTCTCCAGGTTTTCCCTGGAATCGTTCCTGTTCTCGGCATGGCGGGTGGTTCTCAGTGCAGTCCACACAAACTGATAAATAAAGTTGAATTCTTGAGGAAAAAGATCATTTATCTGAGATTTTTGTCAACAAATTGGGGAAAAGCGTAGATTCCTAACGCAGCCACTTTAAAGTAATTTAATTCTGTTTACAGCAAAGATGTTTCTGTTTAACCGACTAAAGAAGCGCGTCAGCGCCACAGTTACACGGCTTCGGTTCAATTGAGTCGAGGGACAACAGTGTTGGTTGGTTGTCCACATCGCACAGTAACCAGAGTGAAAGTCCAACCAAAGTGAGAGCTTTACACTTTAGAGAGGGTTCCAAGTCATTCATAGTAGAGTTCCCACTCACACACACACACACACAGAATTTCTGTAATCATCTCCCCGCTTTAATTAAATCTATAGTTATGGTTGTAGAGTCCAAACACGGCGCTCTCTTGGTTTTTTCACACACACACACACACTCGGATGCAGCGGTGTGTGTGTGTGTGTGCGTGTGTGAGGCACTAGCTGGTGTCATCGTCCTCTTCAAATGGCCTTGATATCACTTAGCAGATTATTGTCTGCATTGGTCTGATAACTGGATGAATCCCTTTAATCTATTTTCATGTCGCCCTGATCCTCTCACATGGTGTTTCCAGTTTGCTTCCAACCACACACACACATGCACACACACACATGCACACACACACACACACACACACACACTTCATCTCTCATTCACCTGTACATGGCTGCTGGGTTTAATTCTGTGCTGGTATTGTTGCTGTCCACATAAAAAAAAAGCCTGTAATGTCCCTTTAACTCTGTGTTATTTCTGAGCGATACAATAAATTAAACATGTAACGTGTACATAAACTGGCTACACTAAACACTTTACAACATCTTTGCCAATTTGTAGTGTATATTCTTTAGTTTTTTAGTTTTTAGCTATTTTTTGTATTGTTAGCTTATTTTTTTTAGCGTTCCGAGCAACCTGAGCTAACTGCCGTTAGCTGTTGGTTAGCTTTAGCAGTAGCCCCAGGCAGCAGTCGCAGTTATGTTTTATCGTATTTGTAGCACAAGTAATACAAGTAAATGATCCACAGTCATGCAAACTAATAGCATTTTAACATCGCTATAGCTACTAACGTGCGATTAGTTTTAGGTTACAAGTGTATTAGCATGCTGACATTTATCAAATTAGGATTACACTCGTGGAATCAGGGATAAGGAAGCTAGAAAAAAATGGTCCCAATGTTATGAGCTATTGGTTAGCTTAGCATTAGCCACAACAGTTGCAGTTATGTTTTATCCCATTTTTAGTACAAGAAATAGAAGTAAAACCAAAATTGCCGTTACGCAACACAATGCATATGATGCTAGAATTTTTAGCAAAGCAAAAGCTGCTTACCTGCATTTTATTTTAGGTCATGCTTGCATTAGTATGCTAACATTTGTTATGATTAGGATCATGGTTGTAAATCAGGGATAAGGAACTTAGAGAAATTAGTCACATTGCTAGCTTTAGCTTTTTATTGCTTTTCTAGCACAATTAACACAAGTAAAACCAAATGATCCAGCAATCACAGTCACACAACACACTACATATGATGCTAGCATATTAGCATAGCAATAGCTACTAACATGCAATTCATTTTAGGCTGCAATTGCATTAGCATGCTGACATTTATCAAGTTTGATGCTGGTTGTAAATCAAGGTTAAGAAACTTAGAGAAACTGGTCACATTGTTGTTAACTATTGGTTAGCTTTAGCTAATGTTCCGGCCCTCACAGTCAAGCAACATACAGTGCTAGCATAACAGCATAGCATTAGCTGCTAACATTACAGGTCATCCTTGCATTAGCATGCTAACATTTATCAAATTAGGTTGATTGTTGTAAATAAATCTATGGTTAATTTGTATTGAATAAATGCAGTATCAGTATCTAACCCTAACCCTAACCCAGGTGTTCAGGCGAGTCACCGAGAAGCCGCTAACAGCTTGGAGCGACGTGGAAACGAAGCACGAGCGCTTTCAAGAGCCTCTTCTTTGTCGGGCTGAGTTTGCAGTGCGTCTCCGGGGCCTTTGTGGTCATTTATGAGTCATTCTTTCCTGGAATGAAGCTTAAAGATAAGCGCCTCACTTAAAGCGCCGGTCTCTGAGAAATATACTTTTGTTCCTTGACAGTCACAAACTCCTTGGGAGGAGAGAGATAAGTAGAACTTGTCTGGCGTTAGCGCTGCTCGTGTGAGAGGGTGACATAAATTTGGGGAAACGGCACCAGGAGCGAGTGTTTTAGGAAGTGATGAAGCTGATGAAGTTGGTTTATTCTATTCTTTTGTTTTTTTTTTTTTTTTTTTTTTTTTTTTTTTTTTTTGCTCTGTGACCGCAGGAGGAACTTTATTGTAAGCTTTGGTTTCTGTACATTACTGTGCCAACTCCAAGTGAACCATCGCCAAATAATATGAGGCCCGTTTGAAATCAGTGTGCCAAATCTCGCACGGGTTGAATTTTTGTGAAGGAGCCGGCAAAAACAAATCTGATTTCAATTCGTTTTTTTTTTTTTTTCCTGCAAACTATGATGAACATTCCTGGGCTTGTTGCCCAGAAAACATTCAATGGTGTTCAAATGGTTCTCACCCAGTCAAAGCTGAAGCCAGTGACAGAGTAAACACTCAGTGCAGAGGTTGAATAAACTACTCTGAACACAAGTGGAGTGAACACACGCCCCAGTTCCCCAATTACAAGCAATGTTCTGAACTTTTTTCCCCCTCATTTATTCGGGTTTGCTTCATTAGCCTCATCATTGTCCAGACCTTTAACAGCTGCATTTAAAGAGTTGTATATGGCTTGCATAGGCGATTTAATTTCAACCACACATTCATATGTGCATAACGGCTGCTGCTGCATTCAGAGACACTGCCATAGTTTTCAATTAGAACAGCTGAAACCTGACTTAGTGAGTTATGAATTACTTTAACTTTTACTTTAAGGTTCAAACTGCTTTAATGAACACTTTTATTACTTTACACTGTAAAACAGGGGCCTCAAACTCCTAAGAGGCCAATGAACTTCAAAAGAAAAAGCTGTTCAGTTGTACATATTCCACCAGAATATCAAAATAAAAGCATTCAAGATGACGTTGCACACCATTTCCAAATAAAAGTGTATGTAGTTCACAAAAAATACACATTTATGATGCAAAATTAATCTTTAAATAACAAAAACAGACAGAAAACTCAAATAGAATGAAACATTTAATCAATAATAGCATGTTGATAATTCCAATTAAAACACTATACATGCTTGTATATAACTTCATGGTGAATGTACCAAAGGACAAAACAAATGCAGTATTTTACTCGCACAAACATTAAAATATTCTACATTCTCATCCTTTTCTTTACTTCCACTTTCAAAGTAAAAGCCCCAATAATTAACTAGATTTCTTTGCTTTGTTCACTAAAGGGGCCCCTCATTGTCCCCTTTAGCCTCAGGCCCCCAGGCTTTCGTGAAACGCTCCTGCCTGTATTTTCTTCACTGCATTTGTTGTTTCATTCACAGATGTATTGATTTTTCCATAAAGCCATGGTAACAGCCTCAGACAAGCCCATTCATAATTTTTACATCCAGTGGTGTTTTTGTATTTTCTTTAATGTCTGATATGAGGGGACAGCATTTCATTTCCTTGTCTTCTACACGTGGAGTGGAAATGTCAGCTCTACCAGGTGACCTTTCGACGGCCACATCTGCACAAAGATTTAAATGATGGAGATTATTAATGATTATCTTTTACACCAGTTTAGCAGAAGGACTTGAGAATATAATAATAAAAGTAAACAAGTATTTCTTTGTTCCAGAATATGTGGAAACGACGATGATGTTCTCAAATCTCTTGTTTGTCCACAAACCAAAAATGATTCAATTTTAATGATTTCTTAGTTGTACGGGGCAAAGAAACCAGAAAATGTTCACATTTTAAAAAGCTGAAAAATCAGGCATTATTGAATTGTAGTGGAGAAAACCCTGTTTAGGTTTTAGGTTTAATGTGGATGTTACGTCACACAGACAGAAAAACTGGTCTTCCATGTGTTTGTCGTCTGAAGCCGAAGCTCAACGATTATTAACACCATCTTTTCCATGTGAATTCCACAAGGTGATTATATAATCAATCTGGGATGTACTGTTTATAATTACATACACTGGTAACCATGGTAACACGTATGTCAGCTCAGCAGTGCAGGAATTTTACTCTGGTTTGCTCCAGTGCACAGTGACTCCCTTGTAATAATAATAATAATAATAATAATAATAATAATGAATATAGATGTTGCTGCTGCACAAGCTCCATCCACCTCTGTATTGTCTGTAATTTGTGATCAATCCCCACAATTTATTTCTGCTGACGTACATACGTATATGTTGCCATGGTTACCTGTTTTTTCTTTTTTTTTTCCTCTGACAGGAAACACTCTGTGATAATTCTTTGCAAAGTTCACAGATGTTTTTACAATTTCAATTAAAAGGGTATTTCACCCTAAACATACAAATACACTGGTTTGTTTATGTTTATGTTAGTGCTGCATTTTCATTCATGGATCAGTGAGCATCATCTCGCTACATTATAGGTGAACTTCGTAATTAATTTGTCATTATTGATCAATGATAAGTAGACTTCTGTTCCTCCTATAAACTCTTAAATCTGACCCCCTGACTGGAAACTTTGACCAATTACAGAGCAGTTCAGGGAGACAGAGCGCCCCCTATTGGTTGTTCCACTAAGGTCACTATTCCACCATTGATAACAAATGCCTACACTGTAAAGGAAACTTCTTCTTCTTCTTCTTCTTTCAGGTTCTCCCCTTAGGGGTCACCACAGTTGATCATCTTCCTCCATCTTGTCCTCTTCCTTGTGTCCTCTTCTGTAACATCACCTGACCTGATCCCATATTTCATCAGTCACCAGTGAACCGTTTGATTTTCATGCAAAAAACACTCAGGTCATCCAGGATTTTTTGTGCGAGTGTGGATCTGATAAGCTTCTAACGAGACTCTGGTGAAGCTGTGTTCTCATGAAGACACTGACAGTATTTACCAACTCTCTCTCGGCAAAGCAGGTTCTAACTGGCTGCCATAGTAACAAACACCCATTTACATCCCTTTTCCGAGTCTGACCTTGTGTCATCGTGTGTATGTACAGTATGTATTTCTACTTTCTCTTCGTACGACACACAACAGCGGGGGGGATTTCACTGAACATAACAGTCTAATGGATCCAAACAAAACCTCTTTTTCTGAGCAGGTTTTTTTTTTTCACAGCACCAGCCATTTCACTCTCAAACATCCCGTCCATGCACACGTGGTTCTCAAACTGTGGTATGTGTACCATTAGAGGTACGCGAGGTTCCTCTGGCGGGCCTTGAAGGAAAATCAGAAATACTGTTCTACTGTATAAACCAGGGTATGTGAGCGGAGTGTGTAGAAAATGAAACAAATAACCCAAAAAAAATAAACAAAATAATAATAACAAAGTCTGTAGCTGACTTTGCTCGGCCGTTTAAATACACCACTGTCTTTACTTAGTCCGGTTCGGTAGGCTCAGGATTGGGTCTCTGCTTTTTGCAGACGACATGGTCCTGTTTGCTTCATCGGGCCGTGATCTTCAGCTCTCTGCCGGGTGCGAAGTGACTGGGACGAGAATCGGCACCTCCAAATCCGAGACCATAGTCCTAAGATGGAAAAGGGTGCCCTCTCTGGGTCGGGCTGAGATCCTGCCCCAAGTGGAGGAGTTCCAGTATCTCTGGGATTTGTGCACGAGTGAGGGGAAAAAAACGGAGCGGGAGATCAACAGGCGGATCAGTGCGGGGTCCACAGTAATGCGGGCTCTACATCGACCTGTCATGGTGAAGATCTACGTTCATACCCTCACTTATTCTCACGAGCTGTGAGTAGTGACCGATAGAATGAGATCAGTCAAGATGAGTTTCCTCCCCTGGGTGTCTGGACTCTCCCTCAGAGACAGGATGAGCGGCCGCTGCTCCTCCACATCCAGAGGAGCCAGATGAGGTGGCTCGGGCATCTGGTTAGGATGCCTCCTGGACGTCTCCCTGGTGAGGTGTTCCGGGCACGTCCCACTGGGAGGAGGCCCCGGGGACGACCCAGGACTCTCTGGAGAGTCTCTCGGCTGGTCTGGAAACACCTCGGGACTCTAACCCCTTGCTGTACAGTCTGTAAAGCCAGACTTCCAGGCACATTGTGTTTGTGATGCTGGGCTGTATAAATTGCTTTCCTTTTGTATTTGTCCTCATGACTGTGTACAGCACTTTGGTCAACTGTGTTGCTTTAAAGTGCTTTATAAATAAAGTTGGATTGGATTGCATTGGGATTCCCCTGTAAGAGCTGGACGTGCTGACTCCACGACCCAACCTCGGATCAGTGGCAGAAGATGTATCGTTTGTACCGAATGTACCGAAAATGTATCGTTTAATTTTCATTTATTAATATTTTGGTATGGGACTGCAGTAAGTGTTTTAAGTGTTAATGGCTTCAATATTAAACAAAACCCCTTTAACTCTAAGTCTAACTTAGTTATATCACCATCATAATATGTAACAACATTACTGCACAGCCCAGTCTGCTTGTGTTTGTGAGCTGCAGGTTATTATGACTGTATATATAAATACAAGTAAAGCAGTGAATGAATGAATGAATGAATGAATGAATGAATGAATGAATGAATAAAAGAGTTGTTTGTGCTTTTTTTGATTTTTGTTGCTAATTCACTGGCAAAAAAAAACATATATAAAAAATTAGCATGTGGTTCGTTGCATATTTATTAATTCTTACACTGGGATCAGTGATGGTTGGTGAATAATTCAGTCAGCTGTTCTGCCTCGTCCTCAGGGTCACGTCGAAGGTCCACTTCCCCAAAAAGTGCCCATTATCTCCAGCTGACCGGCATCAGCAGTGGCACCGCGGAGCTTCACAGTGAGAACCCACTGACCTAACTGATGAAGGAGGAGGAAGAGGAGCTGGCATGGTGAGGCAGCCTTCCCTTTATACACATTTCCTTTATAATTAGGATAAAATGTGGATCTTCATTTGTTCTTCCGTCATTTTGTCAACTCATTCTTAATATTCATGAAAACAAAAACAGTCCTTTGTTTCTCTTATGATGGAGATTAATTATCCCCGTCCATTAAATGCAAAATAATGTCGTTCGCAGCCACAACGGGGCCCGTCGATCAAAGCTGCAGCGACAAATGAAGGTGTTTGTCGACAATCTGAAGGAGCGCGGCATCATGGGAAATGTTATCCTCGCCATCAGTGGCATCACAGACTTTTTGTTTTCAGACAAAGCGCAGAACGAACAAAGTAAAAAGCGAGTGACGTGACAATGACGAGGATCCACTGTGTGTTTACACCAAATTAGAGTAGTTTTTAATTTAAATAGAGACAATAACAGTTGACATAGAATCCAATACAAAGAATGAAACTTTACAGCTATTGCTAGTTGTCAACACCCTTGAACATTATAATAACATATATGTACATGATGAACACGCTAAAGCTACACCACATAACACGCTAAAATGAAAATACATATACATAACAATTATCTAATATCCATATTACCATGAGCTAGAGCTACATGCTAAACTACATTACACACCACAATAAAATACATATAAATAACAATTATCAAATGAAAAATCTATGATAAAAGATAATGATATGATAAAATGATATATGATAAAAGAAAATACACTACATATTACACTAAACCACCCAATTAATGGGAACAGTTTTTTACAGGTTTTTTTAGCCAGTACTTTTACCTTTGTTGTAAACAGTTTTATATCTGATATTAATTTGATTTCAGTTGGAAATGTGTGTTTTACAGAGGTGTTTTACAGTTTACCAGTCACTTTACTCTGGGTTATTCTTGTATCCATGCCCCACCCCCACCCCCGGCCCAACTGTTGTTTTTGGAAATATATGTTTCCACGCACTTAATTCATTCAGTGGTTTTGTGGCTATTTTTTAGTCTTGTGGAAGTTGAGTATTTATATATATATATATTTTTATATTTTAAATCTTACAAATCATTGCGTCAGATTTGAAAATCCTCTGGTGTGGAAACACGGTAAACTCAGCTTTCAACACAGTTCTCGCGTAATAAATGTGTCATCTGTGGAAAAAAAAAAAATGAGGCGTTCTAATCCACTGCAATTTCTTTATTATTTTACCACAGAAAAATGTTACCACACAAAAAAGATCCTTGAAGCTGTTTTTGCCTCATAACGCCGAAGAACAAGAGCATCACATTATCAATGCCAGACACAAAATGAACAGATGCAACGCAGACACGTACCACGCGCCAAAATGAAGCCGCCCTGCAGCAGGTACTGTATTTGTACACTGAAAACACTTTTAAACACAAAATAATAAAGAAGAGAATACAATAATCCATCTGTATAATTTCCCTCTATCTCATTCACTCACATGAATGTCGCAGTGTTTTGGGGGGCAGATTGTTAGTTTTGTAAAAAATCAACATCAGGGTTTTAGTTCCCATGTGCCATCAGGCCTGCTTTTTTTAGTTATCACCATATGTATCCATGTGTGTGTGTGTGTGTGTGTGTGTGTGTGTGTGTGTGTGTGTGTGTGTGTTGTATTTGTTTCAGAGTGAGGACCAAAAAATTGTATAAACACCTACAGAGTGAGGACATTTTGTCTGGTCCTCACTTCTTTAAAGGGCTTTTTCAGGGTTAAGACCTGGTTTTAGGGTTAGGGTTAGGCATCTAGTTGTGATGGTTAAGGTTAGGGTAAGGAGCTAGAGAATGTATTATGACTATGAGGGTCCTCACTATGATAGAAGCACAAACGTGCTTGTGTGTGTTGTATTTGTTTCAGAGTGAGGACCAAAAAATTGTATAAACACCTACAGAGTGAGGACATTTTGTCTGGTCCTCACTTCTTTAAAGGGCTTTTTCAGGGTTAAGACCTGGTTTTAAGGTTAGGGTTAGGCATCTAGTTGTGATGGTTAAGGTTAGGCTAAGGGGCTAGAGAATGTATTATGTCTATGAGGGTCCTCACTTTGATAGAAGTGCAAACATGTGTGTGTGTGGCTCAGCCTTCCATTACACTTGTGATTAATGTCCTGAATGAAACCCAGGGTAAATGATTTTGCACATGGCTCGCATTAAATAGAGAGATTCTGTCGACTGTCCGCTCCATCCGTCCGTCTCCTCCTCGTCTTCCTCCTCGTCTTCCTCCTCCTTCATCATCCCACTCTTTTCTTCCCCGCGTGTCGTTTATAAACTGCCACGTCGACGTTTGCAGACACTCGTCCCATCACAGTGTCTTTTTCCTCTTTATTTTCTGTCTGTCTCTGCTTCTTCTTCTTGTTTTCTCAGTTTATCTCTAATCTCAATTCTCACTCCGTCCAAATCTATTTACTCTCACTCATATTTTCTCTTCATCGCTCAGCGCCCCGTCAGTTTATTCCCAGTTGTCTTGATATTGCCGACATTTACACGCTGTTATCAAACGCCTTTAATCCTGTCATTTTCTCTCAGAGTTTGTGTGTGTGTGTGTTCAGCTTCAATTCAGGAGTAACACAAAATGCTTTTTAAATAAGAATTCACCTGTTACACCTTTACATTTGCAATTACATCTGTTTATTTACTTCCTTTAATACTATTGCACAGCACTTTGGTGAACTGCTGAGGTTTTTTAAACATACTTTATAAATAGATTGGAATGGGTGCAATTGTTGTGTTTTATTCATCTTATAGACACGTAATCTGGTATTTATTTAAATTATAGCAAGTTTTCAGATTTTTCTGCTTCTTAAATGTGAATATTTTTCTTTGCTACATATAACAAAAAAAGATTAATCAGGAAAATAATTAATTAACAGATTAATCGATAATGAAAATAATCATTAGTTTGTCTTGGATACAAGCAAGTGAGGCTTTGACTTTACATATAACGCAGGCTGAATATTTAGCTTTTGTTATTGCAGGTGTGAACTTCTCCACTGTTATGCGTTTAATTTTTTTGGCTGTTTTGAGTTAAATCTGGTGTTGCAGCCTTTTCCCTCTGTAGACACTGTTATGTAATTTTCAATAAGCGACCAGCTCCTCGCTCCTGCAGAGCCATTAGTCTCTGACATCTATAGGGAACCGGCACTTTACACTGCACAAGCTGCAGCAAGTACATTTTAAATCCCCATCACAGTAAATACTCGACCACCCAAACTCTATTATAAAAACCTGCTGCCTTCCTCATTTTTATCACCTCATGAAACTGTTTCATTTATAAACACACAAAGAATTACATGAAAATTGAGTGAAATAAAAGTATGAGTGGTGGTTTCTTAGTAATGTCTGTGTATTCTTCAAGTAAAAGAACCAGTTATTGGGGTCAAATGCTTTTCAAAGGTCTATAAACACAATCCTACTGTATATTCATTAAGCTGTATATATTCGCTCAGTCGGATTTAGAAGTTTCATGCAAGTTGAATAATTTTTACGGCATCCATACTGATGATTTTGACTATTATTCTCTGTTTTAGGGTTCGTTTATAAGCAGCATTTTTCCAAAATCTTTGCAAAACCAGGCAATATTAACATTTAATGATATTTATTATAATTTTGTACGTGATTTTAACCTGTTGTTTGTGAGAAGCCATATTGAAGCTGCATCATCTTCGTTTTTTTGAAACCAGATGAAGCCATATTTTAATGAGTTGAAAAATCCACTGTCAGTTGCATCATAGTCATGAGCTAAAGCCTCCCCTGCTTTATGGTCTATTCCAGTTATTCACTTTTGTTTGTTTTGGATCGCCAAATACCTGTACGATTCCAGAATGTTTTTTACTTAAAATGTATTGAATAACATGCCTAAAAAAAGTTGTGATCAATTTATCCTAACGTATTGAAATTGGCTGATTTACTAGTTCCAATGAGAGTTGACAGTAAAAATAATCGCATGTTACAGTTTAAACCCTACTTTTTCAAATAATATACAGTACCTGTGCAATATGATTGTGAAATACTATGATTAGACATTCTGTAGTTATATTATTTTTGTACTCACACATTCTCGTGTTTACTATGTATTTTTTCTGTCCATTATTTTACCTGACAGACATGTGGAACTTTGGTTTTCAGTGGCTTTTTTCTGTCCTCATCTAAGTATGTCTTACCTTTGTCGCTTGTCATATGTAAACTTTTGGCCTCCTACTTGCCCCAAACACTTGATGCTGTAAAATAATCTTCCTGTTCACTAGAAAATGCATAAATGTATTCTCTTACACCTAAGGTAAATACAAGAGGAAACAATAATTTTCCCCTTAGACAGCTTTAGAATATATGCCCCCTTTCACCTTAGATTTTCAAAAGACCCCTTTTTATTGGATTCTATTCATTGCACTACTCTGCACTACAAGCCCTCTTACTTAAAATGTTAATTTTCCCATAAAAATATCAAATTGTTGCCAGTAAACCAGATACTAATTGGCTAGAAAATGCTTAAATGACTCCAAAAACACCAAAATCATGGTAAATGGACAGCCAGGTGGCTTAAACAGCATTGAATTTGCTGTTAAAATGTACTCTCTCACCTGTAATAAATAAATAAATACAAGAAGAAACAAATTTCCCCCACTTTTACCTTAATTTTCAAAAGACGCTCCCCCACACAACCAGGAGCTTTTATTCTGGTACTTATACTTTGACAGGAAACCAAAATAACTATGTAAAACTGAGGGTAATACAAGAGCTTAAATCAACCGTCTTGAGACGTGAAGACATGAAGCAGTGGATGATTTCTTTAAACAGTTTAAAGTTTGACACTGCCTCATAAATGTCCATGGCAGGACTGCGTAACTGACTTAAAAGACATTTCTGCCTCCAGAGATTTTCTCCTTCACTCGTCTCCGGAGGCTCACAGGCAACTTTCCCTACAATGTCAGAAATAAAGGCTAACTTTGTGATGTGTTTTTACTTCTGAGGTTTGACAAGATCGAGATCTGTGTGGTTTTTTTTATTATTATCATTATTTCAGAAGTGGCTGAATAGAGGCAGTCTCAAAATGACTTTGGGGGGAAAGGGAATTGATGATAATAGTGGGCAAAGGAGGGCCAATGATGCTTAATGCTGCCTTGAAGAATTCAGATGGCAAAATATGAAGAGAGAAGGACGGAGATAAGTGGGAGGCAGAGTTATCTGTCCACAGTGGTGCGGATGAAAACAACACAGATTTAGATGAAGGAATAAAAACAGCATATCATTTCAACGAGCTTTGTGGTTTAAAGTGTGTGTGTGGAAAAAATGTGATGAAAAAATATCTCTTCTGACTCGGTCTCCCCTCAGGAAAATGTCAAACCAAATTTGAGTGATTAAAAAAGTTGCTAAAAGCTGGGGGCGTGTCCACCGGAGGAGCCAAACACACATAAACGTTTAGACTTTAGTGGGGACCAAAGTCTGCGAATGTCTGTTTGTTTACATATAGAGAAGCGACATTTGGTCACATTTAAATCGCGTGTGTGTGAGTTGCCGTCCACCGTACGAGTTATGTCCTCTCCTCCTAATGCACTGCCACCTACACAGTCTGGCCCATTCACTTTAGTGGGGACCAAATCCGGTAGTGTCTGTGCAGAATAATAACGTAAATACACGGTTATGAAACCTTCTGTTCAACAACAATTTTAAGAAGCAACATTTGTACCACATACCGTATACAAACACAGCTGGTTTAACTACAGTCCTGCTCTCTGTCTCCCTCTTTGTCTATCAGTGGTACTGCAGCCTCACTGCAGGAGTCTGCTCTTCTTTCTGTTGTTCTTCTCTACTTCATTTCCTCACCTTTAGGGTGATTTTTAGTGCTTTAACATCCAGGTAAGACACATTTTTTTTAGGACATAGGTGTCTCAGCTAGCTGACTAGCTAGCAAAGGCAGTCGTTACTAACAAGTGAACAGTAAACTGCTGATAAAGTTCACTTTTTATATCGTGCTTTAATGATTTTTTTATATCATCCGTTGCGTCATCAAGTCCTATTTTTAAATATACCCTAAAAATTCCTGAATAGAAAACAGAAGTCTCTTTTTTGACCTTTTATAAATAAAGTGATAATATTTTATATTACTATTATAAATAAAGTATTATTACTTATTTATAATATTAAGGAAAAAAAGTCATTATGAGGATAAATAAGAATATTACAGCATTGCCAGAATAAAGTTAAAAATAGTAATATTTTATTTCATTTTTTTCTCATAATATTAACTTTATTCTCAAAAGCTTACATTTAATTTTTGGCTCTAATACCTCACCTTACTATTTTTATAACATATATGGGAAGCATTCTGTCTTTAAAGGTTGATTAGTGATTTTAAAAACATTTTTGAGTATATTTTTATTGGTGATAATAAGGTAATTAAAGAGGCAGCTTCATGCCTCTTTAATCATTAGAGATAAGCTCGTCATCCTTTCCTTCAGATTAGTACGGCGAATCTAAAGCTTTATGTTCTTCCACCTGCCGACATTAACTCTATAGAGCAGATAACGTCAGTGATCCAGGGAGAGAACCTGACTCAGAGATGGATCTGTGCGTGAGAGGCAGTGGAATATCCGGAACAGCCCGGCGAGCATCATTAAAACAGAATCATCAGCCTGCGAGGGCTGCGACATGCAGAAACAGCCACATCAAGAAAAGAAGAAGAACAAAAAAAGCAGCAGATGTGTGGTTTAAAAACAAACAAAAAAAAAAAACAGCAACAGCAGAGCGCTAACACGCTACAGAATCAAAGATAACACGTTTATGATCAGAGACAAAGTCAGAATCCAACGAGGAAATAGCCACAGGCGGACACATTTGCATTGTCGTCTATATGTAAATTTAAAGATTATTATTATTTTAAAACCAAAGCACAAGCATGTTGCTTTAACTGGTAATGAAGGAAAACAGGATAATGCGACACACAGAGGTGCTGCTTTGAATGAGGAAAAGTTGCACCTTGTTTCACCTTCATTTTTTATCTTGTCTTTTTTACTGAGAACAATGTTTAATGTTCGGTCACATTAAAGCAGACACTGATTCTGTAAACGTGAGTTTACTTATGAAACATTTAAACTAGCTCGTGTAGCTCTTTATCAGGGCGCACCACAGTACCTCATTATGTCATTTATTATTATTATTATTATTATTGATGTAAATAAAAGACCACTGTTGCACCATGGGTGTGAATCTTACACAGGAAAAAGATATTTAAGGTTATTGTCCATGTCATGTGGTTTTATTGTCCAATAAGAACAACAAAAAACAGGAAAAAAAGAAAAACAAAGGGATCCATGTTTTCCTCTCAGGTGGTTTCTGGTCCCTAACAAGTCGGCTGACCTAAATAAGTTATGTGATGCCGATATTATGCCCAAAAACCATCGTATTAAGCTACAAAAACTAAAATATTCTAAACAAAACTAGCAATTTATGATAGCTAAAGAAAGTACTGATTGTAATGAAAACAAAAAAAATCTATGCAAATCAATAAAAATAATATTAAACCAACAACAAAATACTATAACAAACAAAACTCCTACACTGTTAATTATTTTATAAATTATAAATTAAAGTTACAAGCTCAGTCATCACCATATTCCTTTGACTTTGTGGACCAGACTGTATATAAATAAGGGACAGTTTGTCTCTGGGTTTGACAATTAAAGCCAAATGTGGAATTGTCTAAAACCTGTATTCTCTTTAATGGCCATCGGGGGGCGACCCCACAGGTTTTTGTGTAAGTCTATGAGAAAATAAGCCAACTTCTCATTTGGTTTATGACATTAATTAACATTTTCCTGAGGACTTACTGTTCTCAATGACTAGTTTCAGCTCTGGTGTCCATTTTGTAAACTGTGGCCCCCATTAAGCCTCAAACAGATGCTAATATGATGATAAAGGTCCTTTTAAATGTATAAAAAACAGCTATTTCAACCATCAACAAAATGTTTCCCTGACATTACCCAATTTCAGTGATAATGTAAAGTTTACAGTGTAAATTTTAGGACTGCTTATTGGCAAAAATGTATACGATATGATTAATAATAGAGAGTGATGAAAAATAAAAATTGTCTATTTTAAGAAAAACTCCAACAATAGTGTTAAATTGTGGTTGGAGGGTAAATTAGAACACAAACAATATTTCCATGCTGATACAATAATTCAAAGAATGGATGCAGTATTATGAGATGTGGCAATATTTTAACGTACCGATATTTTTTTTACACCCCCTCGTGAACTTAAACTGAAACCTGCACAAGCCATAGGATGACGCCGTTGGGCCCGGAAATGCTTGCGTTGTTCTCAAGCACGTGAGCCCACAGTTGGGTTTTATTGGTTCATCTGAAGGACACGTTTGACGAGTGAGCCAAAACGCATCTGTGAGCGAACTGTGTGGGCAGTAAAAACCAAAACCAGGAGCTGAAAGATGCTAAAATGCCCCATAAAGCTGCAGGGTTGTTGAAGATACTGTAAAGGAAAGACACCTCTCAAATTACACACAGCCATTGTCACTGGTGTCCCATTGAAAATATTGATTAGTACAGATTTAAAGCTACTAGAGGAGGTTTTTAAGATGATATCTTTAAGGATTAATCAGCGGGATCAGTGAATTGTCGTAGGGAAGGAAAGAATGCTATCACGGCGACATTCAGTGAGTTGGATTCTGCCTACTGAGCAGTTTAAACACACACTGATATGATTCACTCCTTGTTTGCACACGACGTCGACACCTGACACTCGACGTCTCGCTGCGGCGAAAGAGCATCTCCCTCGCGGCGAAGGTAAACGGCTCGCCGCTGCGCCGGGACGGGGACTCTCTGGTCCCTGATGACTCTGTGGAGCTCTTCCTCTCCAAACCTCACCCCGGCGCTCACCCTCCTCCAGACCACAACAACTTTGATTTCTGTGGGAGGGAAGAGGGAGCAGCGGAAGGGGGGGGGGTGGACAAGGAGGCGAGGCTGCAGCGTGAAGGCAATGCATCAAAACGCCTTTGCTGTGCTGCTGATAACACGGCGCTGCCTCAGGAATAATAGACTTGATTGAATTAGCCATCCATTTTTCTTCTCGCTCATACATCTCACAGTGGCTTGATCCCACTGGCAGCCAAACGCTGGTGATTGAAGAGTGGGGGGAGGGGGAGGAGGGAGGTGTCAGGAGGTGGAAGATGAAGACGGGATGGAGAAGGGAAGGATGAGGGTTTTGAGTCCGGGATTAGGGATTAGGGACTCACAAAAAAAAACAAAAAAAAACAGACGTCCAAGCTTCTTCTTTGTCACTTGTCCTTCACATCATGTCCTTCAGACTCTACAACCAACTTTGGTTTCCTAAAGGCCCGTTTATACTCTACACAGAAGACAGAGACGGAGACAGACGGAGCCTTTCATCAGAAATCCTGGGACAGAATACAGTCAGTCGTCTAATCAGTCAGGAGAGTCTATACTGATATTCAAAACAGTTTCCTAGAGCGTCTCTTCGAGAGCCACCGATATCATGTTGATGGGATGACTAACGGTGCTTTCCCTCTGTACAGTTCCAGCACGGCTCAGCTCGGCACGGCTATTCTTTCTTGCTTTTTTAGTACCCGCTCTGTCGAGGTTCCAATGTGACGTGGACAGACCGCCGGCCACTGATTGGTCAGAGTGTCGGCACTGGAAGAGTCATGAGCTGCGACGTCCGACACAAGAATCAAAGTGAACGATGTTGAACTGTAGATCAGTTAAAAAGACTTGAAAATCCTGAAAACATGCGTTAATCTGCAACATTTAACAAGGACATTTGTAAAATGTCCATATTTAACAGAGGAGTCTGGTGTATTTAGCGACAGCACTGCTGAAAGACGGAGATGGTGAGCCCAATCACAAGCCGTTCGGCCGTATTTCACTTCAGTGACTGTGTCAGACGGAGTCAGGAAGTACTGAACCATTCAGTGAACTAATCTTTTTAGTCCACTGATTCTGATGATTCAGGACAAAGAAAACAACTGCTTTGACCGTCACTAGTTTGTGTTTGCTATGATGACCTCGCCCACGTTGGTGAGGAACTATGAAGTAATGGAAAATGACGTCTCTGAGTAGAGTCGAGCCGTGCCAAGCCATGCTGAAACTCTCACTCACTCACTCACTCATTTTCTACCGCTTTTATCCACTAAGGGTCACGGGGGGCGCTGGTGCCTATCTCCAGCTAACATAGGGCGAGAGGCAGGGTACACCCTGGACAGGTCGCCAGTCCATGACAGGGCCACATAGAGACTTTGATGATTCAGGACAAAGAAAACAACTGCTTTGACCGTCACTAGTTTGTGTTTGCTATGATGACCTCGCCCACGTTGGTGAGGAACTATGAAGTAATGGAAAATGACGTCTCTGAGTAGAGTCGAGCCGTGCCAAGCCATGCTGAAACTCTCACTCACTCACTCACTCATTTTCTACCGCTTTTATCCACTAAGGGTCACGGGGGGCGCTGGTGCCTATCTCCAGCTAACATAGGGCGAGAGGCAGGGTACACCCTGGACAGGTCGCCAGTCCATGACAGGGCCACATAGAGACAGACAACCATTCACTTTCACATTCATACCTACGGGCAATTTAGAGTATCCAATTAACCTAGTCCCCAAATCTGCATATTTTTGGACTGTGGGAGGAAGCCGGAGTGCCCCGTGAGAACCCACACACCACGGGGAGAACATGCAAACTCCTTGCAGACCTCTTGCTGCAAAGGCAAGAGTGCTGACCACTACCATGCTGGAACTGTATAGTGGAAAAGCGCCATAACGTTCAGTGGCCCTACAGTTCACCGCCGCAAAATCCGTTTGCATTTCTGCCTATTTCGGATCAAGCACAATAAAATAACTCCCTAAATGGTCACCATTTTTGTTGATGTGTACTATTTGGCACTGCCTACTATTTGGCCAAAGACAAACAGAAGAATGTAGGGTAGCGACAGAGATTGTACGTTTGGTACAGACGGATGTAAAACAGACAAATTTAACAATGAAGCCTGTCAATGGAAACAAGGAATGAGCCCATCTTTATTAAACCAATCTTTATAGAAGGAATTTTGTTTGCAACTAATCTCTGAACACTGATGGCAGGATTATGATTGTTTCACCGGCTCAGAAAAAGATCCTATTCAAAACTAATCAAATGGTTTGCTGTCCCACTATTAGAGATACAAGATAAAGGAATATAACACCACTGAATAACATTTTTGCTGTTAGATAGATAACCATTTAGATGGTGCGTACTAATTATACAACTCTGGATGTAAAAAAATGTACTCATAATTGTTTTCCCACAAGACAAATACTCAATAAATCGGGCATTCAAGAGTGTGATTTATGTAGATTTTTTTTCAAGACGAAGTGGAGACACTCTTACGTTTATTTTGTTTGTTTTTTTTAAGCGGCAACATTTTGATTTGAAGTTAATGATGTTTATTTCTACAGCTGCTCTCTAACTGTGTTATTTGGAGACTTGAGAGATGACAAAGAAGGAAAGTATTACCTACCTTTTACTGATTTGTCAACTTTTCAACCTCCCTTAAGAGTAAAAATGTCAAGAGTTTTTCAAATTTTCTGTATTTCTATTGAGGTTTTTTTTATGCACACACTGAAAATATTCTTTGTATAATTGTTCTTTATTTGTTTGCCAATTTGTCTATTTGCATGTTTTTATTTATAATCAATAAATTTGAATGAAAATATATTTAAAAAATTAATACTTTACTATTTCCATAGTGTTAATGGTTGTCCATACAGTGATTCACAGTCAAAGCCCGTTTCCTCCAGAGAATAAAAATGTTTTCCTCTTAAGAAGCCGAAAAATAGTCTGTCAACCTGACACTTTCAAATGCTTATGAAAAATTAATCGGTTTCTGTTTGTCGCTGCTGTTTGTGGTGTTTTGGTTTACATCATGTGCAGAAATGAGGTCTCGGGTGATGCTGGGGGGAAGATTTCTTCAGGTTTATCTCACAGTTGCTCAAAAACAATTCATAAGAGGACGATACAAATGCTGCCCTTTTTTTTAAAATGTCAAAAACCACAGTTCTTACTAAAAACGGGTTAATGGAAACACTTCCACAGTGCGTGTCAGAGATGCAGGTCGTTAGAGCCTGTGCCACGTTAATCACGCGGACGTCACGTGGAAAGATTCCATGTGGAAACATCTGAGACTCCGCTGCACACACACACACACACACACACCAGGAGAAGATGAAACAAGAAATGCTGGCCTCCTCACAGTCATTAAGACGGAGAGGAGAGGTGTCACAGTGCATCATTTAAGCTCCTCCAGGCCTGGAGTTCGAACGCCACGGCTGCTTATTAATATTCCTGCCTCACCCACGTGCTCTCGCGGCGGCCGAGATGGGATTGCAGCGATAACTGAAGTACACGGCGACGGATGCAATCCCCTGAATTACCTGGAAACCTGACCGGCAAGCTAAGCCGCCCATGAGGAATCCTGGAAGTAAATCAATGCCTGTAATTGGTTCGTGTCCCTCCCCGTGTCATGCCACCGCTCGCCCCCACCCGTCCACCGCGCTCGCTAACTTCACATGAACACAGTCGGCATGTTCCCAATGTGGTGCCTTTATTGCTGCTTATGAAAGGAGGCACAATAATAAGTGTGTGCCAAGAGAACGAGGGGGAGATTTAGAGGGACCTTGAGAGGAAGCAGCTCATCGTCATCATCCTCCCAATCTGGCTGTAAAAGTTTAAAATGGCTTCTGTGTTGTTTTTCCTTACTTGTCTCTGCAGTTACAACAGGAAGTCTTCAACAGGAAGTCTTGAACACCACATGGGGACATTCACTGTCTACTGCTTTATCCTCCACACGAAGGTCGGGGGGGGGTCACTGGACACATTGCTAGTCCATTTAATCTCGGCACGGTTTTGGACTGTGGGAGGAACCCAGAAAATATCTCTGCAGAAAGGCCCTCATTCAGTCTGGGGTGCGAACCCAGGCCTTTTGCTGCAAGGCAACACTGTTGGCCACTACGCCACCGTGTGATTGGAGAAAAGTCCATATGTCTGGCTGCTTGTGAGCTCCATAATTCACTTTACATCGTATTACTATATTTTTGTCATAGAAATGGGAGGTTACTACCTTCCCTACGGACTCCTATCAACTGATCTTCAGGAATTTAAACAGCAAATTTGCTAAGGTTACATACAAAGTCAATGCACAGATGTGTATAGATTTGGCGATAGACGTGTCTATCGTACCATTGCTCGAGTTAAGTTAAAAATGTTCAACTTTGGGGAAAAAAATCGCATTGACACACTGACGTCACGTGCTTGCCAGTGGCCAGAAAATGGAGGAGAAACTTCCATCCTTTCTGTGTGTGGACACCAAGAGGGCTACGACACAGATCGCTATATGTACTGGAGGAAAAAAGACGAAAAGCACAGAGCGTAGCCAATGGTCAGCGAGGAAGTTGACCTCGCTGACCTCACCGAAAATACGCTAACGCTAACATGTACAAATTGAAGTTTGCGTCCTCTGTGAATGTAGCATTAGTTTCACAGTTGGGCTAATGATGTGCTCAATGTCTGTGTTTGTTATTGTTGTTATGACATGAGCTTGATTACATTTTTCCACTATACAGTTCTAGCTCGACTCAGCTCTACTCGGTTTGGGATTAGCCATGTTGTCTTCTATGACGTCATAGTTCCTCCTCAACATTGGCGGGTCGTCATAGCACGGAACGGCTGTGACGTCATTTTGTATGGGGCGCAAACACGTGACGGTCAAAGCAGCTGTTTTCTTTGTCGTGAATCATTTTCCTCAGTTTTATAAACAGATGAGTTCACTGAATGGTTCAGTACTTCCTGCATGACGGAGCACAGACTCCGTCTGACACAGTCACTGAAGTGAAATACGGCTGAACGGCTTGTGATTGGGCTCACCATCTCCGTCTTTCAGCAGTGCTGTCGCTAAATACACCAGACTCCTCTGTTAAATATGGACATTTTACAAATGTCCTTGTTAAATGTTGCAGATTAACGCATGTTTTCAGGATTTTCAAGTCTTTTTAACTGATCTACAGTTCAGCATCGTTCACTTTGATTCTTGCGTCGGACGTCGCAGCTCATGACTCTTCCAGTGACGACGCTCTCAGTGGTGTGTCCAGACTTTTTTACTGTGGTGGCCGAAGTATTTCTGAGTAAAGCAGGATTTAATGATGTATCAATCACCCGACCACAGTAGCCTAAAGAGCACTTGTGCGCATCAACATGGGATCGATTTACTGCTTTTTCTTTTGTAACTAATTTAATTACTACAATTACGGTGTTTGCATATTATTTTTAAAAGTAAATAACCCAAGTCATCGCGAAATGTGAATATTAAGCCTCAAGTTATTATTTGTGCAACCAAAAAGGCACAATACAAAATAACAAACTAAAGTGCCAACAACATAACAGATAACATAAAAAAAAAAACTTAAAAATTGTCACCAAAATCAAATAAAATAAATTAAATAAATAGCCTCCCGAACGGAATCCATGCAAATGTCAAATCATGCCTGCAGTGCAGTGAACAGGGTGGCACCTGGGGTGGCCAGTCAAATTGTAGACACGCCCATGGACACTCTCTGACCAATCGGTGGCTGTTTCCTAATGGTAAAAGCAAAATAAACCAAGCCAGTCCGAGTCATGCTAAAGCTGTATAGTGGAACCGCACCTGGAAAAAAAAAAGCCCTTTTGACAAACTGGTAGAGACACATGTGCGGGCGCTCTGATTGGCTACCGCCAGACAACCACAATCACAATCTGATGAAAACTCTCAATTCTTCTTCTACTTTTCGCTCCTTCATCCACGTCACACGTCTGCTTCTGAATGTTAGGTGATAGCCAATCAGAGGACTTGTCTTATGTGTGTGGCTTTGCTCCGTTTTAGCAGCGTGAAGCCCACAGAGTCACAGAAAGGCTTAATGGAGACGCTAAGAGAAGAAGCTAAATGACTAAGCAAATTGAATAGTTAATGGGAAAAGGAAAAGCAGCAGGGAAAATGGAAATGCAAATAAGATGGGAAATAACCCTTTTGTCTGATTAAAATCTGTATTCTTAATTTAGCTTGTGATTTCAGTCATGGGTTCTTTTTTAAAATACACTAAAAAATCAACATAATATGATTAGATTTTTTTTTTTTTAATTGAAGCTATTTATTAGTGGATTCATACATAACACTTTTTTTTTTTTAACAAAAACCTACAATTCATTTCATACTTTACTTTAATACAACACTTCACATTCAAAGCTTGTTGTAAAATATGTACAAGGTAAATCAAGGTTTAAAAAGAAGTGACTTTTCCTCCAGAGAGTGAAAATGTGTTCCTCTTAAAAAGCTGAAAATAGTCAGTCAGACATTTAAAAAGCCATCCTGACACTGCGGATGCTCATGAAAAATTGATCCGTCTCTGTTTGTTGCTGCTTTTTGTGGTGTTTTGATTTACATGGTGGGCAGGGATGAAGTCTGAGGTGATGCTGGGGGAAGATTTCCTCAAGTTTATCTCACATTTACTGAAAATTGTTTACAAACGGGGGAGGGAGTGTGTCATGAACATGCTGCTAATTGTTAAAACTATACGGAAGTGCTATACAAAAGTCTCAAGTCACATCCAGCTTTGTTTTTTAATGTATGTCAAGTCTGCGGGAAAATTAGATGCGACTTCTCGCTTGATTTCTTAACATTTTTCTGAGGAGTTCATGGAGTCAATCACCAGTTTAAGCTCTTCTTCAAAAGAACACGACACAAACACACAAACACACAAACACTCAAACACATGACGGTCAAAGCAGCTGTTTTCTTTGTCCTGAATCATTTTCCTCAGTTTTATAAACAGATGAGTTCACTGAATGGTTCAGTACTTCCTGCATGAGCGGAGCACAGACTCCGTCTGACACAGTCACTGAAGTGAAATACAGCTGAACGGCTTGTGATTGGGCTCACCATCTCCGTCTTTCAGCAGCGCTGTCGCTAAATACATCAGACTCCTCTGTTAACAAGGACATTTTACAAATGTCCTTGTTAAATGTTGCAGATTAACGCATGTTTTCAGGGTTTTCAAGTCTTTTTAACTGATCTACAGTTCGGCATCGTTCGCTTTGATTCTTGCGTCGGACGTCGCAGCTCGTGACTCTTCCAGTGACGACGCTCTCTGACCAATCAGTGGCCGGCAGTCTGTCCACGTCACATTTTAGTATCGGCTAACTTGGAACCTCAGCAGAGCAGGTGCTAAAAAAAAAAATGTACCAGATCAGAGTTGAGCCGTGCCAAGCGGTGCTGGTACTATGTAAAGGACAAGTGCCATATGTGTCCCTGTGAGGGACTAGCAGCCCCGCCTTTCTTCCTGTCAGCTGGGATTAGCACCAGCAACCACGTGACCCTCATGTGGACGATAAAGCAAGAGAATAAATGAATGAATGGATTCGATGTTCAATTGCATATAATTTGTCTACTTTTGTTAGTCAGTCTCAAATGAAACTGAGATAAGAAATTTATATGTATAATTATATATACATATATATATATATGACTGATTAATTGAGTATGGGTCTAGTGCATTTACTCCGTTAGTTTAATGTTGGGCCCCTTTTGGTTTCCCCTTTCTTTGCCAAACTCTGTTGATACGCCCCTGACCACACTGACTCCCCACACAGTTGACAGTCCTGATCACTGTCAGACTGTCAGATTGTCAAACTGTGGATTAAGGAGCAGCTTTTTTTCAATCTGTCACCTCTGAACTCAGACGTCCGGGGGGGGGGTAAAAATAAAAACCTGACTCGGGGTCAGGGTTTACAGGTTTGCTCATCTGCTCTCTGCTCTTCTGCACGCAGATAAATGATAAATGACTCGGCCTATTTTCTGTCTGTCTGCGGATCCACAAGGCCGCAGTCGTGCCGAGATGAAACATGGAGGCGGGTTGATGTGCTCCTTCACCTCTACACCTTCCATTCCTCTGCATCAAATCTACCTCTTCTTCCCTTCTGTACGGCCTCTTCCGACTCATCACTCACAGACTTTCTCCCTTTCTCTCTCTGCCTCTGGAATAAGCCCCACCCGGGGGGGGGAGTGTTGGTGAATAAAGTCACACCCACCTTGGCAGCGCTGACGTGAGGTCACGAGCCGTAGAATGAGACGCAGCGCCCACGTCGCTCTGTGTACAGGCAGAGGTGAAATTGGTGGCCACATCATTGTCTTCATGACAACCGAGTGTGTGTGTGTGTGTGTTCTTGTGTTTGTGGCCGAGCGAGGACCAAAAATAGTACAAAACCTACAGAGTGAGGACATTTTGTCTGGTCCTCACTCCTTTAAAGGGCTTTTTCAGGTTTTAGGGTTAGGGTTGGAATTGGGTTTAAGTAAGGGTTAGGGTTAGGCATCTAGTTGTGATAGTTAAGGTTAGGGTAAAGGGCTAGAGAATGTATTATGTCTATGAGGGTCCTCACTTTGATAGTAGCGCAAGTGTCTGTGTGTGTGTGTGTTCTTGTATTTGTTGCTGAGTGAGGACCAAAAAACCTGTAAACCCTACAGAGTGAGGACATTTTGGCACTTTAAAGGGCTTTTTCAGGGTTAAGACCCGGTTTTAGGTTTAGGGTTAGAATTGGGTTTAAGTAACGGTTAGGATAAGGCATCTAGTTGTGATGGTTAAGGTTAGGTTAAGGGGCTAGAGAATGTATTATGTCTATGAGGGTCCTCACTTTGATAGAAGGACAAACGCGTGTGCGTGTGTGTGTGTTCTTGTGTTTGTGGCCGAGTGAGGACCAAAAATAGTACAAAACCTACAGAGTGAGGACATTTTGTCTGGTCCTCACTCCTTTAAAGGGCTTTTTCAGGTTTTAGGGTTAGGGTTGGAATTGGGTTTAAGTAACGGTTAGGGTTAGGCATCTAGTTGTGATGGTTAAGGTTAGGTTAAGGGGCTAGAGAATGTATTATGTCTATGAGGGTCCTCACTTTGATAGTAGCACAAACGTGTGTGTGTGTGTGTGTGTGTGTGTGTGTGTGTGTGTTTCCCGCTCTGTCCCTGTGACTCACTGTTGATGCGAGTGTTATGAACACTGTTATCTTCTTTATGGCTTCGCAGTGATTACTCCTGGTGATAAGAGGGTTTCCCAGGATTTCCTGCCACCAGAGAAGTTTCATATCCACAACTGATAATTGTGTCATTTCTATTCTGCAGCGGTAACATGTCAAAGTGCACTTCAACCTCCACCCTTAAGTTACCCTTACTCGTCACGGCCCTTTAAAATCAGGGGAGTTTCCTTCTCGTAGCGTTCGGTGCGGTGGCCCTGAGGGTCAACGCACCACGACTTTTAGGTAAACCATAACACAATAAAGAACGGACAGTTTCGTACGGACATAAAAAACATTTCCGTGATGGATTTGCTCAGTGCACCTGATTACCGAGTGAAATTATCTAATTATCTTGCTTTATCTAATGTCGGTTTGCTGATAGAAAAACCACACTATGTGGATTGGATTTACAGATTATGTAGAGCTCGACAGTGGGCAGATCTGACAGTCGGCCATGGACGCACCTTTGGACGTTGGCTAACTAGAGTTGCTAACGCAGCTAAAGTGAGGGTAACTTGTTGTTCACCATTGGTGAAAAAGCGGGGGAAAAAAACAATGGTACTGAGGAGAACAACCTGATCTGATTGGCTACCACCTGTTCCGGAATATTTGAGTAATGTGTTTTGACCGGCTAACCAAATCAAAGCAATGGTCCTGTAACGTTCAAAGTGAAGAAGAAGTGTTTCATAAGTGCTCGCGTCCAGTTGTCTTAGCCATTTTTAAGCAGCGTTTGCAGAAAATTCCGATTATTTGTTTTACTGCAGAAAGAAACTGCGTCATTTTGTGTCCAAAAACAGTGTTAGGACACAGTGCAACATCAGCAGTGTCCAAACAGAACGTTGTCTCTTGACCTCCTAATGTTCTTATTCGGCTTCATTCATCCATTTTGTGTCCAATTAACACAATACACCTTGTCCAGTGGAGCGCAGTAATATCTCTGTGCTCCCTCTGGTGTCGACAGTGTTATTACAACCAGCAGAAACGATGGACAAAATTACAAGCATAAGACGAGCGGTTGCAATAAAGCAGAATTGTCCTTCAGGGTGAAGATGGGACGGAGACAAATCTAACTTTTCATCACAAGCCAGTTTTCAAAGCCTGGCTAACATTTCGAGGTGGACAGGATGACGGATAACGGCGGTTCTCCTTTGATGAGTTTTTTTCCGTCACAAGTGAACGGTCCTCAGGAAAAAAAAAACTTTTTGTGAGACTTTGTGCAGCGAATGTGACAAGGACGTGTCCGCCAGACGACGGCTCTGTCTTGCACGGGGGGGGGGGTAGAGGTCTGATGTAATGAGGTCTCCCCAGGCATCAAACTGTCACACACACACACACACAGAAGAGGACCAAACGTGATCCTGATGCTGATGACTCAGTGAATGAGGCTGACAAACTTTACATTTACTTTAAATGGAGCTCCACAAGCCGCGGTGGCAGACAATGATGCACCAAAAATGAACGGGACCGGCGCTCGAATTCGGCCTGTCGCTTTCAACTGACATTAGCAGTTTACCGTTGAATAATATATGAGTAAATCACTTCATTAACCTGAATAACGTGAATAAATAGTTGGTTAAAACAATAAATAACAGCGTTAGGTAATGTCACTTAATGCAACCTTAATTTTAAAGTGTTACAGAGTTGGTGAAAGTACGTTTTATGATTTATTTCCAAAGACAAACTTTGTGTAAAACCAAGCAGAAGCTGCACAGCAGGTTCAGAGGACATTGCATTGACTTCCATTCATTTCCTGCAGACTTACTCTAACCTTAACTATAATTACTAGTGCCCTAACCCTGACCCTAACCTTAACCTAACCCTAACCCTAACCTCAGCCTAACTTTAAAACATGTCTTCACCTTAAAATGGAGTCATTACGTTATGGGGACTTGATTTCAACATAATGTGAATGTAGAAACAGATTGAGGTCTCCACAACATAAGGAAAAACCAGGTACACACACACACACATCCACTGTGAAACTGGGGGAATTCAAACTAATCAGCCTCTCTCAGGGGCCTCCCTCTCAGTCCGGGGGCCCGAGGCTATCACCTGCTCTTGTGACGCCCCTGGCTGTGAATCTAGTTGAGGAAAAATAGATTTATCTCTGTCTCTCTTTGTGGCTCATTATCAAACCCACACATGCTTCGTTCGCGTCATGTGGTTCGTGTAAGTGTGTGGCTGGTCTTCCTTGTGTTGTGGGGACCTAAATCTGTCTCCACACTCACATTATGGGGACTTGTCTTCCTTATGAGGACAAAATTAAAGTCCCCATAATGTAAATGACTCCATTTTAAGGTGAAGACATGTTTTAAAGTTAGGTTAAGGTCAGGGTTAGGACACTAGTAATTATAGTTAATGTTAGAGTAAGTCTCCAGGAAATGAATGGAAGTCAATGCAAATGTCCTCTGAAGTCATGGAAACCTGTGTGTGTGTGTGTGTGTGTGTGGTCTTGTATTTGTTGCCTCTTTAGGATCTTTTCTGTCATAAACAGTGACCTTGTCAGGACCGGTAGACCTCATGGAGACCATAGCCTGGTCCTAATGAAGCAGAACCTCATTTCTGAGGAACTGGTTAAGTTTGAGGCTAAGAATTGAAATGTGGTTATGGTTAAGGTTAGAGTAAGTCTCCAGGAAATGAATGGAAGTCAATGCAATGTCCTCTGAAGTCATGGAAACCAGGGTGTGTGTGTGTGTTTGCTCTGCATCTGCTGCTGGGAGGGTAAACAGAAACGCACTCGCCAACAACTCCTCAGTGAACGCAGGAACAGACAGTCTTCACATGACAACAGGCAAATCATTGTTGCCAGGCAATGGCATACCAACGGTTCCCTTAAGTTGACATGGCGAACCCTCCTCTGTCGACAGCAGCAGCAGATGACGATGACGATGGTGATGATGGCGACACGTCAGGGTAAGAACCCCAGAATTGTGCTCAAATGGTGTGAAATGAAAGATGCTGCAAAGCTTCTCCCAACACAGACTAATTCAAAAATCAATACGTGAAAAGACACAGTGCAGCTTAAACACTCCAAGTAACCACCATTTTAAACAAGAGCATTTATCAGTTAATGGTGTGTGGCTGCTATTATATCACACAGGACTATCAATATCTGGATTCAAGAGAACAACTTTAACTCTCTCACTCTCTGTATTGAGGGTTAGAAGCTCCGTACTGGAAATAAACATCGCCATCTAGTGGTCTTTGTGCAGCAATGTATGGATTTCAGTACATATATGTATATATATATATATATATATATATTATTTTTTTATCTATAAAGCCATTTTGTCTTTCCGTCCTCCTTATCTTTACTCATACATTGTTATTTTTGAAAATGGGGAAAATGACGGCCTCTGATTCCAGGACGTATTTTTGTTAAACGCTGGATCTGGAGGGAAAAAGATGTTTCCACTTTGCTGCTTCATCAGCTCTGAATCGTCTGCAGAAACAGCTGAATCTCTGATAACTCACTCTGACTGTTACGCAAAATGCGCGGCTGTTGGTTTGGATTTCATATTTCATGTTTTTAAGGTGAATGTTTCATGAATAATATGCTGTTTTGTCTGGATATGCTGCGGCCCAATACAGATGTTAAATCCCAGTCAGGCTTTAACAGATAGATGGATTTGTAGATAAATAAGTAGACACATAGATATGTTCATATATATGCAGATAGACACACGACTACATTGATATGTAGATAGGTAATTAGACACGTTGATAGATTTGTAGATATATAGATATTCAGATTTAGATTCAGAAAACTTTATTGGTCCCAGAAGGTAGTTTCCCATATACAATCATCCGTTCTCACATAGATATGTAGATACGTAGATATCAATGTAGATAGATAGATAGATAGATAGATAGATAGATAGATAGATAGATAGATAGATAGATAGATAGATAGATAGATAGATAGATTTGTCAATAGATATGTAGGTAGATATTTCAATACAGAGAGAAATATGTAGATGTCACAAGATACATACATAGGTATGAAGATAGATAATACATATCTATCTTATATCAGTCTATGATGTGTTTATATATCTATATATAAAGGGAATATATAGATACTGAATATATGTATATATGTATCTCTCTTTTATTTTTAAAGCTGCCATTTAAAGCTAAACATTTTCCTAGTGTTGGGATCAACAAAGTGCATCGGTCTGTCTGTTTTGTGCACCACCTTGTCTGCACACAAGCATCATGGCAAAGTCCAGCTGCAGACAGACCAGCTCATGGCTCACAACGTCCAGGATCAACAGATTTTGTGGGACGGCAGCCAGAAAAGCCGGCGTTTTCTGTGCCGTCTCCTCTCAGTACTTGTGTCGCTGCACTCGTGTTGACAGAAAAGCTCCGTGTTCTGTGTTTTGTTCATAAAACAAGAGGACGGTTCAACCAGCCTTATGGTGTCAGTCAGGAAAAGCCGCACGTCCTCCCACCTCCTCCTCCTCCTTTTCCTTCATCTTCTTCAGAGGGATAAAGAGGAAGCGGCACATTCATCACACGTGTGGATTTTCTCTGTCGTTTTGTGTGTATAAAGTGGCAGCCTGATCGAGGCGGCTGGCAGGAGAGAGGCAGAAGAAAATTCCTCCCAACGCCTGGAGATTGCAGAAGCCTTTCTCTTCCTGGTGGAGGATAATGATGCGGGCCTGTGTCGCAGAGAGGGGGCAGCGAAAGGTGGAGTTTGAGCCGCAGAAACATGTCTGTAGCTTATTAGCGCCTGCGGGCATCAGCGAATCTGAAGACAGATCTCCACATTCTGGCCGCGAAACAACAGGAAACAACAGCAGAAATAGCTCAGTTGATATGAGAATACGTTTGAAGAGATGATAGCAGCCATCCAGTCCCCAAACACATAAGCCACCATCTAATATAGCTCATGTTGTCCTATACAAGGCAGTAAACACAGCACAGATGTCATCAGGGAGGAATAGAACTTTCCTTATATATTAAACTTCTGAATTCAAGAGTGTGTTTTATAGATGTGTAATTTTAAATCCACACGTCTTGATATTTGGTTTGCCAGAACTATTTTTCTGTGAGGTTTCCAACACTGTGGACATGAAGGGAATTTTGATTATACTGCATTTAAAAGTAGACAGACAGACAGACACATAGATAGATAGATAGATAGATAGATAGATAGATAGATAGATAGATAGATAGATAGATAGATAGATAGATAGATAGATAGATAGATAGATAGTCAGCTAGATAGATAAATACAGTATGGCTAGTTAGTTAGAAAAACAGATGGCTAGTTAGCTAGCTAGATAGATAAATAGGCAACTAGTCAGCAAGATAGATAGATAGATAGATAGATAGATAGATAGATAGATAGATAGATAGATAGATAGATAGATAGATAGATAGATAGATAGATAGATAACTAGTTAGCTAGTTAGCTAGGTAGATAAATAGATAGCTAGTCAGCTAGATAGATAAATACAGTATGGCTAGTTAGTTGGATAGAAAAAGAGATAGACAGTTAGCTAGACAGATAAATAGATAACTAGTTAGCTAGTCAGATAGATAGATAGATAGATAGATAGATAGATAGATAGATAGATAGATAGATAGATAGATAGATAGATAGATAGATAGATAGATAGATAGATGTGAATGAATTGTATTTTGACCAATTTCCCACCACTGCAAGGATCCATATATGTGCTATACAGTATACATTATTCATACAAGTGAGTCAACCGGCTCATGTAGAATATGTTATCATATATATACGGTAAAGTTTGAACGCTTGGAATCTATGTTCTGACATAGATTCCCCACATGACTCCACCAGGGAGAGATGATGAATGAAAATGTTGCCCCCATGGAAAACTCAGCTCTTGCAGGTGGATGCTGGGAATTTTTCTTTTTGCTGTATATTAGGAGCAGTAGTAGCTGTAAGTTAGAGCACAGTTCCCTGGTGAGTGGTGTGGCAGCAGAAATGCAGCAGAAGTGTGAGAATGAAAAGGCTGGATTCATGCTGCGAACATACGAGTTTACTTTGTGAAGGAACTCGGGTTCACTGGCTTTGTTTCTAATATTCGAACTGTTGGACGAAGGTGTTTTATTGCTGTCTGCCCTGGTTTGGTTGTTGTTGTTGTTGTTAGTATTTTGTAGAAAGAAGCAGTCATTTCATTTGTACTGTTAGATTAAAAATGTAGGATTACAGGCTTTTTAACTTGTAAAAAAGTAGAGTGTTAACCCTGCCATTTGTGCAACGCTCACTTTCCCTGCACCAAATCCCATAGAGAAAATCATCAATTTTAGCTCGTGGTGACACAGGAGCTGCTGGTCTACTGCTGCCTCATGTGGTACATTTGTGTCCCTGAGTGAAATCCGAACTTGAGGTTTCAAATGTCGAAGTCAAGGAATAACAAATTTGAACTTACCAATAGAGGCAGCAGTGGATCAACAACTCCTATCTGCGGCTTTGTGAAATTGTTCGTTTTGTCTATGGACTTTGGTGCAGTGAGAGTTAAACTGAAGTTTTCACCAGAAGAAGCCTCTTTAATGAGAGGTGTAACGTCTTCAAACTGAACTCAAGCAAGTCCAGTAGCCTACAGCCAAGTAGCAAAGATAAATATGACCTGGATGACTGAGAACCTCCACAGATACAGTGTCCAATTAACCAAATCTGTCTGCTTTTGGAAAGTGGGAAGAAGCCGGAGAGAACCCACTCAGAACCCGGATTTGAACAGGTGACCTTCTTGCTGTGAAGCAACAACGCTCACTACTTCACTGCCCTTCAGCGAGGATTTTAGTTAAATCTGTAATTTAGGTGAACTGACCCGTTAACAATGTCACAATGGCATCAGCGTAGGACGGGAAAAGGAATAATCCATTTAATAAAACTAACGAGGCATAACCTTCATTTCTGAAAGTGACCCACAGCTATGAGAAATGTAATGACTCCTCACATGACTGCTGAGTTCCTCACCGGATCATCAGAATGGAAATCACACTCTTCCACTGTGTCGCTCTCCTCACCTCTATTCATCTGTGTTTGCACCCGTTAGTAATCCAATTACACACGGCCACCGCAGACCACGAGCTGATCATGTTTTAATCATATTAAGCCTTTCAGCTCGTCCCATTGTTTGCATAACATTGGCTGGAAACTACCGTCTCGCGGAGGACGCAGGGGAATCACGTTTTGACCAATTAGCCACAAATGGGAAATCATTTGGACTTGGTTGCTGATCTTTCAGCCTCCTGCGGCCAACGGCTGTATCACACGAGATGTCCGGTAATTGACACTTTGTGTTGGGTTAGGGTCAATTTCTAAATACTCTGATTGGTGTGCATCGTACAGTTGTTGGTGCAAAATCACTCCTGGCAGAGGAAGAAGCAGAAGAAGAAGAAGAAGAAGAAGAAGAAGGAAAAAGAGTCTCTGCACTCAATTTGGAATCCGGCGTTACATTCTGCAGAAGTGGAAGTCAATATTCCCAGACTTCCCCAAGGCTTTGAAAAGGCAGGAAATGGAGAGAAATGTTGACAAATAGATAATCAGTAAGAAAAAGGCTGAGGCTCACGTCTCCCTCTCTCTCTCTCCTTCTGCAAGACCAGATAAAAATCTGAAAAGTGTAACTGCAGTGAAAGATAAGAGAGGTCTCGAATCTCATCTCCTCAGTCCTTCTTGTCTTCCTTCTCACAAACTCGCCCCCCGGCATCGAGCAAAGCCAGATTTTGAACAGAAAACATTTATTTAACTGGGAAAAAGTCTTTTGTGGGCATCAGTGGCAGCAGATTTAAAGGGACAGTTTAGATTTTTTTTTTTAAATGTGTCGTCGTATGAGATACTGACACACTATTGAGCCCCCAGCCGCCAGAGGATAAAACAAATTTTAACAGCAAAACAGAAGGCTCGAATACAAAAAAACTAAAAGAAAAAAAACTACGACTGCTTCAGTCTGTGATATGTTAATAACATGTTTTTAACTGTTCGTCCCAGTTAAACAGCCCTTTTTAGGCTTTAAAATGAAATTTGTAAGCAGCTCACTCCCTGCACCAAAATCCATAGAGAAAATGATCAATTTTACATCACAGCAAACAGGAGCTGTTTGATTCACTGCTGTCTCCATGACTAAGTCCATATATGTCATTTAGTGACGTCTGTGTTTGACATCCTTCATTCAAGTTTAGCAGTAGACCAGCAGCTTGTGAGCTTAAAACACTGATTTTCTCTATGGACTTTGGTGCGAGAGAGCGGGCGCTTTAGAAACGTAATTTTTCCGTCAGAGAAGGCTGTTTAAACATGAGCTAAAGCAACAAATATAACAGTTTCACCTTCCAGACAATGCACATGCAGTCTACTAAATGTATAACATTAAAGATATATACAAAATAACACAAATGTAGTTAAAGTGATGGTAAATTTGCCTCTTTTTTTTTTTTTTTTTTTTTTTTTTTGGAACAGTTGGTGCATCTGTCACATGTTCATGCTCACTTCCACACTAATGAGAAGAGTTAGCCTACAGCTATATCTGCTGCCACAGGCAACAGATCACACCCACTGCTCCGGAACATAAGGACTATAAACACATCACATATACATTATATGCCACTGATTCAGAGGAAAACTCCTGACACGTTGTCACGTCCTCTGAAAATTGGCTTCACTGTTGATGGGTCGGGCACTTTTTGTGGTGCAGAATGATGCACTGGGTGGTGTGCAATGCTCTGAAAGTATTTCAGCAGAACATTGAGTTGAAATTCCTGTCATGCTCCTTTAAGAAGGGCAAACACCAGAGGGGGAAAAAAAAATAATTCAGAGAATGACACACCGGACATTTTGCTTTCTCATTTGCCTGAGTTCCATCCTCCTCACGCCAACCCAATCACCCTGACGACCTTGAAGAGAGCAGTTTGGCCATCAGACCTGTTTTTGTCCCCCCCCCCCCCCTCCACTCCATCTTCCTCTGTCCCTCCCTCCTCCTCCTCCTCTGTCTGATTTATATGACTGGGGTGAAGACAATAGCTTCTCAGGGTGGAGGATGGGAGCTGTGGGGGGGGAGAGATTTCATTGGCGTCACCACTTTCCCACTCAGTTTCTTCCCTGAGCCATGTTAAAGAGGCGGCGATGCAACAGACGCCGAGGCCGGCGACTATAAACAGCCCACCGTGTCCTTGAGGGGAAGATTTCTGAGGACAACGGCTGATGAGAGATGACCTCAGACCTCAAGGAGATGGTTGAATATGTGAGTGTGTGGGGAAAAAAAAACAAAAAACTAAAGACAAGAGGAAAATAATGATTTAGGCTGAGTTCACAGCAGACTTGTTCAGTGTGGCTGAAATACTCTCTTGTCTGATGTGGACCAAACAACCAAATTCTGGTCCACTTGAAAGACGTGTGAACTCGTGTAGCAGGTCAGTATTTACTGACAGAGCCGCAGAGTTCTCGTCTACAGGTGAGGACAAAGCAGAAGTGGGAAGACAGACATGCTGATAGAAGGAAATGAGAATGGCACGTCCGTCCTCCGCGTCTTGCAGGTTCCATCTCTTTATTATTCCAAAGCTCCGCAAAGCTTTCAAGTGCCGGCTAACAATACTAACTCGGCTAAAGGTGCTGGGAGGAAGAGCTCTCAGTGAGATGGTGGGAGTGAAAATCAAGCTTCAAAATAGTTTTCACTGACATCACTGTGAGCTGCATCAGCCAGAGAACAGCAGCAGCAGACATATGTGATATTTTTCTCCTCCTCATAATTTATTAGTTTCTTCTCATTGTTCTTGATGTTCACGAGAGGCTGCAAAGTATCGGAATCATTCTCTCATTGGTTCCATTCGACCGACACGTTCTTTCACGTCAGTGTCTCCAAAAGTCTCAAATAACACAAGGAAAAACCGCTAGATTTGTCACTAGTCGATTTTCCTGAAAAATAGTCACTAGGTTTTTTAATTTCCTGGGTAAATGAGAAAAGTTCCTCTGGTGGAAAAGGGCCTACTCTCCACATCTTTCAGGTCCCATTTATTTCTGCTCCGCAGACATTCGTATATTAGTGTGTACCATTTGTTTTCAGTTTATTATGTTGTGTTTTGTACACAGAAACACTGTGGCAACATCTGCACAGATGGAAATTACTATAGACTGCATGTTAAATGAGACGCAAAGAGGACAGAAATGCTATTAAACAGTAAATATTCCCATAGTTTTCACTACATTTTGAATTTTGGATGATATTTAAAGAGTCCTGATTGCAGCTGTGTGCCAAGTCAACACAATATTGGAACTTTCCTGTTTTCTGTGCCAGTTTTGGAATATGTAAACATAGCAAAAATGCACAAGAAGGGATGTACATTTACCCAAATCTAACCCCAAACCTAATTGTAGATATTAACATCAGTTAAAGTGAACATATCAGTTAAAGTGAACATTCCATAACTGGGAAGTAAAAAATTCTAACTTCCGGTTCAAACCACTTCCTGTTTTACTCTATAGTCACTGGAAATACGGTTTAACTTTCATTTCTAGGTAAAATTCTGAATGTTTATCCTGCAGAGACACTGAAAATACCAACACGAAGAGTAAAGTGAGCGTGACGTCAATGACACGGCAGGTCGCGTTGGTGGTTTCCTGGCGAAATGTCTCCATTTGTAACTCACCGGGTGAAAGAAACACAGACAGTGAGACAGTGACGATGGGGGTCAGTGTGGACAAAATAGCTTATTACCTCAGGGCCAAACAGGTCCAGACACGGTCTCTGTAGTTAAACACCAGAGTTTGTTTCAGGACTCCAGAGATTTTGGACGTGAGTTAAGTTTAGTTACTTGAAGTTTCAGGTTGTTTTTAGAGGAGCCATCTTGGATTGTGCTGTTGCTTTGATTGCAGCTGTGGCTCCAGGGTCACCAGTGATTGCAGTGTGATTGGAACATTTCTGTTTCTGGGGCCAGTTTTGGGATATTTAAAGACAACCAAAAAGCAGCCGTAATCTCCGAGTGTAAAGTGAAATCCGGAAATGATTTAGATTTTTTGCCATCTTTTCTGCTGTAGGACGAACGTAGCAATACAGAGGGGCAGGTTGTTCAATGAATTTGTGCTTTTTGTGTCATTGGGAACCATTTTGTCCGAGATTCCTTGGTTAAAATTAAACTGTCTCGCAGGGAATAGGAAAGAAATTCTGTGCATTTATTTATTTATTTTTATTTTGTTTATTTATTTTTTTTAATTTGATGTGATTTCTAGGCAGATGTATATATGTTTATCCCATAAGGACACTGAAAATAGCAACATCATGAGTAAATTGTGAGTGATGCCAATGACATGGCAGGTGATTGATTTTAAGACTAAGCCTTTCTGGGAAATTGCTCTTATTGTTTTAAATAAAAGGAATCGTGATATGCAAGTTTTTGCACTAGAAAATATAACATATTTTACTGATTTTACAGGTTACTTCTGCAGACTTACAAGCTAGTTTTAAGAATTCTAGGATTATTTGAATTAAAACGAGCACATTTAAATTAAAGAAGATTTTGCCGATTTCTAGTGAGGCTGTTTTTACAGTGTTGTGTTGGTTATTTACTGGTTCCCAGAGCGAAATGTCATTGTTTGCACTAAATGGGTTAAAGAATCAGACAATGAGGCAGGAATAATGAGAGTCAATGTGGGCGAAATAGCTCATTACCTCGGGGCCAAATGGATCCAGACACAGTTTTTGTACTTTGGTCGATCGAGAGCCAATTTCAGTTGAACTTCTAAGTGAGGACGAAAAGCTTTGGCCAAAAGCTTGTTTTGATCAGAGTCCAGCAAAGAGTCCTGAGATTTAGGACTTGAGTTAACTTTAGTTAGTTATAGTTCAGGACACAGGTTTCAGGTCATGATTAGTTATGTGGTGGTGAGAGGTAAATAAATCCAGAGGTAAAACAAATGTTTGTTCACATGTGAATCGCAGCCCCTCGGGGATCAACAGCACGAAAACGAACCGCTCGCCCTGAAACTCACTCCATCAGCTTAAATGCAGCCTCCGACGCTCTCACCCCGGGAGGCGAGAACGATACCATCTCTGATTTGAAACTCCGGCTCCATCACTTGTGTCCACGTCGAGAGCAAACATTTGACGAAATGACTCTTGTTTAATCCGAGTTCCATTAAAAGTTTTATTTTATTTTTTCCCAGGTGATGGAGGCCGAGAACGAGGGAGGAGATGGTGGATGAAAGGATAGAAGAGGCTGTAATGGGGGAGGTGGGTGTTGTTTTGGGGTCTGGCTGTTTAAACGTGGACGACCATGCGTGTCAAGACTGCCAATCCTCTGGGAAATCAGAGCCCGGAAAGCCTCCCTGGAAAGATCCGTGTTTCTAACTGCCGCGTTCTGACATTTTGAAATGGGAGGCGGCCGAACGCACCTGCCACATGTGAGCGTTTGACGCGAGGCACTGATGAGACACACACGGAAGGGAAACTGGTCTCATTGGTTTGATTGATTGATTTTAAGAAAGTGAAATAAGCCTTATGCCTGGGAAATTGCTCTTATTGTTTTACCTACAAGGAAATGTACGTTTTTGCACAAGAAAAAGTAGCTAATTTTACTTCATCTGATATTACAGGTTACTTCAGGCGTCAGTTACAAGTAGCAAGTTAAAACAAAATTTAAATTACACCAAGGCAAAATCCCTTTGCCTTTTTCCTCCCTTCCAGATTCATCATCATTGTGCAAACTTTTGAGGGAAGTGTCTCTGTAATGAGAACAACCCCCCAGATATTATTGATCTATGTCCTCAATTACCTTCCAGCTCTCAATTATTTAACACGGTTCCAGCTCTTTCACACCCAGAAGTTGTTCAGAGGGAGAAGGAGAAGGTTTAAGTCTCCAATCATGGCTCTTCCTGGCACAGATAAAGTGTCTCTGTGCTGAACGTCTGCTCTGATTGATTCCACACTATAATGCAATCTCCAGAGTCTTGGTTTGGGGGAAAACAAGCATTTCCCTGCCCCCACCCCCCACCCCCCGTTATCCAGTGCTGCCAAAGTGAGGAGGTCCCTGCAGTTCATGTCGTCGCCACAGCCGTGGTCCTTAAAAGCAAATTTACTGTATCGCCATCGGAACAATTTGTGTTATTATCCAATTTTACCAGGGCTACTTGACAGAGAGCAGGGCTCAGATCGTGATGTGTGGTTATAATAAAGAGGAAATATGGGCCAGAGTGATGGGGGTTGAAAACCTGCCAAAGGCCAAAGAGCAGACGAGAGGAAACAGCAATGAAACTCTGACACAGTCAACCAGGGTTTATCAGTTTCACCCCTTTGCATACTTAAAAAAAGAGAAACTCTTACCTCCCTGTTACACCCAAAACAAACCCATGGAGGAGGGAGCGAAAACGAGTTCCTCTTCACATTCAGAGAGAAGGAAAAACAAGTTCAGGCTGTTTTGAGAGCAGATGTCTTTTGGGGATGACCTTTTTTATTTGAGCTCTGTTTTCAACTGTCTCACTTTCGCCTCTTTCCACAAAAACCCCAGAGATTTGGCATATTTTGTGTCTGCCCTTTAACTCCGTCTTTTTTTAAAAAAAATAATAATAATAATAATTCTGAGTCACATCCTCAAAATAAAATAAGTGAAAACAAAACAGCCACTGGCTGCCGAACGATACACAAAGTCTGAATAAACAGCAGAATATTTAAAAACAGAAGAAATTCACATCAGTGTTTTTCTTATTATCGGTAAACTATAATGTGTTTTTCACAATGAAACAGACAAATCATACATTTGCAGAGAGCAAATTGACTTTGCACCAGACCAGGTTTCATAGGTTCCACCAAACAGGTCTGGATCAGAGTCCACTGACATGTTTAGACAGATCCAGACCTAATAAGGACTCACAGATCCAGATCCACTCAACAAGCAGCTTATCCTGAATATGATGTGAATCCTCATAAAGTGGCTCATTCCGTCTCTCTGTGGCTCAGAAATATCAAAAAATATATGATGCACCTTTAAAATAGTGAAATGTTAAATGTTGCAAAGTGTCACCTGTCTTCTTAAGAATCAATTAATAACAGCTAATATTTATCACTATGGAGACAAATTATTACAGAAATGTCAACCTGCAGCAGAAGCAGCAGCAGCAGAAGCAGCAAAAGCAGAAGCAGCAGCAGAAGCAGCAGCAGCAGAAGCAGCAAAAGCAGAAGCAGCAGCAGAAGCAGCAAAAGCAGAAGCAGCAGAAGCAGCAAAAGCAGCAGAAGCAGCAGAAGCAGCAGCAGAAGCAACAGCAGAAGCAGCAGCAGAAGCAGCAAAAGCAGAAGCAGAAGCAGCAGAAGCAGCAGCTGAAGCAGCAGCAGCAGAAGCAGCAGCAGCAGAAGCAGCAGCAGCAGCAGCAGCAGCAGAAGCAGAAGCATCAGCAGCATCACTGCATTGCAGTGCATTAATGCAGACCTGAACCTCACAGTGACAGATCATCAAAGTAAACACATGTGGTTCATGTTCAGTGTGTTTGTGTGCAACACGGCTCTGATATGGACAAATGACCATATTATAAACATATCTGTTAATTCCTGCACATGAACTGTTCGTCTTTGGATTTAATCCTTTATTGCTCACTTGTCTTTATTCACACTTTATTCCTGTTATTGTCCTAAAGTGCAAAGAAAATTTCTTGTACCATAATTTCTACTTGATTCTAAACCAGTGTTCCATATGCTTTCGTTTTTATTTTAGTGTAATGCACATAAATCCCACATTCCTAGATAAGATTTTATTATTGTCATTGAAAAGACAAACTAAAATATCAAAATAAAACCATGAAATTATAGAAAACCACATTTTTGTGTATATTTACTTCTGGCAAGACAATGGGATATAAAATTCTTATCAACCTGAAAGTAAATATTCTGTTTAAGTTAAAAAAAAAAACAGTTCTTTTGTTTTATTTTTTTTTTATTTTATTATTTTTATTTGCTGGTTTTGCAATGCAGGGAGTTTTCAGTGCAGTGCTGCAGGCAGGTTCAGCTCATTCTAAAGATGACTGGCGCCCTCTAGCAGTCACATGAATGTGAACCTAAATAAATAAATAAATGTGCTCATATTCACCAGCTTTTTCTGGCTGGCACTAAACTCAGGTGGACATATTTAACATGTTACAGATCAGACGTTACTGTTGTTTTTAATCCCTCTCAGCTGAGGAAGACTGAGAGGCCTTCCTCGTCTCATCTTCCTCGTCTCATCTTCCTCGTCTCATCTTCCTCCTCGTTTCCTGCGGCAGATGTTTGGCACGCGGCAGAGGAATCATTCTGAGCCATGAAGGACGTCACTGGAGGAAATCCATGTAATCTGCCTCATCTTACACGTGTGATCATGAAGCCTAATAAGTCATGAAATCACCCGTTCACTGTCACTGGGTTACAGTTTTAGGAGCGCCACCTGAACAATGAGGTTGTGCTGCTGCAGGAGAACATGATCTCTGCACACTTTCCACCACGCCTGACCCCATTCTCCTCCCTGTGTAGAGAGTTTAGGTGAATATTTCTGTATTTTGACACGTTTTTCCTTCTTTATACTTGATTATGTCAGAGATCAGAAACATTTCCACAATCGCATCAGCCGGGAAATCTAGAAAGCACTCTCTCTGAATAATTCCTACTGTGTGTGTTTCAATTTTAAGATCCTATATTTCACATTCAATTGACATAAAGTCTGATTGGACGATTAACTCTATACTGCCCCCCCCCACAATTTCCAGTGGTATTGCTCCGTTTTAACCGTCATCGTAAGCTCCCCTGCTTGCCGCACAATAACGGATGAAATACGAACAAAAGGCTCCGTCAGTCTTCACCTCTATCTTTTGCGTTAAGTATAAATGGGCCTTTACTCTCCCACACCAAAGTCCATAGAGAAAATAAGCGATTTTAGCTCACAGAGACACAGGAGCTGCTGGTCTACTGCTGCCTCGTGTGGTCACTTTGTGTCACTGAGGTAAATCTGAACAAAGGATTTTAAACACTGAAGTCACAAAATACGACATTTGAACTTAGTGATGGAGGCAGCAGTGGATCAACAACTCCTGTGTGATGTGATGTAAAATCACTGATTTTCTCTATGGACTTTGGTGTGGGAGAGTGAGTGGTTTACAAAGTGACACAGAGTTCAATTTTATTACAGTATTCAATTTTAGAACAGTATTTTAAGAATATGTTTGCCACTTAATTTCACTGATAGACAGCCTTTCACTCTTGGGAATCAGAGTTTGTCAGCCACTCACTCTCCCACACCAAATTCCATACAGAAAATCAGTAATTTTAGCTCACAGGGACACAGCAGCTGCTGGTCTACTGCTGCCTCGTGTGGTCAGTTTGTGTCACTGACGTAAATCTGAACAAAGGATTTCAAACACAGAAGTCACAAAAATAACACATTTGAACTTACTGATGGAAGCAGCAGTGGATCATCAAGTCCTGTGCGCTGTGATGTAAAATCACTGATTTTCTCTATGGACTTTGGTGCAGAGGAGAAAGTGTTTTACAAAACTTTGGTTTCCTTTTGGAAAAGTCTGTCTTACAGTGAGATAAAGTCAAAAACATATTCCGAAGGTCTCATAGACTTAAGCTGGCGTTGAGTTTTTTACATTAACCTTTTGTTAAGTGGTTAGAACGTGTCAGGAACTCAAACAACGACACGAAGATGGAAGAATAAAACTTCAAAATGCACCATGTTATTTAGAATAAGTATGTTATGCCATTCATACAACTTGGAGATGTTCAAAGCCAGCATTTGAAACGTTCGTTTTGCTTTTGCTCACTGCTGTGTTGACACACGTCCACTGTTTGAAACGCTGCCAAACGCAGGAGCCAAACCTTTGACCGTAAGCTTCTTATCACCGGCTCAATCCTCAGACAAACACAATAAATCTGAGAAGACTGAATGTTTACACTCGCCCGTCCCTTATTACAACAATCGCCACTGTTGTGCAAAATCCTTAAAGGGGAGCCACACCAGTTTTGGGTGTAGTTCCACTTACATTAAAAGTCAGACTTCACCTCTGAGATGACCACGTTCCAGTTGAAAAATATGATTTAATGTGAAACAAATAAGTCCTGTATACATTTCCATCATTTGGAAATGATTATTATTATTATCTGGCACTAATAACTTGACCTCTCAAGTCCTGGTTCCAGCCCTGGTTAGACTCTGCTTAGTTACAATAAAATTATATTGTGAACAAGATTATTCCAGGTTATGAAGAAAATCTGAGATTTGCGCAAATTTCAAATTTTTCCTGGATTTATGACTTAACTGTTTTGATTGAAAATTGTTGCTGAGATATTGAAATGATTATTACTGAAAAATAGAATCTGTTTTTGTGTCCATGTTTTTATCCACTGAATTCTTATATCTCTTTTATTATTTATTGCATTTATTTTATTGCAAAGCGTGATTTTTTTTTCTGTGAAAGTTGCTATATGAATAAACTTTACTTACTTATATTCATAACAAAAATATCTGTTTTTCTCAGTGAACAAGATATTTTTTTCCCCTGTTTATATATATGTATATATATATATATATATAAAAAAAACTATCTTGCATTGAAACATTTGTACTAAACATATATTTCATTTAAATAACAAATACATTTTATATGTTGTTATTTCTTGATTAATTAGATAATTTTCTTCATTTAAAAAAAAACGTTGTTTTTATGAATCAAAACAGTTCTAAAATAAATCTAAACATGATTTAATAATTTTTGAAACCTTTCATAAGCACGTTCTCCTCCAGTGACAGGCAGTAGATGGTGAAAGTGTGAGATTTCCTGCGTGTCCGTGAAGGCAGCGCGTGGATCAGCGGCCCCTTGGGAGTCCACCGGATACAGTGACGTGTGCGGAGTGGGCGGGGCCGGCACGCAGGTAATCGGGGCACAGGTGCAATCGGGTTGTAAACGTGCGCTCGTGGTGCGTGTGGAGCCCTGGAGCCGTGGAGCCATGGCCCACAGCTGCGTGGGGAACTGCGCCCCGCTCATGTTCCTCGCGCTTGTCTTTGACGCAGTCGGACTCATCGTCCTCCTGGTCGGGATTTTTGGGAACCTGAAGCTGGACGGCCGCTTCTACGGGGATTTCCTCATCTACACGGGCTCGGTGATAATCTTCCTCAGCCTGGTGTGGTGGGTGCTCTGGTACACCGGCAACGTCCCGCTGGACGCGGGGGAGCGCGCGGGAAGCCTGGACATCAGCTTTACGCACTGGGCCAGGAAACTGTCCGAGAGGCTGTCGAAGAGCGGAGGAGAGAAGATGAAGATGAAGATGAAGATGAAGGAGCAGCAGCAGCAGCAGCAGCAGCGGGGGGACGAGGAGAGGAACGCGGGGAACGGGAAGATGCTGAACGGGGCCGTCCGTGCCTCCGCGCCGGCTCGGATCACCTGGGAGGACGGCGGCGGCAGCGGAGGAACCGACAACCGGGGCTTTGACGGCGGCGGCGAGTGTCCGGCTGAGAAGACCGTGGAGCTGGGAGTGTTGAGGAGCTCCGAGGTGACTCTGCGGGCGGCGGGAGACAGAGCAGAGAGGCTGCTGTGACCCGAGGTCAGTGTCTCCGTGGGTCATCCACTCCCAACACAGCACGGTCACGGTCTAGAGCTGGACGGTATATCAATAATATCGTCTTATGTGATACCCTATCTGCGATGATTCTTCCTGGTTTTAAAGGCTGTTGCTTTGATAATACACTAAATATCATGAGTTAGAGATTATATATATATATATACAACAAAGTTTTATGTAAACAAAAGTCTTGAATTTTAAGCCTAATTTTTTGTGTTATAGCTGAATTTGACCATATTTTATAGTCAATTTGTTTCTAACGCACAGAAATATCCTTCATTTTAAATAATAAAGCCGCCGTGATCCGAAATGAAAGGTAAAAATAAGTATATTTTTAGGGCTGAAACTGTTATTCCATGAAAACAGATAATTCATCAGTTACTATTTTTAGTTTCTTTGCTCTGACACTAACAAAGAAATCATTAAAACCAAATAATTTTAGTTTGTGGACAAAAACAAGACATTTGAGAAACACCATCATCACTTCCAGGTTTGGTCAATTTGTCAACATTTTCTGACAATTTATGGACCAATCAAGTGATTGATTAATTGATAATCAACAAATGATTATGATTTATTTATAGTTTCACACTTGTGAATCTGGTTCCTCTGTATCCCTGTTTGTGTTATTTGCCCAACACTTGACCCTTAAATTTACTGATACAAGGACAGAAGACTCATGCATGTTTAAGAATCTAAAATAATATATAAATATGTATGAAAGCATTTATTTATAATTATTAAAAACAATAGTAATGATCACAATTATTTGGTCCCACGTCACACCTCCATCCTCCCAGTTTCAGAATCTTGTTATTGTAACTTTGGAAATCCTGTTTTTTTTTCCTCCAAACCTGTTACTGTCTCTAAAAGTTAAAGCGGCAGAGCCTTTGAAAAATTCATGACCCTGCAAGAAAAGCAAGAAACAATCATCATTATAACAGCAAACTCTGCCCTGCTCTCCCTCTCTCTCTCACACACACACACACACACACACTGGTTTCCATGACTTCAGAGGACATGGCATTCATTTCCTGGAGACTTACTCTAACCTTAACCATAATTACTATTGTCCTAGTCTTCACCTTAAAATGGGGACGTGATTTGTGTCCCCATAAGGAAGACAAGTCCCCATAATGTGACTGTGGAGACAGATTTAGGTCCCCACAACATGAGGAAGACCAGCTACACACACACACACAGCTGTAACTCTTTCATCATTGCTGTTGTCTAACACTGACTGTCTCCCCTCCTGTGGTGTCTCACCACACACACAATCATGGCTCCAGGTGAACGAAACAAAGTCACCTGTGGAGACCGAACTTCAAACCCACTCTTCTTCTTCTTCTTCTTCTTCTTCTTCTTCTTCTTGTATCTTTTAAAGAGGCAACAGAAACCTGCAATAGATGTGATCTGCTATCGTCTTCATCGCTATGGTTACAGGCAGGGTACGATTTGTGAAAAATCAGAGGGGGGCGATGTTTTGAAACTTTGGATTACTCCAAAAGTACACAGTAAAATTACTTGATATGGCTTGTGTATAGAGTATAGGAGGTTCTGAGTCCAATGACAGTGACATCATAAACCTCTAATAAAGATGATGGCTTTTTTAACACTTTAAATATGGACGATTAACCTCATTTTTGTTGCTTAACTTGAACTTTGACCCTGGATTACTCCAAAAGTACACAGTAAAAGTATTTGATCTTACTTGTTTATAGAGTATAGAAGGCGCTGAGTCCAATGAACATGAAATCATAAACTACTAATAAAAATTATGTATTGTATAGCACACGGGGATATTTGCAGCGTTACAGCAGCCAAAAATCATAACAATTTTAAAAGTAGAAGAAAAATAGAAATAAGGTAATGAAATATGTGTAATAATAAATATATGCAACCAAATGTGCGAGACAGACAAAATAAAAATATAGCTCCACTACATACACAATACATTTTACTGTTAATGTTTTATTTGACATAATGGTTTACATTTAATCAAAATGGTAATATATATAATTGTTTTCACATATAATTTACCATTTTTCTTTTCAGTACGTTGTGTTCGTTTTAGATAGGATTTTATTTTGAAAACCGGAAATAGGGCTGCTAGGTTCAGACCGTTTCAGCGCTGGCAAGAGAAGTCCATTTCTGATTTTATTATTTACGTTACGTATTTTCATGTCACAGCATTTTATTTTATTGTGTTTGCGTGGTCTATTAGGGACCAGGGGGGCAGATTATGTCCCCGGAAGAGACAAAAATAATCCAGCAGAGGCAGGAATAAATAGACAGGGGGGTCTCTCCTCTCCTGAATATCCATAATAATAATAATAATAGTTTTTCTTGTCTTCTTCCTCGCCCTCCCGCTGAAAATGTCTCCGGTGGCAGCTCATAATTAACAGTCCTGATGTTTCAGCGTCCGTCACACGTGTGCATTCTTTTAGAGTCGAGGCACCTTTGAGCCAAAAGGTGCAATTGCATTTTAATGGGAGTGCAGCAGAGTTAATTGATCCAGGGGAGTGAAGATGAAGATGAAGGTGAAGATGAAGATGAAGGTGAAGGTGAAGATGAAGATGGAGGTGGAGGTTCACTCCCTCCACTAGTTCCACATATTTAAATTTAATTGGACTTTTTCCAACTGCTATATTATCTAACCTGACTAATGACATTTAGATATGAAGAGTGTGTTTGTGTAGCTGGCCTTCCTTATGTTGTGGGGACCTAAATGTGTCTCCACACTCACATTATGGGGACTTGTCTTCCTTATGGGGACCAAAATCAAGTCCCCATAATGTAAATGACTCCATTTTAAAGTTAGGCTGAGGTTAGGGTTAGGTTAAGGTTAGAGGTCAGGGTTAGGGTTAGGACACTAGTAATTATGGTTAAGGTTAGAGTAAGTCTGCAGGAAATGAATGGAAGTCAATGTGATGTCCTCTGTTGTCATGGAAACCAGTGTGCGCGTTTGTGTTCTTGTATTTGTTGCCTCTTTAGGATCTTTTCTGTCATAAACACTGACCTTGTCAGGACCTGTAGTCCTCATGGAGACCGAAACCTGGTCCTAATGAGGCAGAACCTCATTTCTGGGTTGAGGGCTAAGATTTGAATTGTGGTTATAGTTAAAGGTAGGTTTAGTCATTAACTGGTTATGGTTAAGGTTAGTGATGAGGCTTTGTTTGGTCGGAACAAGTTAATGGAAGTCAATGCGGAGTCTTCAGAAGTGTGTGTGTGTAGCTGGGGACTTGTTTTCCTTGTGGGGACAAAAATCAAGTCTCCATAATGTAAATGACTCCATAACCCATGAGGTTAGGGTTAGGTTAAGCTTAGGGTCGGGGTTAGGGCACTACTAATTATGGTTACGGTTAGAGTAAGTCTCCAGGAAATGACTGTAAGTGGATGTTACGTCCTCAGAAGTGATGGAGACGCATGTCTCTGTGTTAAGACCTGGGGTTAAGACCTGGTTTTTAGGGTTAGGGTTAGGCATCTAGTTGTGATGGTTAAAGTCTCCAGGAAATGAATGGAAGTCAATGTAATGTCCTCTGTAGTCATGGAAACCAGTGTGTTTGCACGTCCAAACCTTTCTATGTGGGGACATTTTGTCTGGTCCCCACAAGGTTAAAGGTCTTTTTCTCCTAGTTTTAGGGTTTGAATTAGGTTTAGGGATTATGTCTATGAGGGTCCACACAAAGATGGTAAGACCAGCATGTGTGTGTGTGTGTGTGAGAATAAGGAAAGAAGCCTTTTATTTTCTTGACTGTAAGTCAAAAGTGTTGGGCTCACGATACGATATGAAATACATGGTCCACGATACCAATAGTATCACGATACAACGATTCTGTGATAATCAATATATTGCAAGACAATTATATAGCGATACGTCACGATATCTGTCGAACAGAAGGAAACAACAGGACTTGAAAATTTAAACTCAAATAAATGTAGGAAATCCCGATACTGAGAGGAACGCGGTGGAAAAACAAGAAGGAGAAACATAAACAAAAGCAAATGAGAGCGGATTTATTCATCTGAACATAAAGCAGAATTAATACATGAGGAAAACCAGTAAAATAATATTCTAAACATTGAACAGTAAAAGCATTGAGAGGTACTGAATGGTAAAATTTAAAATGGAGATGATTAAAAAAATCGGTGAAAAAATTTTCTGTGTGTTTTCTTTCCAATTTGAAAAATGCAAATGTCAGAAACAGCTGCATTGGTGTGCGGTTGCAAATATTTTGACGGTATCTCGTGTGCTAATGCTAATGCTTGTTTTTTTTTTTTTTTTATAATGCGCCGAGAAGATGCAAATGCATTGATTTTACTGGGATATGAAAATAAATCAAGTGTATTTTTGAATTTCAATAGTTGTGCCAAATGTTCTCTTCGGCAAAACACGTGTCCGTTTTTATCAGTGAACGTCGGCCCGTCAGCAGCCAACACCTAAAGACAACAGCAGTGTGTCAACAGTCGTAAATAAATATTACTTATATTTTAACAAAAGCATGTTGGGACAGAAAATAGAAGGCTCAAGAGTTTCTCAACATGAATGAGGTGAGGTCGCTCACAGTTGGGTAACAGGTGATTAGCGTCACTTATAAATGGTGATTGTGTCACATGTAAACATGTCAGTTTAAAGCTGTGAGCTGAGACTGAAGTCATTATTGTTTCACTTTCTTCTTAAACCTGAGGGAAGACATTTTTTAATGCTCACAAATGAGAAAATTGAGTTCATAATGACAAGGTCTGCATCCAGTGATTATTGTCATAATCCGTTATTATTTGTGTTGATTAAAATTTGATTCAAATGTAGAAAAATGTCGGTCACTTTTTCCTCAAACCTCAAAATTATGATTTTTTTTGTTTGTTTGTTTTGTTCCCAAACCAAAATTATTCAGTTTTCATGATTTATTTGTAAATTTCTGGAGAGTATTAGAGGGAAATTCCCCTCAGAATCTGTAGCAAAAAAAGTCAGAATTGTGAGATTAAAGACATTTTTTAGAATTTTTAGGGAAAAAGTCTCAGATAAAAACTCTTCTCTAATTTAATCTAATAATCTATAAAGTCAGAATTTAACTTGAGAATTTAGACTTTTTCTGGGAATTCTGAGAAAAAAATTCAGAGATTAAAGTTTTCTGCTAAGTCTTTGGGGAAAAAAGTCAGAATTGTGAGATTAACGTCGGAATGCTAAGAATTTTTTTTTTCTTTTTTTTTCAAAAACTCAGAATTTAGAGTCAGAAACTTTCTAGTTACAGTTAAAAATGACACGAGAGAGGCGGTCAAATCTCATCAACCCGATTTTAAGAATTTTTGTTTGCTCAGTTTCACCATGGCGTTCCTCAAGGCTCCATTCCTGGGCCACTGTTTCTTTCTCATTTTAGATCGCTGATGATCAGAACTGACATGGTCGATTAAGGAAATTAATTCATTCAGTTTTATTTGTGTGTTGATCATTGATTTGTCGTCTCAGTAATTTTTCAAACAATGTGCAAATATTTTTTTGTTCCAGTATCAGAACCGTGATGAATGTGTGCTTTGTTTCATGTAGATATATGTGATACTTAGTTCTTTATTTTCTTTTGTTTTCTTTTCTTTTCTTTTCTTTTCTTTTCATGTGTATTTTTGGTGTGTTTGTCACTGTTATTATTACACAGCAAAACTATTGTTTATTGTATTTTTTTACATTGGACATAAATACAGATATTGAAATTGTGACATAATAATAATAATAATAACACTGACAAATAATGACAGATAAAAAATTGTTCAGTTGTGTGAGAGGAACCAGCACTTTTAGCGACATTTATATATCTGTCACATTTCAAAAGATATCTCTTGCATTTCCATCCAAAAAAACATCGTCTTTACTGAGTTACCCGCCCAGTTTAATGTCAAATGGAGATGATTTTCCCTTGTTTTGAGTCATTTATTTCCGGCCCACAAATGCGTTGAAATAATGACAAACAGATGAATCCCTTAGCTGAGAACATAACCACTAATTGCAGCCTCACAGATGGCACAACAACAGTGTTTTTATATTTTCCCCTCAGCTTATAATACGCTCGGTGTAGTAATAATCAGTTGGTCTGCTCGTCTGTAAACGTCTCATTTGTCGGAGCCGAACTTGGAAAACAACTCATGAAACTTTATACTTGTGATCATCCGGAAGATTTTAAGGTGTTTTATGGATTTCAAGAGGTGAATATTGCAATTTTAGGTAACAGTTAAAAGCCCCGAATGATTTGTTTTTGTGGGCAGTGTGAGGTTTTTCATCTCATGACTCATTGTTTGTTGTTGTTTATCTTTAAGAAACCCATTCCTCCGTTAAATAAGAGCTAGGGTTGGAAGAGAGCACGGATAAAATGACCAAGTGAGATGAAGAAAGTGACTCATTCTTTGCACAAATGAGCTTTTTCTTTTTCCTCACGCTTCCACTTATTTCTACTCACTTATTTTCCACAGTTTAAGGTCGTTTTTAATTCTTTTTTTTTTTTTAAAGAAAAAAACACTTCTAAAAGAGATGATAAAACTGGCATCCTGTTCAATTTCTTGCACCCAAATATATATATATATATATATATATATAAACTCCTGTGTGTGCTGTGATGTAAAATTAAAGGTTTTCTCTATGGACTTTGGTGTGGGAGAGTGATCGGTTCAAAAAGCGGCACAAATTTCTGTTTCCTAAAAAGAAAAAAGTTGCTTCCCTTACTTATTTCCTATATTTTCTATAGCTTAAGAACATTTTAATTAACATTTAAATAAGGAAATTTGTAAAACCGACAATGAAACTTGCAACTCCTTCAAATTCTTGCACCCAAACACTAACTTTTTAAAAAATGTATATGTATAGAAATAAAAAACTGGAAAAAGAAAAAAATAAACAAAATAAAATACATTTTATATTATTGATTTAATCAAAATTTCTAAGTGGGGGGAAATCTTCCTCATTATTTCACTTCTAATTTACCAAATTAATTAAAATATTTACTTTCCAAGACATTTTTATTGTTTGAGTCCCAATAGTTGCTCATGCAAAGGTACATTTTTACATGAAAGCCTGACCTGTTTTATTTATTTGTTGATTCCCATTCTTATTTCCATACAGATAATTAAATTTCACCCTGTGCAGATGTATTAAATCCTCTCCTCTTCTTCTTCTTTGTAGGTGAACTCCATCTTTCCTGGCACTGAAGGTGCGACTCCCCTCCTCCTGCTGCTTTTCAAAAAAAAAAAAAAAGAATCCTGACTGAAAACTTTGAATTTATCAACTTAAGTCACTTTTTTATATGAAATGACACTGACGGTTTCTTAATCAGGGAAAAGCCCCAGCACACACATTTTTACAGCGTAAACACACGGGCTGTGCACAGAGGAAGAAATTGTCTTTAGCTTGTACATACTTGCAAAAATAATGTCTATATTTTATACGTGCAGTTTTTTTTTGTCACGTATGTAAATTATTTTTCTTGGGGAATAAAGTTTACATGTTTACACTGTACGACGTCATTGTTTAGGGTCTCATAACAGCACAGTAACGCCCATGCTGTGTATGTGTGTGGGTTTGTGTTACGCACGAAACACTTATTTTTATTTGTCTCTGCTTCCTTGTTTAACTTTATACATAAGAAGCATCATTTCATCCAATTAAAAAAATATATATACGTATTTTTGGCTGTATTATTTAAAAATGTGAGGCCAATACAAATTCTTGCTCTTCCAAATCCTGACAAAAGTCTGACAGTGCTCCCCCCCAACTGAATTTAAAGAAACACTTAACTCAGAAAATACACACCTGCTTAAGTGTACGACAACTTAAAAATACATTTTCTGCTTTATCTCATTGTTAAACAGACTTTTCCAACAGGAAACCTAAGTTGGTAGACTGCTCACTCTCCCACACCAAACTCCATAGAGAAAGTTATTGTTTTTACCTCTTGGGGACACAGGAGCTGATGGTGTTCTGCTGCCCCATGTGGTCAGTTTGTGTCAACTCAGGTCAAACTGGCCAAAGGAAACCGAATGCTGAATTCACAAAATAACACATTTGAATTTACTGACAAAGGCAGCAGTGGATCATCAACTCCTGTGTGTTGTAATATGAAAAACTAAGATTTTCTCTATGGGCTTTGGTGTGGGAGAGTGAGCAATTTTAAAAAACCATAAAAATCTCAGCTTCCTGTCGTAAAAGGCTGTGTAAGGGTAAGTTAAAGCAGTAAACATATCTTTAAGGTAGTGTTGATTTAATTAAGTGGAAAAAAAAATCCTTATTTCCAGCCATTCCACCCTTAACTATCCCTTAACTCTGTACATAGTTCTTAGATCCTGAAAGTGAGTATGACAGACCTTTTCTGCCAGCTCTCTTGTCAGATTTCTGAGGTGTGAGACTGTCATACTTCCCGTATTTTCAAAATAAATCATAATTCTGTGACCTCGTCTGAACCGACAATCTTCTGCGATGGCAAATCCAAGAAAATGTCCAGGAACCCCCCCCCCCCCCCCCACACACAATTTTCCCGACATTTTCTACAGTTCATGCATGAAAACATGTACAAACTCTTAAAAGAAGCATTCTTCCTCTTCTGTCAGTCAGTGACATGACAGTAAAAAGAGATGTGAGAGGAAGATACAGACAGGAATGTGTGACCTGAGTGTTTAAACTCTTCCCTGGCGTCAGTTCTGTCAGACTCGCGGCCGACGCTGAGGCAGGAGGAAGCGTTTTAACACAAATAAAGTGGTAACTTCACTGCCTCACTCTTGTCATGGACACCCCCCCCCCCCCCCACACACACAATTTTCCCGACATTTTCTACAGTTCATGCATGAAAACATGTACAAACTCTTAAAAGAAGCATTCTTCCTCTTCTGTCAGTCAGTGACATGACAGTAAAAAGAGATGTGAGAGGAAGATACAGACAGGAATGTGTGACCTGAGTGTTTAAACTCTTCCCTGGCGTCAGTTCTGTCAGACTCGCGGCCGACGCTGAGGCAGGAGGAAGCGTTTTAACACAAATAAAGTGGTAACTTCACTGCCTCACTCTTGTCATGGATTGCTCCGCCTATCTCGGCCGCTGCCTGCTCTTCTTCTTCCTCGCTGTCTTACTGGATGCCGCGGGCCTCGTCCTCTTCTTCGTCGGGATCTTTGCTCCCCTCACCTTCTGGGATTTCTTTGTCTTCTCGGGGCCGCTCCTCATCTTCCTCAGCCTGGTCTTCTGGATCTTCTGGTACCTGGGGAACCTGGAGGTGCCGTTGCAGGAGTTAGTCCCCAAGTGAGACCTGAAGGTTGTTCCCGACAGTTTGGGCTGGAAGGTGCGGATGCAGGATCTTCACATTTAACTAAAAAAACTGTGAAAATATGATGCTTTTCTACTTGATTTCACCGAAGGATACTTTCACCATGGGAAAAAAATGGAGTGTGACAACGAAAGCACAGATGTGGACGTTTTAATATGAAAAAACATTTGTATGACAAACAGACTCTGGGACAAATTTGAAGAAACATCTGTGGAATTATTAAGAAAAATAGGACTGCATAATTTACTTGATTTTGTTTTCTGATTTTAGTTTCTTAATTTAACAAGTTCTGCTTCTTTTGCTGCTTCCATGAAAGTAAAATGAATGCTTTGTGGGCAAAACAAAATATTTGCCGACATATTCACACTGAGGTTTGGAAAACGCTGAAAAAAATGTACAGAAAGTGCTGTAAATGAGGAAAAATACAGTGGCCCGAGAATGGAGCCCTGAGGAACACCACATTTTCATCATTTTAGTTGCAGTCCTATAAAATTGTGCTAAAATATTCCTATTATTGTATTTATATTTTATCTAATCATATTATTTGCTATATAAATTGCATTAAAGTATGAAATAACAATAATAAATCGTTGTTTATGGTTTACTGTTACTCCTAACAGCCTGAATATATTTTAAGATGACAGATGACACTACTGACCTGTTTTCAGACGTAAATTGTGTCTTTGGGTCATAGCATGTCTGTAAAAAGCTACACAAAACAAGTCAGTACAAAAATAATGGCTCCAACATTTGTTTTTAATACAATTTTGTGTTTGTTTTGAATTTTGACTTTTTGACCTTTTGGCTTTCTGTGTCTTTGTAGCAGCTTTTTGTTGCTGTTGCCAATCAGGTTCTGATTACCGTTGGATGTTTCACTCTGACGTCAAAACCAGAATCACATTTTCACCCCATTTAAATCAGAATGACTCACTCCCCTCGCTCCCCTTTTCCTCTCTCACTGTCATTCATTCATTCATTCTTTCTTTGTTTTTATTGATTTTCCTCTGTGGCCATTGTTCCTGATCAGTCTCTGGTGCTGTTTCTCCTGTTGTGAAATCCGAGTATTGGTCGCTCAACCCATTCATCAGAAACCAGTCAAACTGGGTCACTTCAGGCTCGTCTCATTTTACAGGACTGAGGAGAAGAAATCCCCTTCTTTATGAAACATAATCAGAAATTGTATATACAGTATATAAAATAAATAAAAGTGGCAGTGAAGCTGTGTACTTTGAGCAGATTTGGCTGAAATGTGTGCTCTTGTACAATCTTTACATCAGGTATGTGGCACAACTTGTTTCCTTGTAAGTGAGGTGGACACACCCGTTCACACACTAATCTCTTGATCTTCACATTTTGAAATGATCAGAGGAAAACAAGACGATGGAGAAGACTTGCCACTGTACATGACAACAATATACCAATAAACAGTAAAAACACTGAAAATAAACATTTTCAGTGTGCATTACACTGTTTTCGTATGTTAGAGTCAGAATTATAAAATATCTAATCAAGACAAATTCTGCATATGGGCCTTAATAACAAACAAAAAAAAGTAAATTTGAGAAAAATAAAAACACATATATTCTGAGTCTCGGAAAGAAAAAGGAAAATGCTAATTTTAAACTTTATTTTTTTTCAGTTTATGTTTATATACAAGTACTATATTGTTCTTTTCCCCATAAATAAATCTTAAAATTTAATAGTACATTGTTATTTCTGTAAACAGTCTATTGGAAAAAAATCATCTCATACATTAAAACAATAGCGGCCCCAGAATGAAACCCTGGGGAACACCACCCTAAAAGTGTGCCAACAAATCTCTCTGTTGTAAAAACAAAGCAATAGTTGCACATTTCTTTAAAAATTACCTAAACGGCTAGTTGATTTTCAACATTAATTTGAATTGAATTTCCAAAACGATGTCTCTTGTCATCTGCAAACATTTAAAAAGAAATTATATTGCACGTGTTGATAAAAGGCTAAACATGAGAGGAAAAATAGTGGCCCAAGAATAGAGCTTTGGTGAACACCACACTGTAACTGTGTGAACAAACGTCTCTCTTTTCTAAATATGTTTTTGGAGTTGTGTAATCTATATGTCAGCATTTTTCTTAATCAAATATTGTGAATTACAATTTAAAAGCTTATTTAACATATGGTACGAACAAGAAACGAACAACTATTGTCTCATGTTACTGCAGCTACACAAAGAGACACAATGGTATGTTTCATTTACATCAGTGGTTGGAATTGGAAGCGATATTTAAAAAAAAAACAAAACCAAAAAAAAAAACATGGACACAAATATATGTACCGGCTATCCACTGTTGTTAGCAATTGAATACCAGTTGATAACAAAAGCTCTAACTGGTAGTGTAAACAGTGTAGTAATGCCTGATCAAATAACTGATATTTTTATTTACTTTTATTATTGACATGAGTGTCAGCCATCTTGGAATTCTACGTTGTGGAGTGTGAGGTTGCGCTGAGATGGAATTTCAGACTTAATGGGCTGTTGTAGTTGAAGGAACTAGGAACTCCCTCAACTCGTACATTCCGACATCTGACTATAACTGGAACGCAAAGATCTTGGATTAAGATTAATTTTGAAAACTTAATTGTGAACAAAATTTGTTGCTACGTTTTTTATTTTGTGGTAGCATCACCATTATTAGAGGGAAAGAAAACATTTTCCATTAATATTTATTGTAGAGTAAGGAAATTGATCTATCTGGAAATGTAAACATATTTACTTTAATTTGAATCTGTCGCATACTGTATATTGTCTGGTCACAGTAAATTATAATTAAAAGTCCTGGAGCTTCACAACACACATTTCTAACCACCTAAGATCAACTTACTTTAATAAATATAATTTTTTGTCTCTTTCAAGTGATTTTGGCCCGTTTTAAAATGATGTTACACTCTGTTTCCTCATAAATGCAAAGTTTTTAAAGCCGAGGGTGGACTCGAGCCACGAGGTGTTTGGGAAAAGTGTCAGCTTTTCATCACTAATTCATCAGAGCGCTCCTTAAATCTCCAGGTGAATTAGTCTGAGCTTGTTGACGGTGTCACAATCCCTCGGCCTGTTTGTGAGGCTTTAGTTTCCACCTCACACCTAATGTGTCTTTCTGTTACCTGGAGCCAAACACACACACAGGCGTCCTGGGTCAGGTGAACATAACACTGTTTGACTCAGCGTCGTGGTGACAAAGGCTACAGGGATTAAGTTCAGTCTAACGTTTGGTTGTTTGTCTGATCTGCCACACAATTCACACACACTATTTCATAGTAAAAGAGAAATTTTTCACATATTTAAGTAGAAATAAAATCAATTTCCCTGCATTCAGATTAGGTTACATTAAAACTTTATTGTCTAAAAAGTGGTAAATAACCTTTAAAATGCACTACAACATAAATTACAACTAGAACTTACATGTTCGGAGAAAATGCTAGCACTGGCTGCCGAATTTTGGCGCGATCCATCTGTAATTAGAACTTGGAATTTCTGAAATGGCTGCCACTGTTCAAACAATGCTAATTTTGGAGTGTTCCATTTACGCCGCAACACAAAACTCGAGTTATTTGCGTTCCAGTTTAGAAGTCGGAAACACAAATGTATCTCAGGCTAGCCATTTTTAGCAATAACAACGGTGTCAGTAACAAGGCTATACGTGGTATTTTACTCACACAAGCATCGTGGCGACAGGTCTACAGTTAAAAATTATGCGTACGACCAATTTTCTGTGAAACAAATAGGACAGAACAGTGATATTAACGGTTAAAGTAGCCACGTTTGTAATGTCCGTTAATGAAGTTGAGCTTCCAAGTTGGAAATCCAATTCTGAATTTTGACTACAGACAAAAAACACCGCAATATCCGTATCTCAGGTTAGCCAGTTGATCACAATGCTGTATGTGGTATTTTGCGTACACAAACATGGTAGCAACAGTTAAAAATGAAATTAATTTATTGTGAAAACAAATACGAAGGAAGTGCAATTAACGGTAAAAGTAGCTGTATTTGTGCGGTGGCAGCCATCTTGCAATCCCATGTCGGGGTTGGTGAGGTTGGAAATCCAACTTCGGACCTCGTGAATTTCGAGTTCTGACTACAAATAGAACGCAGCAACGTGCTGCCACTTTTGGAGCATTCCATTTACATCGGCACTCGGAGCTGATGCCAAACCTGAGTTCAGCGCATTGCAGCTGAGAAGTTGGAAACACAAGTTTATCTTGGGTTGTTAGCCATTGTTAGCAAAACCAGAACAACACTGTATGTGGTATTTTGTGTGAAACAAAAACAACGAAAGTGCAATTTACGGTAAAACTCGCAGTCATCCAGGAGGTTGCTACTCTTTTTACCACCAAAATCAATTCTGTTGTATTAGTTTCACAGTAAATCAAAAGTACACCTAGTACTTTTTTGACTTTTGATGTTGCTACACTAGATTTTCCAAGCAGTCATCTTTTTAAAGTTTTATTTAACTGTCTGTACCCTTTTTGAACTGTAGTACTTTAAGTCCTTGGTATTTTTACTCAAACAAATAACTTTGGTGAATTCTTGTTGATGAGAAAGTACAGTTACTGCACGGTACTTTACTGGCTTCCTCTTCATTTGTGTTAAATTCACTCCTCCCTCTAACGATCATATTGATCCACAGTATCTGCTCCACAGAACGTCTGACAGGTTCATTAACACCGAGTTAATTAGGTGACGTCTGCTATCACTGCTGAGGAAAACTGACCCCAGCTGTTAAAATACATGATTAAGGGAGTGACTATTAATAATTTAATTTTCTCTTTTTTTAATGGTAGCTACTGTATAGTAGCCACTGTACCCTACACATGAATATCTCTCATTTTTAATGTTTCTTTTTATTGTTTAATTCATTGTTGTGATTATTTCCTTTCTTATGTGTCACAGCATGGATGTAAAATTTGTATATTTAAAGTCAACATGACAATAAAGCTGCTTAAAGCTTTAATGCGTAGATAATACACCTTTATAATTATGTTTAGATGTAATCAAATTTGACTTTATTAATCCCAAATTGGGCAAAGTCCATTTTTATTGCAGTAAAAACGTCAGAGGTCGACATGTATGAGTTGGATAAGGTATGAAAAGGATGAAAGTAAAATGAAAATACAAAATGGAAGTAGAACAAATAGAAATACAATTTAACAAAGAATCACCACAATATTTCATCACTCATAAATAGCTGTAGTATAATAAATTACCAGCAGAGGGCAGCATTGCACTGATGATTCACTTCAGCTGAAGCTAAATCTTTAAAAAAATATATACATACATCTATTAATCCTACCAATAATAAGAAAATGTCAATGTATAATGAAATATTTTATATCATGACGGATTTTGTAATACTATTCTTAATATTTGAGATGACACTATGAGGAAAATGAATAACATATATTACACACATTCTGCACCTTTTTTTCTTAACTTCCCTAGTTTATTCAATTATATCCTATTTTTGTAATTATTTAAAACTCATTATATTATTAAAATTATTCCTTGCGTAGCTGTGGTGTGTGTGCCCTTATTCTTATGTCTTATATTACTTTACATTTCATTTTTCTTTACATGCATGTTTTGCTTTTATCTTTTATATGTTCTATTTCTTGCATGTTAAAGGGTGTAAAGTGCCTAAAACTGTGTGTGATATTAGACTTAATATGGTGAAATGATAAAAAAAAAAAAAAAAAACATCTAGGAGCTATTTGTTTTGGCATTTGGTTCATTAATAATACTTTGTTTTTGGAATATATGTAATAAAACAACACACAAAACAATAATCTGAAAATTAAGTTTTAATTTGCCTGCCTATATATATATATATATATATATATACTGCATATGCTGTATATATAAATCACTGTTGCAGGTGAACAGCAGTCATTATCATGAAGAGCGCTCCCAGCGGTTTGGTGCTGCACTGCATTCAGTAAACTCAAACTCACCAGCTATACCTAAAACACGGAGCGTGGATCTGGATTCATGTTATGACTGGCTCATTACTTTGCACAACACTTAGGTATATAATGATATTCAGTCATTTTTCCCATGTATTTTTACATTTTATCTATAGTTAAAGGCTCTTAAAATTTGTATTTTTAATTTTTACAGTTTATTTTGTTCATCTTTGCCATTATTTTCTTCTATACTCCCAGTTAAACTTTGTATTTTTAAAGCTGACATGACCATAAACCTGACTCTGATCATCTAAAGGTCCTATGTGTTGATAATTAGACTTTATTGATTCCAAACAAAGGAGATTTACTGACTACAACAGCAAAAAAAAGGTCAGAGGTCAACAAGCATGAACAGAATATGCTCAAAAAATACTTTAAAAAACAAGAATATGAAAATATACAGCTACACAACATTCCATTCACCAAAAACAGTGATTTAATGCAGGGTTAAACGGTGTTATATTTGCTTAGTTATTTATTAGTTGTTTTTTTTATCTTTGTTTACATCTTTGAAGAGCACGTAAATGAGGACGCATTTGGGGCCATTAATGTAAATGAACTCCCGTTCTTCCTCCGGTTCCTCTGCTCCGGTTATTCCGTTCCGGTTCTTTCGTCTCTCCTCTCATCTGCGTGTCAAGCCTGCGCCGCAACCGAACGCCATTTTCTACAGGGTGCTATTATTTTTTTCTATGTTTGTTGTCATTGGTAAACGAAATACATCTACCTACCCAGGCCGGCTTCCTATTTGTTGAGCCGGTTGTCAGTGACGGCACTTCCGCCCGTTTGGCCGTTTCTCATTGGCTGACGCAGCTCTTTCTCTTGTTTTGCCCTCCCTCCTCTCTGCTTCACGGCGGTGGTGGGTCGGAGGAGCCGCTGTGTCCCCGGTCTGGCACGTTCCTAGCCACATTCTCCACGGCGTTAAATTTGATCCCCATTTTCCCCCGAAACCCCTAAAAAATAAAGAAAAACAATAATCCCCCTTCGCAAATTCCCCGCAGCCGCTTTTACGTTCGCGCTTCCCACAGAAACACACAGATCTCCGGCAGAAGATGGCGGTTGTAAGCGGGATGTCGGGGTCGGCGGTAGCCCGGTTAGAGGGCCGGGAATTCGAATACCTGATGAAGAAAAGGTCGGTGACCATCGGCCGGAACTCATCGCAGGGCTCGGTGGACGTCAGCATGGGACACTCCAGCTTCATCTCGCGGCGACACCTCGAGATATTCACCGCCGGAGAGGACGGCACTGGCACCGGAGAATTCTACCTCCGATGCCTGGGGAAAAACGGGGTGTTTGTTGATGGGGTGTTCCAGAGAAGAGGGGCTCCACCTCTCCAGCTTCCACGAATGTAAGACTCATTTATGAACTGTTTGTTTCGAACCATAAATCTAAAAAAAAACAAAGAAACGTTTGCGGTTTCATGGCTTCATGTGTTATTGTTTTGTTCGCCCGCAGCGGTGTTGCACGTGTTGAGCACTAAAGCAACACCACAAGCCTTGCTGGACGTGCTGCGATAACGTTACACCAAATCACATCGACAGATTGGCGGATTTAACGCTTCTCCTTCCGGTTACAATTAGATAAAACACAGTTTACCACAATCCACGACTTAATCTTACTCTTTGGTGTATTGGAGTTTATTCGGCTTACAGAGAAAACGTCAGTGACACGCCAAACATTCATGGTCGAGCTAAGAATTGGTCCACTGTTGGTTTCTATTGATCATTGTGTACAACGTGTAAGCTCTCTTAATAGTTTAGAAATAATTTGTGTTTGTTGTACGCCGAATTGTACAGTGGCCACGTATAATTAAGAGCAGTTTAAATACGTGGTGACTATTGTTTGTATTTCCGGGTTACTTACTAGCTAACTTAAAAATGATTCATATGGTAGTAGGGATTTGTTTATAACGGTGTTTAAAGCCAAATGATTTGTTGTTTTCTGGGTTTACACGCTCATCTGTGCAGCGAAACACGTGAAGAGGTGGTCTCGTGGAAACACGTACTGTGTGCTTTTATTTACTTATCACGCCGGTGGTGAATAGTCGTTATGTAATTGATACAAGGGAATTATTCACATTGCACCAGCAGCTAAGGTTAGCTCTGTTTACCTCATGGAATACATGTTTACACTGGCCAGTTTGTTTTTCTGTGATAGCACATTTTACATTGAAAGCTTACTCTACATTCTACATAAAGATTCACTATCACCCTCCTCCATAGTGGTAATTCTTTAATCCATGAGCAGCTGCTCCACATATACACCTTTAATATTAAATTAGACGTGATAGGTATGATCTGTTACATAATAGACATGTTGGACGTCCATTTTTAAACTGTGTTGCTGAATCTCAGCTCTCATCTCTGGGCTTCACTTAGACCTTGGCCTGACTGTTGCCAGGCAGGAAGCTTATCTGCACACCAACACTGCCATAAACATTCACTGTGGTATATTTCCCATTCTTTTTATTCCTATGTAAATGTAGATAATTATATAGTGATTTAAATCAGGGGACCAACTATACAGAATTAAAATAATGGCGGATATTGTTTGTCTTTTGTAGGGAAGCATTTAAACTAAGGGCACAGTGTACATAACAGTAATGTTTTTATTAAGTCAGAGAGGTAAAGTAGTTCTCCAGTGGTCAAATATTGAGTGGCGATACAACAAAATCAACATTAACAATGTCGGTAAATAATGAAAAGTAGAGCAGAACTGCACACCGCCGCCTAGCCGATATAAGTATGTGTGCAAAAGAGGAAATAATGGGCCAGTTAACTTTCCAACATTTGAGTTAGCTAGTTAGCAACTGCAAATGCAGATTCTACGATAATCGATACATTTCAAGTGTAAGTCGACTGATTACTTTTTATGGCCGACAATGGCGGATAATTGATTTTTGTCATAATTGGCCAATGCTGTCTATTAAAAATGACCGATACAAATACATGTACAAAAGAGGAAATAATAGGGTCGTTGTTAACTTTCCTCCAATGTATTTCTAGGTAGCTTGCTAGCAACTTAGCATGAAGCCACAGCTTAAATTCCACCACACTGGTGAAATAATCGCCGATAATTTCATTTCACCCAGAGGTCGACCAATGTGGATTTTATAGTAATGGGGTGATTTAAAAAAATAACTATGCATATTATCAGAAAATGGAAAATATCGTCCAGAGCAATCTTTCTTCATCGAATTGTAAGACAGTAATGTAATCAGAAATGATACTCTCTGCTCTCATACTTGAGATCAGCGCCACCATGAGGAGATCCTGTAGCTTTTAAACTGAAGGTGCAAAATGCCTTCAGTGGAGTCCAGAAGGTGAGAGGATTTCTTTAGAACAAAACATTAGAAGCAAAACGTAAAACTGTGGACCTGTAAATTTCCTTCTATCACTGCCAGTGTGCTCATAATTGAGTCTCATTTCACACTTTACAGTGTAAAAAAAATAATGTTTTCACTATTAAACACTGTACGTAACGTCAAACAACAACAACAAAAAGTATTTGTGTCTTTGTTTCGCAGGTGTTGTTTTCGCTTCCCAAGCACAAGTATAAAGATCACGTTCACAGCCCTGTCCAGTGTAAAGAAGGAGCCAAGGAACGTGCCGGAATCACCGGTCAAGCCCGTCCAGCCTCAAATCTCCCCGCTGACCATTAACATTCCTGACAACATCACCCACCTCATGAGCCCACTGCCTTCACCCACTGGCACCATCAGGTGGGAGGAAAACAAGAAAATATAAACAGCCACTTCTTTACAAGTTGTTACTTAACCAGTTTAATAAACAAGTCTTGCTGTCAATTATTTTTTTTTTCTACAGTGCAGCAAACTCCTGTCCATCAAGTCCACGAGGGGCGGGGCTCTCCAGCTACAGGACAGGCCGTGCGTTGACCTCTGACCTTATAGGAGACAACTCTCAGTCAGAAAACGACAAGGAGGCCTCAGGTGAAGACAGCCCAAAGGTGAGCGTGGACCTGTGGACCAAAGCAGAGACGGAAGACGCACGTTAACCGTGGCCTTGTTTCATATTTCGTCTGTCTGTCTTTGAACTTTTCGCAGGACGACTCCAAACCTCCGTATTCGTACGCGCAGCTAATAGTCCAAGCGATCACCATGGCCCCGGACAAACAGCTAACGCTGAACGGAATTTACACCCACATCACCAAGAACTACCCGTACTACAGAACAGCTGATAAAGGCTGGCAGGTCAGTGTGGGGTCACTTTAAACACGCGCACGTCTGTGGTCAGCTCACTTAAGAGTTTATTTCATTTATTTTTCCTATTATGGCTTTTTTTTTTCATAATTGTTAAAGTGAGAGTCTCTCCCATTGGTCGCACAAGTTCTGTATGCTCCCATTAGATTTGACATCGGTAAGAATCTGCTCACTGATGACGTCACAAAAAAGTTTTTAGATTTTCAAGAAATTCCTTGAAAACGTTCTACTCATAAATTAATCTGCAACTCTCCATCATGTCCCATGGAAAGTTTCCAATTTGCAGTATTCCCAGAATCCCAAACTAAAGTTCCCACGGAAAGTTTCTGGAATTTTCCACCCCTTTGCAACCCTGGTTATCCTGGGCAAATCTATACAATAATTTACAAAATGTCTGTCCTATTAGAAGGAAATTTGATGTGTGTGCGTGTGTGCGTGCGCAGGATTAGACACTCCCACCAGATTGAGTTTAATCTAAATCTGATCCAGATTACAGATATGGCTGCAATTTAATTTTAACAGGCTTTAGTCCCATTGAACAAGTTCAGATGTTTATATTTCTTTATATATCTTTACAGATCAGGATGAGTTTTGTCATGTTTATGGTATCAGATATAATAAAAAGTAAAGTTCTATACAGACCCACAAAGTTCTTCTGGATCCAGTGGATGTAAATATTTCAGGTATCAGTGTAAAACACAGGATTAAAATGTGTTTAAGTTTGGGTTTTCAGGTCCGAACTCTCAGAGTGACCCGGTCTTCCTTGTTTAATGCTGTTGTAGAACTCGATCCGTCACAACCTGTCCCTGAACCGGTACTTCATCAAAGTGGCCCGCTCTCAGGAAGAGCCGGGGAAAGGCTCCTTCTGGAGGATCGACCCGGCCTCCGAGGGCAAGCTGATCGAGCAGGCCTTCAGGAAGCGCCGGCCCAGGGGCGTGCCTTGTTTCAGGACACCTGTGGGAACGCTGTCCTCCAGGTAAACCAGCGTCACGCTTTTACAGTGCATGTGGTAGAACTCTTTGAGTTTTATGGGTTTGTGGACAAAGTTATGTCTCGTAGTACAGATGTCTCGCTGTCTGATGACTCATCGCTGTAACATGAAATAAGATTTTTCACTTTAGAAAACTTTAGAACTCTGTCTGATGATGGATGGTGGAAGGCCAATCCATTTGTGACGGATTGGGAATGTTTGGACGAGGGCTGAAACCATTGTGGGAATATATCTGATTGGGATTTTTACTTGTTTGCTTGTTTCAATTTGTTTTGCAATATTATTTAATATACAGTAGGTCAAGGTTCAGTTCAATATTTACTGAGAAGTTGATTTAAAATTTTATTGAGCACATGATAACGTCCCATTACCTGCACTGTGTCCTGTTTCCTGTTTGTATGGGTTATAATTCTGATACCTTACCATGACATTTTTTGTCACATTGCTACTAACAAAACAAAATATTTTCAACGTACATAACATTTTTAACAAATTTTTGCTGCCTGACATTGACAAAATTTGTAGTTTTGACACATAACTGACATTTTTTTGACAAATATTTGACACCTTACTATGACATTTTCTGTGACATTACATTTTAAAAAATTTTACAAATTACAGTGACATTTTTGTCACATTACTATATTTAAAAAAGTTTACACATGAATATTTTTTTTTTACAAACAAATCAAGATCTTTTCAACATACACCACCAGTAGTGTACATAACATTTTTAACAAATTTTTGCTGCCTGACATTATTGACAAAATTTGTGCAGCTTAGTTTTGACACATTACTGACATTTTTTTGTGACATTACAGTTAAATTTTTTTTAATTACAGTGACATTTTTGTCACATTACTGACTTTTTGTAAACAATATTTGTTTTTTAGACAAAAGTTTTACAACTTGCATTACATTTTTAACAAATTTTCCACCTTACACGACAGTGACACCATAGTTTTTTGACAAACGCCATGACATTTTAGTGAAACTGCTGTGGCATTTTTTTCATCCCAAATTTTTTACCTTGCATGTCATTTAACACTTTTTTACACCTTGTCATGACATTTTTGTCACATTAGTATTAATTTTTTTTTTTTTACAAACAAAACAAGATTTTTTTTCAACTTACATAACATTTTTAACACATTTTTGCTGCCTGACATTGACAAAATTTGTGACGCTTAGTTTTGACACATTACTGACATTTTTTGTGACATTACAGTTAATTATTTTTTTTACAAATTACACTGACACTTTTGTCACATTACGGAATTTTTTGTAAACGATATTTGTACAACTTCTTTGATATTTTTGACACATTTTGGACACCTCAGATGACTTTTTTTCTCCCACAATTTTTACCTTATGTGACATTTGACCAAAAAAAAAATTTTTTTGCACCTTACCGTGACATTACTATTTTAAAAAATCCAACTTACATTGAAATTTGTATCACATTGCTGACTTTTTAAAGAATTTTTCATAACTTGCATGACATTTTTGGGGAATTTTTTTTTACCACCTTACATGACATTACTGTCAAAAATTTTTACATCTTATTTTTTGACATGATAAATGTTTGACATCTTACAACTTGCCATGAATTTTTGTCACATTGCTGACTTTTTTAGACAAAAGTTTTACAACTTGCATTAAATTTTTAACGAATTTTCCACCTTACATGGCAGTGACACGATAGTTTTGACATTTTTGACAAACGCCATGACATTTTAGTTAAATTACTGTGGCATTTTTTACCTTGCTTGTCATTTGACAAAAATATTTTTTCACCATGACATTTTTAGTATTATTATTATTATTTTTTTTTTTACAAAATTGTTACACCTTATTATACCATGACATTTAGGACACATCACTGTGACTTTTTTGTCACATTAATGACTATATTGACAATTTTTTTTATTGTTTCTGTAGATTGTAGAACAATCAAAAAAATAGAATAATTAATTATTCAGCCATTCACACCTGTACTTCCTGTACAGTCTTCCCATGATTGGATAACTCAGGAAGGGTGTTGGTTCCATGTCTGGCCAGGGTCCACATCTGGCCGTTAAAGGCACAGTTTCCCTTTTACTTGATTTTGTGATGGTTACCACCTTGTTTCATTTCCTCCCTCAGGAGCGCTCCTGCCTCTCCTAACCACACGGGGGCACTCTCCGCCCACTCCAGCGGGGTCCAGACTCCAGACAGTCTGTCCAGAGAGGGTTCCCCAGTTCACATGGAGCCAGAGCCGACCCCTCCACCAGCCCCCGCCCAGACCGCCACAGTCCAGCCCAAACTCGCCGTCATCCAAGAGGCCCGCTTTGCCCAGAGCTCCCCTGGTGAAGAACAAACACCACACTGTTCACTGTTTTTCCTGTCCAGTGTTTGTCTTTACATCAGTGAATGACCTTGGCTCCGCCCCCCCTGCCCTCTGATAGGCTCCCCTCTTAACAACCAGCCAGTGCTGATTGCCGTGCAGCGGCAGATGCCTCAGACGACCATGAAGCCTGTGACCTACGCCGTGGCGACGCCGGCCATCGTGACGACGGCGGGGAGCCCCGCCCCCGTCATGCAGACGGTGCACGTCGTCCACCAGATCCCGGCGGTCACCATGGCAACCGTTGCCACACAGCCTGCTGCTACAGCGAGCCCAGAACCTCAGGAGAACGGTGGTGGAGATCACAAAGAGATCAAAGGTGAGAGAACGGGTTTCACGCGGCGGCTGCTGCTGCTGCCGCCGCCGTTTTTGTTTCCATCTGTCACACCTTTCCAAATTTGACCCGAGTTTCTCTCCTCGTGCAGTCAAAGTGGAGCCGGTGCCGTCCATCACAGCCACGTCTATAGGCGGAGTCAGTCGTATCATCCAGAGCTCTCAGGCGGCGCCGCTGACGACGGTGACCATCCTGCAACAAGCGCCGCTCGGGCAGCACCAGCTCCCGATCAAGGCCATCACACAAAACGGGACGCACCTGGTCCCCATCAGTACTGCTGCTAACACAGGTAACACACACTTGTGAGGACATTAACATGGTTAATACATTAACATGGTTAATACATTACCATGGCTACACCGTTTTATGTAAATGACATAATTGTGAATGTAGGGATAGGTCAGTTTGTTTTTGTTTTTTTTTCCAAAAGTGTGACTGCATCGAGAGCGCCCCCTGGGCTGAGAACCAGAAGCTTGCGATCACTGAAATCAACACAGCAAAAACATATTTCAGCCACTTCTCACAATATGTTTGCAGCTTTGTCGCACTGTTAGACTTTGCAGAGCAGGGAAATTGAGTTTTTGTTTTTACATCATAGCACACAGGACGCGTGCGAGAAGTTCAAAAGTGTTATTTTGTCACTTTGGTGTTTGAAACTCTTTGTTCGTGTTTACCGCACAAGTTCAACACTGACAGGTTGATCATATAGTATCTGACTTATAGTATCTGACATATAGTCTGACTTTTAGTCACATCTTTTCAATCTAACGATCACAACACTGGCATAAAAACAACAAAGCTGCTGGTGGCCTAAGACTTATGCACAGGACCGTACATTTTGATTTCCTGGCAAAAGAGGTTGTCAGATGCTGAGAAAAAGCCAAAAACACATTGTTTAGACGTCGTAGACTTAAGATGGTGTATATTTTTATTAGTTGAGTATTTTGATAAGTGGCTAAAATCAGTTCTTGCTTGTGTTTCCACCGAGATTGAGCCTTTAAAATAAAACAAGAACTATCACTTTACAACAGGATGCTTTTGCAACGCGTACTGGACTTACAATTTGATATTTAATGAACCCTGTCCTCGTCCTTCCAGCCGTCGCGAACCCTCTCCACCTCCTGGCGACTCACGCCTCAGCCTCCGCCTCCCTCCCCACCAAGAGGCAGAACGGAGAACTGCAAGACCAGCCTGAATCCAAGAGAGTGAAAACAGGGGAGGAAAAGGAGGGGGATGCAGCAGCAGCGGCAGCAGCAGCAGCAGCAGCTGCCAACAACAACAACGGCACCACGGACAGAGCCGGAGAGGGAGGGGTCAGTGAACAGATCAACTCCGTCTGATCTGCGACCTCTGACCTCAGCTCTCCTGTACGTATCGAGCCTCACACCTTCCACACTCTCACCCCACTCTTCTACTTCAAGGTGCCAAAAACGAAAGACGGAAACGAGTCTACAGAATGTGCGTAACCCCGCCCCCTTTCCGCACACACACGCACACACACACTCACCCTCCTCTATATATTATATATAAGTCCATGAAATACGATGCAAAAACTACAGACCAAACTGAAAATGGAAGTGCAGACTGTGAAGAATGAGGTTTGTGACATGGACGCCCATGGAGACAATGCCTGATTTAAAGGGATAGTTCAGGTTTTTTTTTTCTTTAATGTTGTTGTATGAGGTACTGACACGCTGTTAGCTCTGATATTAAGGAAGAGACGCACACACTTTGACTGCCAACATGGCTGCCAGGATAAACAGATTTTAGCCACCTAATAAAAGGCTCACCTATGATATCTCAAAAATATGTTCATGTCAATATCTTACTGTTTAACCAACTTTTGCTAACAGGAGACTGAAGTTTGTAAACCGCTCACTCTCCCACACCAAAGTCCATAGAGAAAATCAGTGATTTTAGCTCACAGGGACACAGGAGCTGCTGGTCCACTGCTGCCTCGTGTGGTGAGTTTGTGTCACTGAGGTAAATCCAAATGAGGGATTTCAAACACTGAAGTCACAAAATAACACTTTTGAATGTACTGATGGAGGCAGCAGTGGACCAACAACTACTGTGTGCTGTGATGTAAAATCACTGGTTTTCTCTATGGACTTTGGTGTGGGAGAGTGATCAGTTCTCCAAAGCTAAGCAGACTTCAGTTTTACAGTCAGAAAAAGGCTGAAAATATATTCTTAAGATATTGTAGACTTAAGCTGTAGTGGATTTTATTTTGTGAGCCTTTTCCTAAAGGCCCAGTGCATAGGAATTTGTGAAATTTCTGCATCTCCAAAGCGCATCGGGAAGCTACGGTGGCCTTCATAAACCAGAAAGTATACCAGTGTTCCTTCATCTACGCTAACTTACACTTAAACAACCATACGTATGAGTAGTTTATAACATTTCGGCAAATCAACACTACTAAATATTACACACTGGACCTTTTAAGCGGTTAATATCTTATACTTCAAAAAAAACTGAACTATCCCTTTTAAAAGATAAAAAGAAACGGACTGTAACTCCGCCCCCAAAGACGGAAACGGAGGCCAACTCTGGTAGCATCACGGACGAGCGATGAAATCGGTTACGTATATATTTTTTTCCACATAAAGGGAAGTGTGTGTGTGTGTGTGTGTGTGTGTGTGCGTACGTTTGTGCGTTGACGTTCGCGTGGACATTCCCGTCTTCGGCAGCTAGCCTCCGTGTCGACCTACCTAACCTTGAGTCGTGAGTAGATTATGCAGTATTCCGTCGTACACGTGTATCTGTGAGTGTTTTCTCTTTGTTTTATTTTTTTCTTTTCCCTCCCAAGCCACATATACTCTCTAGTAATAATTAAGATAATTAACTAAAAAAATAATAATAATCTATACGTGGGCTCTTTAAGAACATTTAAACACACATCATGATATTTTCGGGAATTTTTTTTGTTTTTGTTTTTTTTCCCATATGAAATGAATGTAGTCTTTTTTTTTTTCCTTCAAAAAAAACACTATCTATGGAGTGGACGTTCCGATTTTTTTTTTATTATTATTATTATTGGTTTCGTTTTTTTCTGCTCACTCGCGCGAAAGAAAAAAATTCTTGGGATTACCGTACATCTACAGATTTTTTCTTTAGATTTTTTTTTTTTCCCATATTTTACAAATATCCTATGAGATGAAACGACTTATATTATTCCCGTTCTGCGTATTTTGACCATGAACTTGCATGTTACGGATCTAGAGACAATGTACGTGAGCAGATTTAACCGAATTATGGAAGTGAAGAAACTTTAGACTGAATCTACGCTTTATGATTCTGACCAGTGCTGCACTTAACCCTCTTAGTTTTTTATTTTAATTTTATTTTTTTCGTATTTTTTTTTACTTTTGGCTCCACAGTATTTTCCCTCCCGTCGTCATTGGTTGTTTGTTGCTTTTTGTGTTAAAGTCTCTTTTTGCTTGGTTATTTTTTTTTTCTGTTCAGGCTACTAAAAAAAAAAAAAAAAGAAGTCTATTCAGATTGTATTCTATGTTACACGAGGAAAATTAAGTGATTGGTGTTTGTTCTGCTTCAGTGGGTAAATGCTTTTTTTTTTTTATATAAATTTATTTAAAACACACAAACTCTTGGTTTGTATTTCTTTAAGCAAACGCTTCATTTGTCTTTTGCGTGAGGAATTATGTCATGAAGGAATCGAAGGATAATGAATGCGGACAAACATTTTTCTTAACGTGTTCCATGGCATTTTTTTTCCCCCTGAAACTGAGAAATTCTGACGCGGAGAATTTGAAGCCTCAAAACTACAGAAACCCAAAACTTGCACTATAAAATTAGAGTCCAAAACAAAGCTTTTATCATCATAAAAATAATAAATAATGATAATTACTCCACTGGAGTTGAGTCTGGGTTGGAAACTGGACATGATGTACCATGTCACAATTGACTTTGTGTCTTACATTATGATATTTTTGATATCTCATGATACTATGACACTGACAGAATTTTACTGACATTTTTGATTTGTGATAACATCTCACTGACTTTTTTGACATTTTTTGACACTTTGCTATTGCAGTTTTGACCATTTTTGAGGCAACTTAAGACATTTTTGCCATTATGGCACTTTTGACAAAATTTTGGCAACTTACTGTGACATTTTTGACAACTTGGTGACTTTTTAACAAACTTTTGACACCTTACAATGACAATTTTGGCAATTTTTTGACATTACTATTAGAGTTTTGACAACTTGCTGACCTTTTTTAACATTAACCCCTTACAAGGACATTTTTGTTAACTTCCTGTGACATTTTTGCCATTTCATGGACTATGACATTGACAAATTTTTCACTTTCTATGGCATTTTTGAAAAAAAAATAATTGACACCTTACAATGACATTTTTGAACAATTTTTTGACACCTTACTATGGCAGTGTTGACAAAATTTTGGCAACTTACTATGACATTTTTGACAACTTGCTAACTGTTTTAATATTAACACCTTTTTTGGACACCTTACTGTGGCAGTTTTTAAAATCTTTTGACCACTTTGACTTTCTTTTTTAAATTTACCCCTGAAATTTGAAATTTTACCAAATTGCAATATTAGGCCTTTTTTTTTTTTTTGAAGACTTACTGTGAAATTTTGGACAAAGTTTAGATGCATTAATATGAAATTATAAAAAAATTTGACAACTTAATGACTTTTTTTTTTTAAGTTTTTGACAACTTAGATATTTTTGTTACTTTTACTTCTCACCCCTTACTATTAAAATTTTTACAACATTTTGCCATGACATTTAACCTCATCTTTTTATATCATGCTATTGTATGAATTTTTTTTTTTTTTTTTTTTACACCCCTTCGTTCAGTTTAAGTGCAATGAATCCGATCAGACCACACTGAAGACGACAAAGGAAAAAGTCTGTGAAGCTTAACTGTAAAAGTAGACGTTAGATTTTATTCACAATGTACGATTTACAATCATTCTGAGTCCGAGTCAGAAAGACGTTGGCTTTTCGTCGTACGCGCGTCTCCGCTGTGGTCAGTGTGCGTGACTCGCAGGTGTACAATCTGAATCCGACGGGGAAAACAAAGCACTTCAGATTCCCTGACGAGCTGAAACAATCGACGTTTGTTAGTGACAGTTTACAGACACAACAACACTCGTAACATGTGAGTCAAACTGGACGGAGAAAAGTAAATGGAGCAAAATGTTAATCATCTCTTTGTATTATCTTATTAACACCTTTAACATGAAGTGCAATTTTCAACCACTTTCAAGATATCGTCAGATTTAGACCCAACATCTTAACCCTGATGCAACCTTTTCACTTTTTCTCTTTATTTTAATTTTTTGATAATTTTGGTTGTGTTAATGGCATGGAATTTAACCCCCATCCCCCCCCTTTAAAAAAAATTTACTTGTGTTTTTGTTAAAAATTGAAATTTCGGCTTTTGTTCCAGTGACATGTCTAAAACGCACTGAATAAAATAAATATTTGCGTTCAACATGCCAATGATTAGGACTTAAAGTGGTTAAAAAAGTGAAAACTAATTGTTTAATAGCAGTGCGTGATAATGCAATTGACGTTAGTCAGTGAAATTTTCATCGTTAGTGTACTATTTCTTTGTTAAATTCGACAAAACGGCATATAAAATGCTAAAAAATAAATGAATTTTTCTTAAGATTTTTTGCCCTTAAGGTGAAGAAAGTTACTGTTTTTAAGGTGTTGCATGAGGGTTAAACTGATTGTGGTTTTTGTGATTTTAGATGGAAACAATGTTCCAGTTGGACAACAAAAGTCAACTTCCACAAACTCTTAAAGAAACAGTTGATGGAGAAACGATTCTGAGTCAATTTCTTGGCGTAAATCTTTGAGAAAAACATGAAGCTAATGCTAACAGCAGTTAGGTTGATTCAGCGTTTAAAACTGGAAATGGGAAAACAAGCCACATAACAAGTCACCTATTGTTTGAAATGGGTAACTGTTCTGAACTTAATTAGTTGTTTAACATTTATGTGTTTGGTGTAATTAGTATAAAGTGTAGAACAATCAAAAATTTTAATGATTAAATTCCATTCTTTGCAATTTGGTAACTGCGATTTGATTTTGAATATGTTAAAATGATTGGAAATGTGGTTATTTCGGCAAGAAAAGACTAATTTCTCCACAAAAATATCTCTTTGAAGTTGCGCACGTTGAAAATAAAGTTTCACTTTTCACAAACCTAAAGAAACATTTCAGTAGTTTATGGAGAAACAACGCTTAGTCGCTTTCTTGGTGTAAATATCAAGCTATTGTTAACAGCAGATAGTTTGACTTGGCATTTAAGACTGGAAATGGAAAAACAGGCCACCTACTGTTTGCTGTTAAACTAATTTAGTTGACTACAACTACAACTACATTTTGCCTTTAAATTTGATTTGAAAATGTTCAAATGTTGCCGTTTATTTCGGCAAGAAAGCAAAGATTTCCCCACAAAGTAGAAAACAAAAAAAATTTTGTGAACATTTTAACAATCATATTGCACAACATATGAAAAAAGGAAGACAGAAAAACAAATATATGGTAATAATTGTTTTCTTTTTTTGCTACGAGTTTGTACAAGTTTAAGTATTCCGACCAGTTCAGTCTGACGTTTTGCGTTCAAACAGTGAATATAAGGAAAATCGAGTAATACTATGGCGACGCGTCACAACGCAGAATCAGTTTGTGTCACGTTCTGACGCCGCGTTTGCGGAAAAAAAAAAAAAAAACACCTACTATGGTACATTTGTTATATATACACTCACACGTGAATATACTGTCTGTGACAACAGTAACGTGTTCACACGTACAGATTCTCTCCAGTCTCAGAGGCACTCCTACAGTTAGGTGGTGTTAGTCGACAAAAATCGCATCCGTCGGAATCTTCTGCGATTAAAAATGGCCATCCTTTTTCGTAAACTCCTCGGAAGACGTCTCAAAAACCCTGCCACGTTGTCCTTCTCCCCCTGGGGAAAAAAAAAAATCCCTTATTTCTCATGTGTTTGTTTTCGGGAGGCAAATCCCTGCCGTCCAGATATTCCTCTCTTCGACCTCACGCTCCTCTACAGAGTCCGTCGAGATCGGGATCAGAAGTGCAACTTCCTGTTTTGTCGAATTTTAACAGGTTTAAGGGGAGAAAAAAAAAAGGTAATAACCACCAAAAAAAAAAAAAGCAGGTCCGTCTGCGAGAGGAGGTCAAAGATCAAATCTTCTCATCCGTCATCTCCAGGAACTGGGCGTAGACGTCCCGGGAACACTCCCCTTTCTGGTTGAAGAGGAACTTGTAGTAGCTGCCGTCAGCACAAATGGCTGTCGGTGAAAGAAAGAGAAGAGAGAGGGAGGCAAGAAAAACATGAGTCGGCAAATACAGGCGACGCAGAAGAAGCACTTAAGCCTGAGTGAGTTCTCCCGACAACTGTTTTTATTCATTAACCTTTTGTTAATTTAAGTCGCTAAGTTAATTTGGTGGCTACGTTTATCTTCTCCTCCCACTTTTCAGATCAACGGCAGACGAGGATTCTATTCATTTTGGATTCAAAACCTTTAAATTTAAAAAGTATAAATAGTCGGGGAAAAAAAAAACTGAATAGTAGCAGAAATGTCCTGGATGTTTTACAAATTGGTGAAATTGGGGACAAAAACAAGACTACCGTGAAAACAGAACCACACGGGAATTGCTAACGTAAAGCTACTATCATCGGAGTGACCTCACTTTCGCATTCATCGCGTTGCAGTTGACAAGTCAGGAAATACGTTAATGTATTTTTGGCTAGCCCCTGTTAGCAGCAGCAGTCGATAACGTTCTACGTGGTATTTTGCGCAGAATCAACTTCACGGATACAAATTCTATCTGTACGATGATTTTTTTCTGTGAAACCAATACGCTACTGACGTTTTTGTATAGTGACAGCCATCTTGGAATCCTAACTCGCTGTAATCGTGGGTTTTATAAAGTTATAAATCCGACCTGAGGGGGGCGCTCCAGTTAAAACTTATTACTAGAAACCTGCAGACTCTGACTTCCAACTCCGACTAGAACGCATCATTAATGCAAATCAGGAACAGAGCTGAAACTTAAATTGCCACTATTTTTTATATTGTGTTGCAAATGGGTATAATTTATAACGGATCATTTTTGATTCACTAATAATTGTGGTATTTTTGTCATTTAGTTCAAGTCAGTATTTCTTACTTTGCGGTAAACCAATTAAAAAGTAAACACAACACAGGTGTCAATAATTCTTGTTCACACTCACCGATGACGGCGTTGGGCTCGGTTCCGAAGGCGCACACGCAGGGAGAACCTGAGGGAACCTGGAACTTTGAGAAGCTCCATTTAGAGCTGAAGTATTTGGGAAGAAAACTGGCTGATGCCAAACTGTGGAGAGACGGAGGCACAGAAACAGGAAGCAGAGTTTCAACACTGACGCTGTTCCACAGAACCATGACTTCACTGAAACCACAGAAACCGACCTGGACTGTTTGTTCCTCTTGGGATCTTCTGCAGCAAAGATGTGGACCGTGCCGTGGTCACTGGACACACAGATGAGGGACGCGTCCTGGTTGAAGTTAATGCTGGAAAAAAAAAAGGAATGAGACGATTTAAGGACAAAAAAATCCAACCAGACAAAAATGACTCATCCAGATTATAGAGGTCAGACTTTGGCCAGGAGTTAGTGAGTCGGATTTCCACAAAATTCAAAGAGTGTATGTCTTTAATCACCTCACTGTCCAACAGCTTCAGACTTGGCAGTTGTCTTAAAAAGGTCACCAGTGTTTGCAGCGTTGACTTTGGCAAATTGTTTGATGAACTGTAGGTTTTTGCAACAGTGAGGAAAAATAATAATGAAATAATGAAACTGATGGAACCTTCTGACTTCAGAAGACTTTTACAAATACGGTTTAACGACACAAAGGATGGTGGTCAAAACAGAAAAAAAAAAAAACGCAAAGATAGAAATTTAAAATATGATAAAACCCAAAACTCCTATACAACACATGCTGAAATTACTTGTTCCATAGCTGCAGAATTAAGTTAATTATAATGACTGTAGGTGATTTTTTTACGGAAAAAAAAATCATTATATTGGACTGTTATGGGGACACAAAAAAAGATAAAAAATGTTGCATAATTACTTAAATATGTTAGTAGATAACATAATAAAAACAACTTCTGGTGTTTTGGGGGCGACGTTTTGACGAGAGTGCTAACAAGGCCAGCTTTAATTGTGAGGAAGTCAAATATTTGACCTGTAAAATGAGCTTTTACTTTCTCACAACTCTGTAGTTGTTCACATCAGTAACTTCCGTCTATACCAGTGGTTCCCAAACACTGGGTTAGGATCCACAACTGGGTCGTGGGAGATTTTCTTTTGGGATCCGGAAACAAATGGGCAGAATTTTAGGTGACTATGTTTTAAATAACAAACATAAAAATGAAGTTTTAAATTAATCTCATCAACCAATTCAAAATTATATTAGGTGTTACAGATATGGAAGTAGATTTGGCGCTGAATTATGCACAAGTTTGCTCTTGTCACGGTTTATATTCTGATTTGGGTCCTGATTGTTTGCCATCTCTAAAAAGTGGGCCTTCATTTGGAAAGTTCAGGAAACACTAAACCATCTAAACTATGAGTGAATGTGATGTTAAAGACACGCAGGTTAAAGGAGCCGTCGAAGCCATGAAGGCAGAGGAGCTGTTAGCCGTTAGCATGGACTCACCAGTAAATGTTGGCGGCCTGAGATCCTCGTCTCAGCTCCTGTATGAGCTGACCCGCAGACGTGTCAAAAATCCTGATGAGCGTCCCCTGTGGACACACGGATCGCTTACACATGAGTACTTTGGCTTTCTTTTAAACTTTGAGTCGGGTTTCCATGGCACGCCCCATACCTTCTCTGACGCAGTAGCTATCCTCGTGCCCTGCAGGTTGAGGGCGATGCAGCACAGCGACCCCTCGTGGGCGGGGATGTCCACCGGCGGCTTTTCTGTGTTGGCCAAGTCCACGATCTGCACGTGGCCCGAATGAGCCCCAGGGAAGGCTAACAGGGAGTTGTTGCTGTTGGGACACAGCACACACAGACCTGACGAGACAGGGAGGAAGACGAGACGAGACTCATCGTCAGTTTTGATGCGTCCACTCTCATACGTTTTCTTTTTACCCTGCAGGTGGTTGATTAGTTGCAGAAAATACGACCGACTAGAAAAAACAATACGTCTTATTAATAACTTATTATCTTCCCTGAAAACAACAAAAGTTGTAGCAAATGAAAATGTGAAATGTTGCTGTACAAATAATCAGCAAGTCTGGACGGGAACGAAACACCCAGAGTTTTCAGACTGTGTCTTCATCCACGCCGCCGTCTTCGTTTTAGTTTAAAAACTCAGGTTATAATTTAGTCTGGATGGACTTTCTGGGGTCCAGAGTGACCGCTGACCCAGTGCTTCATGTCTATCCCTTATCCTGTCATTGCATTGTCAAATCTGCGATCTCTGAAAAACAAAATTGTCAAGTAATAAACTACTCTTCAAAAAGCAAAGGCAAATTTCCACTTCAGTGGAAAATATAGGCTGTTATAACATTAAAAACAGTGACAGTCACTCACATTCCTTTCCAGCTGGTTCTTATTTAGTTCTATTTTTTTTTTTTAAAAAATCCTACATTGATGTTTCTTGTATCGGCTTTCTGAATCCAAGCAAACAACTGCATGAACTTCCTATTTACATTAGCACGCATATGCCGAGTGTGTTAGTGTGGACACAGATTACTTCTCATACCACGCTACCAAGTGCTTATTTAAGCGCAAATAATTTTGTTGGCTGACAATTGTCCTTTCAAATGAAAACAGTAGTGTGGATGTAGTAGGAGAAAAAGTAGTAGAAGAAAGAAGCAGAAGTAATGGAAGTGGTAGAAGTCGTAGCTGTAGAAGTAGTATTGGTAAAAATAGTAAAAGAAATAATAGAAGTACAAGAAGTAGTAGCAGAAAAAGTAGTAGTAGTTGTAGACATAGTAGTAGTAGAAGAAGAAATAGTAGTAAACATAGTAGACATAGCAGATGTTGTAGTTGTAGAAGTAGTAGCTGAAATAGAAGAAGTACAAGAAGTAGTAGCAGAAATAGAAGAAGTACAAGAAGTAGTAGCAGAAAAAGTAGTAGTTGTAGATAGTAGTAGAAGAAGAAGATATAGTAGTAAACATAGTAGACATAGCGGATGTTGTAGTTGTAGAAGTAGTAGAAAAAAATACAAGTAGTAGAAGAAGTGGTAGCAGAAATAGAAGAAGTACAAGAAGTAGTAGCTGAACAAGTAGAAGTCGTAGTTGTAGACATAGTTGTAGAAATGGTAGTAGTAGTAGTAGAAGAAGTAGTAGAAGTGGTAGAAGAAATAGACGTAGTAGAAGAAGAAGTAGATGTAATAGTGGAAGGAGAAGTAGTAGAAGAAGAAATAGTATTAGAAGTACAAGAAGTAGTAGCTGAAAAAGTAGTAGAAGTTGTAGAAGAAGAAGCAGTAGTAGTAAAAATAGTAGAAGAATTAATAGTAGTAGTGGAGTAAGAAAAGAAGAAGAATGGATGGGTGGATTTCAGGTGTAAACGTTGCAGCAGTGTTAAAATGACAGTTGACAGACGACCTGACTGACCTTTGGGGTTGTAGCAGGTCTCAAACACGTGCAGCTGATGGGGATTGTGGGTAAAGGTGAACACTTTGATCATCGAGTCCAGGACCACGACGATCCTGAGGACAAAGGGAGACACCAACGCTGACGGTGAGTACGTGTCGAGAAGATCCACTCAGACAATCAGCGTTAATCGCATCATCTCGTCACCAGAAAACAACCGAGTGATCAACGTTTCTGAAACAGTGATTGATCAGTGATCGCGTCTGAAGAACCAGCCCTCATCTGCAACTCACAACAGCCATCAAAGAAATGAATTCCAACAGGAAAATGGTCACATCGAAACCACAAGCGAAAAAGAAATCAGGTTTCTGGTGCAGATCAGGTATCGGCCCTTTGTTCTCACCGGTCGCGTCGAAGCTTCACTGCTTTTACTTCTGTCGAGAACTCGATCTCAATAACCGTCTTCTTCTTCAGGTCGTCCCAGATCATCACTACCGAGAAAATAAAACGTTTTCAACCAAAGCACGTTCATTTGTATTTGTCTAAACTCGAGTAAAATAATAAAAACTACCGACATTGGTGAATAAGAATTGCAGAGAATTACACACCTTTGTTAGTGGGATACTTGGGTTTCTTGCCTCCTCCCACTAAAGCCAGATAATTACACCTGAACAGCATCTCCACGTGGCCGACTCCACCCTCCAGGAACTCTGAGAGTCAAAAGCCAAAAACAACAAACACGTTAGTCAACGAAGAGACAAAAGAGAGGAAGCATCTCATGACGGCCGACTCTCTTCATTATTAGGGCGTGAGCAAGAACGCGACGGGCCAAAATGGCTCCGGGCACAAAGTGCAAGAAACCTATTGTTCTTTTGTTTTCCTTCAGATTATTATTATTATTATTATTATTATTATTATTATATTAGTGACTTTGCAGCCGTTTTTCGGGGTTTAAAATGCTGAAAAACTCTGGAAACTTGGCATGGAGGCGAAAATGCAATAACGGCATAGTGCATGTGTTGCCTGGGGGCTCTATAGCGCCCCCTAAGGTTTTAGAGCAAGCAAAAATAGATTGCACTGAATTTCCCAAATCATGACGAATAAATGTTATAGGACAAGGCAGACAAAAAAGGTCCATTATTCACACTACTTCCTTTGACACCAGGGGCTGAGGTTCGATTCCCGGTTAGGGCACACTCGGAGATTGGGTAAAATTCAATAAATCAACAACTTATTAGGTACCAAGGCAGCTGATCCTAGAGATAAGATCTTAACCAAGTCGAACGCGGTACCATCAGAACCTCTCACCCATGGCCAATTGTCTGATACCACAAAAACGCAAGATAACATGGAAATATTTTTAAATTTAAGAATATTCTCACTGAAAAGATAAAAACAACCATTGAAGACATTGTAGAGTGAATTCCCAACAGCTGAAATATGAATATTTTTTTATATTTATACTCATGATTTACTCTCCAAGAACAAACAAATATACAACTGGTGTAAACATTTTCTTAACACCCAAACCCATTAATCAATTATAAAAAAATAGTTGACAATTCAATTCGTAATTGATTAATCGTTGATTAATCTTTATTTTTGTTTTCAACCGGAAACAATGTTAAGACGACGACGATGATGATGATGATGCTACAAAGAAAACATCAAATATTTGTTTTCCACTTCTTCAAACACACGTCCACACACACAGAGGCTGTTACCTTGTTTTTCCTTCTCTTTGAGCGGATCTGTGTTGTAAACACGGAATCCATTTTCCATTCCACAGGCAAAACATCCTGCAGAGAGAAAGAGAAGCAGAAATCAGAAAAGCCTGAATTTTGCTTTCGAGTTGATGGTCTGACAACAGGAGAGTGGAGGACGTTCAATGGCGAGTGAAGAGGACACAGTGCAGAGACAAACGACTCCCCGGGGATTTCCATGAAACGGACTGTCGTGTTTTTACTTCACTAACGTCAATTCACAGTCTGACCATTAACAAACTAATTTGAAGTCATTTCATCGACTTAAAACTTCCACCAAGGAGGTTATGTTTTGTCTTTTTTACGAGAATCCTAACTTTAAAAAGTAAATGAAACAGAGTCTTTACAGCAGAAGGGTCAAACTCAAATGACCTCAGGGTCTTTTACACTTTTGTGACCACCTTCTTTTTGTGTTTAGTGGAAAAGTTTGTTTTAATAAAAGCATGAATGAATGAATGACGGTTTTCTTTCATTCTTTTAAATCTAGCTTGAAAACCTACCTGTTTTAATAGAAATAAAATGATCATACCTGCTGCATCTCTTTTTCTCTCCTCTTTCTTTTACATCACTATTTAACTGTTTTTTATTAAAGCTTTTATATTTGTAATGCTGCTGTACTCTCTTTTTTTTAATGTAAAGCACTTTGAAATGCCTTGATGTTGAAATGTGCTATATAATAAACTTGCCTTGTTTTTACCCAAGAATCGTAATATGACGCAATATTTTTTAAAGCCAAAAATGTGTCAAATTACTATTTTAGATTAAATATTGTCCTGACTTATAAACATATTCGACAGACTAAAGGAAAAAATCTTTGTTTCTTACAGATCTGTACAAATGTCACACAGTAATCATCTTAAATGTGCTTACTCAAATAAAAATAAATAAGCAAAAATTACCATTCCTTCTGATATTACAAATCATATCACAATTTGTTTAAAACTATAAATGTTATTTATTTAGACTCACGGAGCTCCTTCTCTGAAAAGTCAGAAACTAATCAATCATAACTATCCAACCACTGAAACTAACGTTTCTACAGTTAATTTAAAAATTAATGGATGACAATAATTATATTTTAACATTAAAAGTATAATTTTGTTTAAAGAGCTTCTATACTGGTGTATTAACCATTACAGAAAAATTAAAAAATGACTTGATAACGATCAGTTCTGTTCATTTAGGACAGCTGTGGCATAAACCTTACATAAAACACTTACTAGCTAAATGAGAATTTACGATATTTATGATTATATTTCGCAGAACTTCAGTGCAAAAGTGGAACTATTATTACAGTCTTCTTTGAGAAGAAAAGGCAATTGGCTGAAAGCTTGTTGCCAAATAGTGGTTGGAGGCTTAAATACAACGCAGAGCCACTGTCAAAAATATTAAAAAACAGCAAAACAGCACAATCAGTAAAGTACCACGTCATAAAATTAGGGCTGCAACTAACGTTTTATTATAGAAAACTTGTTTTAATTATAGAACAAAAACAATCAAAACGATTAATCGATTATTCAAATAGTTGACGATGTATTTTATAGCCGATTCATTGTTGCAGCCTTACATTAAATATCTTCTATTGTCATTACATCATGTAAACCGCGTAATATTACTACAATGTTACTGTGTAGTTTGACCAAAATCAGATTAATACACAAATTTGAAGCATAGAATCATCATCATACGACACATTTTTGTTTAATTTGTTCCTCCTATAGTTCACACTTCATTATCTTGTGTGAGCAAGTGTAATAAAATCTGTGTCACTCAATCAAAAATTATTGGATTTCTTCACCTGTCGCCTAAGTTGATGTTATGAATGATGCGTTTAAGTGAATAGACACTGAGGAAACCTTTTAAATTTTCTCTAATTGGCCCTCCCTGGATACTTTCTCTTTATTTATTTACATAAATTTGGTTAAAAGGAAATATATACTTTAAATTCACGAAAATGAGTGGGTGGAAGTGAAACCAAAGGGTGGAGTTTTTAACCACTCGACATTAACGGACTAACAACTATCACATGTACGTCATACGAACAGAAAAACAATACAATATGTATAATATATTTGGGTAAATTGGTTTAAGGCAAATAACCAGCTACCACCGTGGAAACTGTCAAACTTAGCGTAACTAGCTAAGTTAGCTGGCTAATGCTAGCCAAGGCTTCAGATCGTACATTATGATTAAATTTAGCCAACGTTAGCTCTCCTTTAGCTACGCCAATAACGTTCACTTATTCTCGTTTTAGTGCGTTTTAACCCATTATTCGTGTGTAGCTTAGCCACAACGAGTCAATTTATGAAGTAGCTTGAAAATTCAATTAAAACAAAAATAGCTACGTTAGCTTGTTTTGCTAGCAGGTTAGCATACATAGGTGTTGGCCGACAAGAGCAATGTTAACTAAATCTAATGTTAACGTAATGATTAGCACTTCAATTTTACGTTTACTTGGGGGGGATTTCTAAATATTAAAACATACGTAAAGCCGTTATTGCATCATGTTGTGGTTCACTGGTTATACGCGACAATTAGCCTTAGCATGAACGACGATGCCAAGTAGCATTATGGAGGAAAAAGGAGGAAGGGGAAAAAGTGCCTTCTCACCGTGATCCTGGTTAAATCCGGCATAAAGGAGCCCGTTCCCGTGAGGATTGGACGGTAGTAAATTCATGATTTTTAACGCCCAGAAGTAAATCCACAAAACGACGCTGAACGTGGTAAATCCAGCAGCTGGATCTCGGTGGGTAAGCTAACCGGCTAACATTCCTCCTCCTCCTCCTGCCCGGACTGAGTCAGAGAGAGTGAGGAAGGAAAACGACGGGGAGATAGACGGAGAGGGAGCTGTCAGTGACGGCCAGTCGAACTATTAAATGACTAATCGATTAATTATCCAGAATTATCCGAGTTGTGCTGGCAAAGGGCGATCAAAGATCAATCGCTGGCTTTAATCAGCGGCGATTGGATTTTGTTAACAGTGGAATCACGGTTTCTAGTCCAAGATGGTTTGATTGGTTAAACGTGTTAATCTTTTCAGACTCATTGAAAGACAAAGGTAAAATCTGATAAAATTACCGACAGAGGAGGTTCACTCATTCAATGTCTACGAAACAGCGAAATACAGAAAAGTGCAGTGTGTATATTTAAAAATGGGAGCGTCACTGATCTAACAACGAGCCCCAGTGGCCTAATGGATAAGGCACTGGCCTCCTAAGCCAGGGATTGTGGGTTCGAGTCCCATCTGGGGTGATACCCTTTTAAAAAAATAGATAGTTTAAATATCAACAAACTATATTATATTTATGGGGAAAAACGTCTTTTGTCAAATTAATTAAGAAGAGATTACCTCATAAATAATAGAGATACCTCATAAAAACAGCTGGCGTTAATTTTACTTATGAGGAAAACTATCATGCTAATTAAGAAAAACAGCTGGAATTGATTAATTATGAATAAAATTATCAAGTTTTATTTAATAATTTAGAATTAAAATGCTGTGCAAAAAAATTATTCGAGGAACCAAAAAGGTTTGCCACTGTCAATTTGTCTTAAAGAATTCTTTTCAACTATTCGTGACCATTTCTGATTTACCAAGGAGAGAAAAAAGTATCTTAAGTTAAATGAGGAAAAACAGCAAATTATTTTAACAACAAAATAATGCCCAGTTAATTATTTCATCATTACATAAGTTCAAAAAATAAAGCTGAAATGTGTTTCTTATGAAGCACACCATCGAGTTAATTCAGGTAAGAGCTGAACTGTGTTATCACATAATTATATACTTGAACATGAACATTGAACATGAAAAATGAACATTCTTAATGGAAGAAATAAAGAGCTTTGAAGGAGAAAAATATCTAATTCAGTAAAACTGGATTTCAGTTGTATGCGTGTCATCTACAGATATAGGCTCCATTTCCATTTACTAAGTTAATCACAGCTTTAGTTAAAGCCTGTTATATAATGAATCTGAAGCAAATGGTTGGAAAAGAGTTCTCCACATTTACTTGAGGACCCCAAAAATACTTGTAAAACCAAGTGTCCCTCCACTGAAATTCAATCCAAACATGGTTTTAATGAAAATATTAAAGTTAATGGCTAAATTAAAACATTTACTGCTACAAAAAAAAAGTAAAATTTTAAATATACAAAGTGTATTTTCTCTGACTTAAACTAATAGGAATGGGGGGATTCAAGTTAAATGTGCCAGGCTGCCACATGAGAAAATGATTTAAACAAACAGAAAAGCCATAAATAATAATCTATGGTAGTTTTTGAGGAACACAATCTTACTTGCATTGCATACACATATTTAAATAAGATCACTCTTCAGTAAACCAAACGAAACCCGCTTGAGTCAAACTCTGAATTTATTCAATGAGTCAATTCCCAAAGGAATCAAGAGTTCATATCATTTACATACAAATCTTATGTAGAGCTAAAGCAACTTTTTTTTCCTGTAAAAAATACAAAGTTAATTTTCTTTTTTTCTTTTTTTTTTTTTAATGTATAACACACTATACATTTACACAGCGTCTCCTAAAGATTCAGGCCAGGATGGAAATGTGGTGAACGTGCTCAAGAAACTGTTCAACTGGAAAAACAAACATTTCGTCAGTCAAACATGATCCACAACATCATTAACAGGATTTTGAGAGCGCAAGGTCAGAAGTCTGTCGAGCTCTGTGACCTCTGACCTCCTCATTGAGGGAACATCGGCATGAATTAGAGGTTTTGTGCACTTGCCAAAAAAATAATGCAGTTGGGAAACGTTTCTGTTGCTCTTCTTCCACCTTGTTTTTGGTCTTGACCTCCTTCACAGCTTGGATCAAAAACGCAGACATTAATTTTCAATGAGGGGAAAAAAAAAACCCACAAAAAAAGTACAAACAGAAGAAAAAATTAAAAGTCTGGGAAGTGAGCATGAATGTTCCAAAGGCGGCAAATGTTTTGATACCAGAATGTTTGAAATCATAAGTGACCAAAAACAGTGGGAGAAGAATGAGCGACAGGAAAACAATCCTTAGAAATGCTGACTCAGCATTCCCAATGAATTAGCATTAGCATCGTCTACGCATGAACAAGCCTCCTGTGTCTCTTTAGGCCGTGTAAGCTTGAAAAGCCTTTGCTACACACCGTGCAAACGTATGGCCGCTCCCCCGTGTGGGTTCGCATGTGCAACGTAAGAAAGCACGACTGGACGAAACCTTTCTCGCAGATGTTGCATTTGAACGGCCGCTCCCCGGTGTGGTACCTCCTGTGTATCTTCAACTCGGCCGAGGACCGGAAGGATTTATCGCAGTCGTCGCATTTGAAGGGCCGTTCGCCCGTGTGAATCAACGTGTGCCTCACTAGCGCGTCCTTGCCAAAGAACCCCTTCCCACAGTGCTCACAGGGGAACCGCATCCCCTTGTGGTGGAAATTGTCGTGTTTCAGGAGGCACCTCCTGGACGTGAACGTCTTCCCGCACTGTGCGCAGGTAAAAGTGGGCAGGGGTTTGTCTAGTATGGGCTCGCCTGCATTGTGCACGCGCTCCACATGCCTCGTCAGAGTGACGCTGTGCCTGAACTTCTTGCCGCACTCCCAGCACAGGAACGGATATGCCTTGGTGTGTTTCTTCTGGTGCTCCACGAGGTCGGAGAACGACCGGAACCTCTTGGTGCAGTAGGAGCACTGAAACGGCTGGTAGCCAGTGTGTTTCCACTCGTGTCGGATGAACCGCTTCAGGCTGGGGAAGGTGGTCTGACAGTGGGTGCAGGTGAACGGCTCGGTGGGGTTGTGGACGTCAATGTAGTGCTTGTGCAGGGCCTTGAAAACCATGAAGCTCTCGTCGCACTGGTTACACTGAAATGCCGTGTGCGATTCTTTGTGCATCGCCAGCGCCTCGGGGTCTCGGACCAGTTTAGTGCACACCTCGCAGTAAAGCGGGTTGTGCGTCTGTCTGTGCGACTCCAGGGTTGATTTGTATCGGAACACCTTGCCGCACTCGTCGCACCTGAAACAACGTTTAACATCCTCGGATGTTTCAGGGTCCACCTGTTGCTCAGTGTAGCAAATGTTTCTCATGTGGAACCGAAAAGTCTGTCTGCATTTGAACTCAGCACTGCAGTGCTGACAGAAGAACGGACCCTCTAGTATGCTCTTGTTCCCTTCTGGGCTTTGGTCTTTGGAGGACTTTCTCTCTGACGAAGGTGTGTAGTCCGGGTCCTGCTCGGTGTCGTCTGCTGGTGGATCCTCGACAGGTGTGTCGCAGGGAACCCCGCTAGCTGATTCTTCGATTTTATCCACTTCAGTCACCTGCACTTTTGGTTTCCTGCCGGGCTTCTTCTTCATCGTCAGACCTTGACATCTGTGCTGCTGCAAGTAACGCAAGCTTTTATAAAACCGTTTACACACCGAACAGGCAAAGGGGACGTCCTTCGCGTGTCGGCCCATGTGCCGCGGCAAGAACTTGGCCTGTCTCACCACGAGGCCGCACACTTTACACGTTCTGTCATCTAAGTCGTCGTTCTTGTTTGGAGCTTGGGATCTGGTGAACGTTTTCGAGCTGCTGTTCACTGAATTGCTGCTCTGTGTCCTTGAAGATCTCCTCCACTGCGACAGGTAGCCTTTCATCTTGAGCCCACGGTTCTTTCGCACAGGTCTTTCCCACAAAACATCGTAATCCGGCTCTTCACCCGTGGGTTGTTTCTTCTTCCTCCCGCGTCTGTTTGGCTTCTTCTCCGCGTTGTCCAGCACCGTCACCTGGCCATCCTCCCCGATCATCAGTGTTCCAGCTTGGTCAGCGTGGTGTTCGTCGGCCATTTCACTCTCGCTGGCCACGGCGCCTTCCACAGCGCCAATCTCCGTCTTCACTTCACCGCCGATACTGAACCACTGGTCCGAGTTTGCGGCTCCTCCCGTGTATGTCTCTTTGTTCTCGGACTCCACCTCCATCTCTGTGCAGACCGTGTAGACGGCGTCCGTTTCTGTTTGATCGTTGATGATCATGACTCGTTCTTCAGAAGGAAGACAGAGAACCGACAAGATTCCACTTTCAACGATGCAAGATTCTGAAAAGAAAGATATTTTTGTTGTTTTGATTTCGATGTAAAAAAAAGGTGGGGGGACATTTTGAGAACAGAAGCTGCGACTGAAAAGACTCTTGGGATGATAAATATGATAAGCAGAGTTTTACTTTGACAATCAGTTTTGGGGTAATTTTAAAATTAAAATGAAATATTTTGTGATTTCAGCTTGCTGAATATAGATATTCTCCGGTTTGTTCAGTCCTCTGAAGGAAAACTAAATACCTTTGCAGCTTGTGGACAAAACAAGGCATTTGAGAATGTCGTCATTTAAATCTCGTTTTTCCCCAACAACTAAGTTGACCCCATTTCATTTTCAATAGCTACAGAAAATGTAATATTTTTGATGTTCTGCAAAGGGATGATTATATTCTTGAGCGACTCACCGATATCCTCTAACTGACTGAGGTCTTTGTAAGAGTCCAGCAGTGTTTTCAGCTCCTGGGGTTGAGTCAGTGTCTCCATACATTCACTCAGAACAGACGAGGCGTTGCTAAGCAAAGATGCAATCTGACAAAAAAAGCCAGGGAAAAAAAACAACATTTAATTTATATCTGATGAGTGTTAAGTCTAGGCAGTGAGAGTCTGTTATGATTATGTATTTGCAGCAGCATAACATTTTAAGTGCCAGTGAGTAAAGCTTTGGTGATTTCCCGTTTCTGTGGCCACGCATTTAGTTTACCTGCTGAAGAGTTTGTGTGGGAAGAAGCTTTTCAAGTCTGGACAGAAAAAGCCACATTAGTGTCTGGATGGCTTTGTCGTACGTGGGACCAAAGTCACCTGGGAAAACATCCTGGAAGACCCAAGAAATGTGTAAATCACTAAGCTGCTCGTATTAAAAATGTATTTTCCAAAATACAAGGACATAAAAACAAACAAAGAAATACCTGGAAGAAGTTTCTTCTCTCATCGGGATCTAGGAGCAGATTTCGGACAAGGCCCATGAAATGAGAGTCAGATTTGTTCTGTTCCGCGTCATCAGTCTGTGATAAAACATTCAAAATGGCAGATATTAATTCACAGCAGAGTACAGACGAACTTGAGTTGAGAAACCAGCTGTAATCACCTCATTTTCTGCTGCTGCCGGTGGTTCAGACTACGGATGGACATTACTATTTATATATTCAATGGTAGTAATTGTCGAATATTCAAATATTCTCAGCCCCAGTGTATGAAAGCTATTTGAATTAATTCACAGTTCCCAGTGTGTTAAGCTAATAGTAGCAGCTAACGAGTTGAATTCAAAGACCCAGGTGAATTTCATGACTTGTGCAAACACTCGAGGTCCACCATCAAAATGTTTGCTGTTGCTGTCACCGTGTGATAACAGACGCACCACAAATTAGATAAGTGGAGTAGAAAGATTTATTTCCTCTATTTAATATATAATTATAAAACAGTCACAGTAAATGATTAACTTCCATTAAAGAAGAGTATAATCAAATACTCATGGCCGTCCCTGGTGCAGACTCACCTCAGGGCTCCACAGCGACGTGAGCGTCTGCATTCGGTCCAGATGAGGCTGAATGACCTCGAGCGCTGCCGTGTTGTCAGAGCGACACAACTCAAGGATGAGCTGCAGTGAGGGAACAGAAGACACAATTTAAAAATAAAAGTGGACAATGGAGGGACAACTGGGGACTTTAAAGTGTGCAATCAAACCTCCGGCAACATAAAACATGATAAACGCCAGACGTAGACTCAATACTCAGTCCAATATCTGCCATTTTTAATTATGTGTCAATCCACAAATTACGCATATTTATAAAACGTTGCAAATGTGGCAACAGCTAACGATTATTTTCATAATTAATACATTTGATATTTACTCTCATGATTAACTGAATAATAGTTTGATCCATAAAATGTTGATCGTGTTTTTCAAATCTGGAAATGATGGTTTTGTCCACAATCTAAAATGATTCAGTTTTAATGATTTCTTTGTTATAAAAAGGAGCAAAGAAACCAGAAAACTTTAATTTATTATCAAAAGAGTTGCTACTTGCTAAGACACTTTATCTTTTCATGAAAAGTTTAATGTATTTAATATTTAGTTTATACATTATTTTAATTGAAAATACTGTACATACTTGCACTGCTGTGAAGACATAAAATGTATGAATGAAGCCATTTATGGTAGTCTTTATTATCACGAAACATGTATATTGTATAAGATGAGAGGAAAAAAATTAAAATAAATGGGACAAAAAAAAAATTGGTACTCTGTCACACTCTAATAAAGACATCAATAACAAAGACATCAAAAAACACACTATAAGAATAAAAATACTCAGAAGGTTCTGTGTGAACATCTGTTCACAGTAACGGAGTAGACATGTCTCACCCGAGCTCTCAGACCCAAAATGAGTTCAGCCCGCTGCCTCGTCGACAGAAGCTGAGGGACGATCTCCGTGACCATGAACACAAACTCCTCGAGCAGCCCATAATCGGACACGATTTTCTGCTCCACTGTTTGCCAGATCGCCGCGGAGACCAGTCGAATGGGCGGGACCAGGAGACGCAGAGTAGAGAGCGGAAGAGAGGGACCTGGAAACAGACAGTTTCAATTAATTTTACATTTTAGCATAATTAACAGAGTTCCCACACCTTGGTTGACATCAAATTCAAGGACTTTCCAGGACCAATCTACTAAAATTCTGGACAAGCGATTGCCCTTGGAATCTTGGTCAAGTCAGTCTTCGTTTCTTTGGTGAGACAGAGATCTTGGAATTTTCATTTCCCAGGAATCACATTTGCTCTCTCATTGTTGGGCATGAAATAGTAGGTGGCATCATAACAAAGAAAGGAGACATTTGCCTAAATATCAACTGAACTTCTTTCCTGCACAAAATGTAAGCACTTTCAATGACTTAAAGGTCACATAGAATGGCTTTTTTAAACCAAAAATCCAGATTACTGATGTCTACTTTGGATAAATTAAATATTCATGGTCAAAAACCTCATAGTATCTTCAGATGAAGCCAGTTTATTGCCGTTTCTGAGCTAATGCCCGCCCCCAGAACACTGAGTCTCTTGTGATTGGCCAGCTACCAGCTGACTGACTGCTCCGCGGTGCTTCTTCTTCTTCTTCAGGTTGAATGTTCACGTCCATGACCAGGAGTAGCTGTTGGGGGAGGGTTTGTTGCACGGCAAATATACTAGTTACGTAACTAAACTGGACTTTTCAGAACCTCTTGCTCGAGCTCAGGTAAACAGAGAAGCCCTTCTTTGTCAGAAGTGGCTGAAGTGTTTATTGTGACACTTTAGTGATGTTTAGATACGAGAAGGACACAGGGACACACCAGACATTTGATTAAATTTTTTTTCCAAAGTCACAAAACTTCAAGGATATCAAAGACCCATGAATTATATTTTAACAAGAGTGATTTCTTGTTTAGGGGCATTTCATGACACAGAAGACTGGTTAAGAACAACATGAAGTGCTTTACAATAGCCTAGTCTCAACTAATGAATGCACCAATGGCCTTTTCAAAGTCATGTCGGCTAAGGACGGATTTAACTTCAGTCAAATAGCAAAGCTGGGGAAAAAAAGCTTGAGAGTCAATCAGAACGTTCTGAAGCAGAGACCGACCAAACCAAATAAACAATCATGAGACTTATTTTAAAAAAGATTTTTTTTAAAGTGTAACAAAAATTTCCAGTAGTGCTGCTTGGGCGGTGACCCAGAATTAACACTGCTTGAACTCTTAATCACATGTTTTTATTATTTTATTCTCTGTGAATTTATGTTTTTTACTGGTTGTTTGTCACCTACTTTGCGGTGTTTTGTTCTGCAGCTAGTTTGCAGAAGGAAAAAGTTCCCTCAGGGAAAAATAAATCGTATTTAACTGGTTTTTATTTGAGCTTGGAAAGAATATCAACTTCAAATAAATTGGAAACAATACAATTAGCAAACAGCAAAGTGCACAATTTCACATTTCCATTTCTAATTGCAGTATCTTTTAGGCAACGCAAAAATTTTTTACTTATACAGAGTTCAAAACCTATTAAACTGAGTATAAATTAACCCCAACTTCATAAGTGTATAGGAGCAATAACTGGTCCAAACACTAGGGAGGCACAATATTGCACCTTTTGCAAATATATAGGGAGTACTTGGGCTGATAACCAATACCGACATATATATATATGCATTTTTGTCTGTATTTAACTGCAGAGGTCATTTAGTCTCTTCTGTCATCTCATCTCAGCAAATGTAAATAACCATTTTCTTCATTCAGCAAAATAAATAAACGTAATTACAATAATAATTGTAGAGAGTACATAGTCAGTCATACTGGCAGATCTTGGTTTGTTTTTACGTATCTGATAGTACACTTTAAAGCCATTAACTATACCGATTACGGCCAATAATATCATGCAAATCACCTCATGAGATAATTTACCCAAACAATTCGGTCTTACCTTTAAGTCACACTCAAATCTTGTTTAAGTTAAAAGCCGAACATGTAAAAAATATATATAATTCAAATTCAACTTTTTTCCCCCACCGTGCTAGCTTTATTGATTTTCTAAACTGATGACAAAATCATGACTAAGGATTCTGAGACCCAAATATTCACGTTTACGTCACGAAATATGCCCGAAAAAATGAGACAATTATATTTCCTAAATATATTAATACACATAATAAAACTGAACCTTTACACAACACGAGAATCAGAAACACGTCTGTGGATTATCGGGAAGCTAGTGTTAGCACTAGCCAAGATGGCAGAGTCGACAGCTAGCGTTAGCATAATCCGCCTCTGTAACTTTAAAGCACAGGCGTTTAAACACAACACCATTTTAGATTTACGACGAACCAAGTGAGGACAATACGTGCCTAAAGTTTACTTCAACGTGACGCGTCGTGGGAAAAAACCCCTAAAATAACACTTTGCTTCACATTTAGCAGCGCTATTCCCGCGCGCGGGCTGTGTCACGGCCTAGCCAAACAAATGCGTCTTTTCTCCGTGTCCACTCACCGTGTAAGTGTGAAATAACTCCGTCCATCGTGAGCGTGGGCGCAGTCACATCACAGTCACCGTGACCGAAGACTGTTCCCGCTGCACAGGTAAACGCAGTTAAATACCGCGGCTGTGATCCAGAAACCGACGCTACAATCCCCGAGCTTTGTGCGTCAACAGTTTCCTGAGCGTTCCGACCAGGACTACAGTCCGACGGCAGGCTGAGTGTTAATAATTGGTTCCGCATCTCCGGTCCCCCCACCACCACCACCACCACCACACACCCACACACACACACACACAAAGTTTTCTTTGTACTACCATACTTAGTGAGTACAATTTGTAATTTTATTTTTTTAAGTAAAATTGCAAAAAAAATGACCTCACTATAAAAATCAGCAAAATAAAATAAATTATAATCATGGAGGGATTCTCATGTGCACATGCTTTGAGGCCATTGGTCCCAGGGGACTTTTTTGTTCACATTTTGTGAAATTCAGTGGGTGTTGAATGAATGAACATCTTTATTTCGGATAAATTCACATAAAAGGTAAACATAAAGCAAGATCATTTAACACAAAAGTGCCAATAAATAATAGAAAAATAGGCTGAGGCACGTGGTTTAATTTTGCCTATCCTCTACCAAGGACAAAACCCAGAAAAAAGTGTAGAGAAAATACATAAAACATCACATTTTAGATTGTTACAAACTGTCAATTCACATTGAAAGTTGTAATTGTTTTAAATTTCACACGTTTTTGATTCATCGATACTCATTTATTGATATTCATTCCATAAATTTACCCCCAAAACTGTCACACATCAGTGTTTGTTCTCACTTTGCTTGTTTCAAACATAATCAAGTAAATTATAACTTCCTTCTCTTAGTTTTAAAGTTTTAGTCACACATAAAAGTGTTTTGTTTTTGAATATACAATGTCTACAAATTTGAACATTAGTGGATTCCAGATATTAAACTTCATCTATCTTCTAATTGCTCTTTTCTGAAGTTTAATTATAGAACCCGAGTTTTTTTTTTTTAAGTATTTCCCCAAATATCGACAGTTTCAAATGTAAGGCTTTTCAAGTGAACAGTACAATATCCCAGGGCAGTTTTTATTCAATATTCAATAAAATAATTGTTACAGAGACAACTTCCAGATCAGTAAACATAATAAATAATATAAGCAGATTAAATCTGCAGTGACACTACCCTCTCCTTTCCCCTCTCCTTTTCAACATCATCACAATCTTTGGTTCATAACGAGTTTCCTTTGTATCAAGAGACACAAACAACACAGTTTGTCTCAAAGCTTCTGCAGGATTATGGTGTTCATATGCCAAAACCACATTCAGATGTGGTTTAAGAACCACATTACTGAGCTGCATGAATGTAGAGACTCCGCCTCCTTAGCCGACATCCTCTGATCCGCAGCAGTTTTGGTTTCTTTTTTACACTAATATCAACCCTCATGGTCCAATTTCTTTTTTCCGGATGGTTAAGATATTATTTCATGTTACAACAGCAGGAGCTAAGCTTAGTTTTGTTTAACTAACTGTTTTTACTCGTGACACACACAAATACAATGACAAGAGACACATCTGTGCAGAAAATACTTTTTTCTTGTTATCAGAAGCCAGATCGGATCTTGCAGGGACTCAGGAGACACATCCAAGACACATTTTAATGCCAGGTGGGGACAGTCGAACTAAATTCTGTCCAACTGAGGACGGCTGACGCTCCCTTCTCCTGGCCATGTGCATTTGTTTTCAACGGAGCCGGAGAACACAAGCCGTGGAGCCATGTCCACGTCCATGTTGGTTGACATCCGTTTTACATGCTTTCAAATCTTACCATTTGAAAAAAGCTGGGACAGTCTTCCTCACTTCCTCCAACAACGTTTTTCTGCTTCTTTTTCGCCAGCTCTGCCATGATGAACGTCTAAAATAATGCTATTGCTGCCTTATATCCGGTATCTGGCTAGGGTGTGTTTGTTTGTGTAACGCCGTGCAGCTTTGCAGTTTGCAATAACTCGTGACACTTTGCAATGACTCAAGGTTGGCGGCCCTGATCTTGAAAGGCTGATTTATTGCTAACGGACAGTAGTGGGCAGTGGAGACAGTCCCCAATATCCCCGCAACAAGACATTTAACCATCACTCTGAATCCAAAGCTGTTAAATTAGGGTAAAAATCCTGCATAGTTTTGCTTTTATACCAGGTGAGGAAGGGGCCGTAGGTTTACTGAGTAACAAAAGTATGAACCAGCCTTTTGTGTCTCTCCATGCTGTAGAGTTTGGGGAAAGCTTTCCCACATATGTGGCAAGTAAACGGCTTTCGTCCCAGGTGTATTTTAGCATGTGCGTTGCGAAATCCGATCCTTATGAAGCCCTTTCCACAGACGTCACATTTGAATGGCCTCTCTGACGTGTGATGCTTAAGGACATGATTCTTAACCTCTGTGTTAGACCTAAAGTTCTTGTCACATTCTGGAATTGTGCATTTAAAAGGCCTCTGTCCCGTGTGGATCAGTTTATGTCTGACAAGTGTCGACGCGGACAGCAGCTTCCCACAGTATGGACACGGATGCCGGAACAGCTCGTTGTAGTGTTTGCTCCGCTGGTGCTTCTTCAGCGCTCCTTTCTCCTTGAAGGACTTCTCACACTGCGAGCAGGAATGCCTCTTTAAGTTCCGTAACTCACTGTGGATGAGATTCATGTGACGCATCAGGTTGGAATTCTGGGCAAATGTCTTGCCGCACTCCGGACACAGATAGGGCTTCTCCCTCGTGTGAACGCGTTCGTGGTAAACGAGATCGGCGTCGCATCGGAATCGAGAGCCGCACTGAGCGCACTGGAACGGCAGGTGACCCGTGTGTTTCCACTCATGTAGGATCAGCAAACGGAGCTTGGGGAACGTTTTCGGACAGTGGTTGCATTTGAACGGTCTGCCAATTTTGTGGACGTTCTCGCAGTGTCGGAGTAACGGCACAAAGATGGGGAAGGTCTCCTCGCAGCGGATGCAATGAAACGCAGTGTGTGAGGCCTTGTGTCTCACTAACGTTGCCGCGTCTCGTAACACCTTCCTGCACACGCTGCAGTACAACTCGTCGTGGGTTCTTTTGTGCCTAGCCAGGGAAACTTTGTACATGAACACCTCTTCGCATTTGTCACATTTGAATTGGTTCTCGGTTACCACGGGGTTCTCCGCATTGACCTGCTTCTTCGCGTACTCGAAGCAAATTGTCTGCAAGTGTGCCCTAAAAGATGGGAAGAGCTGAAATCTTTTTTTGCAGCGAGGGCAGACGTAGTCCCCCGAGGGGAAGTGCGTTTTCATGTGAGCTCGTAGCCTCGTGTTTACGAGCTCCTTGCAGATGAAGCAGTAAACGTTGGGGAGGGTCTTTTTCTGTGCAGTAACATTTGTGCCCATGATTCTTGGGTTTCTTTTTGAAGCTGATAGAGTTCTCTGAGCCGTGAAGGAAATGTCATCATCTGAGCAGCTGGACAGTGAATCATACTCAATTGAACTTTTATCAGGAGACGCCAAAGAAGAGGCAGTGTCTGAGTAGTAAGACCAAGAATCAGATGAAATGGGACTGCTACGGGAAGAGTTGTCATCCGAGTAGTAAGACCATGAGTCATCTTCACTACAGTTTGTGACAGGAGCCGTTTTTGCGGAGTCGTTCCTGGAGACGCTTGAATCCTTGTTGTTGGAAACGTCTTGCGAAGCCGCTGTGGATGCTTTTTCTTTCCTCTGAGCGGATATGGAGGCAGAACGAGCCTCTATGTGAAGTCCTCTTTTCTCTTTTAGTAGAAGCATTTTCATCTTCAGACCTTTGTTTTGTCTCACGAGTGGGAGCTGCGAAGACACTGATGTGTCAAGACGTTGTAACGCAACATTTTCGTCACATCTTCTGATTTTTAAAATAAGGTTTCTAGGAGTGTGGTTAGTTTTGTGAGTTTTGATCTCACTTGTGTGACGTTCTGTGTTTGTATCTGTGTTTGTTTGTGTTGTATGAGCTGATGGTACAACCTCCATATCTGTATGTGGTGGCACATGATCCAAGATGGCATCTTGTTCTTGTTTTATTTGTGTCTTTGTTGTTTTTACAGAGCAAAGTTTGAGAGCTGAAATAATGCAGGCTCTATCCAAGGACCCATCTGGAAAGAGGAAAAAAATAAGAGTGAAAAACACAGCTTGGAGCCATTTCTTCATCAACAAGCTAAAGAAAGTAAACAGGCAACAGTTTAACTTGTGTTAAGAGGTCCAGTGTGTAAGAATTAGTGACATCTAATGGTGAGACTGCAGATTGCAACAAATAAAAATACTCCTCGACTCATTCATCCGTGTGAAGGAACTATAGCGGCCTTCACAGATCATGGCTTCAAAATAAACTTTTCTTTGATTTTCCAAACTCAATTTGCAGTTTTGCAAATTATACACATACAAAACCATACTTAAGGATAATATATGGAATTTCCGTCAGTTAAACCTAAACCTAAATGTTACACACTGAACTTTTAATGTGAAGGTCATTTGAACAAATGATATATTGTGCTACAAAATTAGCAAATTAATGATATGTTTATAAATGAACTTAAACTAATGTATTAACTAGACCAACTTGCCATTGTGTTCAAGCTGACTGTTTTCTTTCTGATACTGCAGCATGATTCTAAGCTCCTCCCCCTGGGTCACGGGCACCATACAGTCCTGCAGAACGGATGACACGTCACCAAACATGGAGGCAACCTGGTAGGAAACAATTAGAAAAAAAAAAAAAAAGTAAAAGTCATATATGCCTGAATGTCTGGACCAAAATAAAAATTCTCCTGACATTTTCTGGAATTCATGTTTGGAACTTGCTGCAGATTTAGCTAATATCTATGTTCTGTACCTGTTGGAAAGTCTGAAGAGGAAGAAACCTTTCCAGTCTGGACAGAAGAAGGCACGTCAGAGTGCACAAAGCTTCGTCAAATGCAGGACCAAACTCTTCAGGGTAAACTGTCTGAAAAACATAAAATTTACATTCACTTTCTGACACATACATTGGAACAGGAAACAGTATTTTAATTTAATTTATGGCCTCACCTGGTAGAAAGTTTCCCTCATCTCTGGATCTTCCAACATGTCTTTAATGAGATCCACAAAGTCTGAGGTTGGCAGGTCTACATTTTTGGTTCCAGCCTGTAAGAGACACAACATTAACATTATTAAAATACAAGCAAATTACAGCAATTATCCTTAATAGTAGGATAACTTCCAATCAACCAGTACTTTTAATTTGAAAGATTTTGACGTTGTAAGGTCACCTCGTTTACCCAGGCCTCGACTAGCATCTGCATCCTGTCCAGGTGAGGTTGAATAATATCGGAGTGAGCGGAATCTTCAAACTGACATAACTCCAGGATGAGCTGAAACCACACGCAACAGCTTTTTAAAGAACAACTGCGTCACAAAACATTTTGATCGTCTAATATTGACATTTCTTCCTAATTATTTTTGCACCAGTGTCACACTGACACACAGTTTCTCACCCGAGCTCTCAGGCCCAGGATCAGTTGTGCCCTCTGCCGGGTGGTGAGCAGCTCCGGGACAACGTCTGTAACCATGGAAACAAACTCCTCCAGCATCCCATAATGAGCCACTGCTTTCTGCTGGATGGTCTGCCAGACTGCTGCAGAAACCAGGCGGATGGGCGAGACCAGGAGACGAAGAGCAGGGAGAGAAAGACGAGGACCTGAGTGACAAGTATATCAAAGTAAGTCATTATTTTAAAAAGAATGTATTTTCAACTATCCAACTTTTTCTTGTATTGTTTGTTTTTGTTTTAAATCTGCACACCACAACAGCATCTTTGACAGCACTATAAACTAACACAACTTCACAATGTATATAAAACGCAATAATAACAGAATTAAACACAAAATCATGAGCATGCCAACCATAAAAATAATTTATTAAGGATAATAATTTGATAAGGAGTTAGGTGTCATTTAAATTGGTGCAGTCTGAGTTACAGTTTTTAAAAGCGATACACTCATTGGTCACTTTATTAGGTACAGTCGTTAACCTGCTTGTTAACGCAATTATCTAATCCGATTACCACATGGCTGCGAGTAAATGTGTTTAAACATGTACACGTGAACAAAAACGAGATGCTTCTGTTCAAATCGTGCATCAGATTTAGATTAATAGGGGATTTAGGCAACTTTGAACGATGATATTAGCTCAGTAGCCCACAGCTAGCAACATGGCTAGCTACTAACTTGGTTATCGGTTACTTACAGTTTCCGTTTAAATTATCCCTCATCTTTTTTAGCCACTGTTCTCTGGTCAGCCGGAGGATTGTAGATTTATTAGACAAACTTCAATATTTCCCGCCTTCTCTTCTTATTTCTGTTAAAGTTCGATTCATGTGACGGAACCCGGGCGTCATTAACCGTCCGGCAGAGTTTTTGTTCCGGGCTCTGTTTCGTCTAGTCATGGCAGTTAAAACATCACGTTTAACATCCTAAAACCCCACCCTAATCAACATTAAATACGAATTAAAATACATGTTAACAATTTAGATAGGTTAAAATCACATTTAACACTTTCAGCAGTTTGTCTTCCAAAGTTTCACTTGAGATGAATTTGACGGAAGCTAAAAGTCATTATTCGTCCGACTGTGTTTTCGTTCCGGGTTGCGTCATGTGCGTTCTCGTCTTTTCCTGTGGTGTTTAACGTTCTAAAATTCAGACTTAAACTAATTATAATGGTATTTCACGGTATATTTTCACATCGATTGTTAGTTGCCATCACATTTAAATACCAGTCGCGTTTTAGTTTGTTTCTGTTAACGATTTAATGCACGGAACCATTGGAAGCAAGTGTACGGAAGAAGATTAGGGCCACCTGTGCTTTTTATTTTACGCATCGAAAATTGAATAGAGTAGCCTTAGAAACATATATACATTTATACTTAGGCATTAGCAAATTTTGGGTTCATTTTCACACGGTTTTCTATTAATTGTGAGTTTTAGATAAAGCATAATTAAATATTCAAATAAATGCTGCTTATCATAACAACAGCAGACAACATTTTTTTCCCCAGAAAGTATTTTATTAATGGTGGCAACATCATGCAAAAGCTGTTAAAAGAGAAACTGTATGAAAACCAAACTTAGTGCAGATGTTTTTTTTGTTTTGTTTTTTTTAAAGGGAGTTTACAATGAGAGCATTTATAGGATTGTCTGAAATAAAAATATATGCACAGCACGTGGACAAATTCTACGGACTCTTGTTTATTGGAAACCAGGAAGTTAAAAAATAAATACATCTGCAAATAAAAGAGAGAAATACTTCATATACAAGACGTCACCAGTGAATTTATTCTTCTCGTGTTTAAATGGACCATTTAAAATAAAAAGGATGGGAGATGAATGGAGTAAACTATTGAAAAAATACATTTACACTGATTATGTCTTAATGTGGTCAAATCTAAAAGGCAAGTCTAATTTAAAAAAATGGCATAAAAACTCAAGATTTACAGCAGAATTCCTTTTTTTTCCATGTTTAATTATGATGTCCCTCTTAGATTCAGGGTCTTTTTTGAGGGCCTGGTAAAGTTAAATAAGAGTCTTCATACATGGGAATGCATACAGATGAGCAAATGAATGACTTATCCACCAAAGTTAAGATTCAACCAATTCCTCCCCCCAGACTGATTCAGAAAAAAGCACATTTATTTTCATTGCAAATATTATTACAAAATGCTAAAGTCAATAATATCCCACCACAAGATGTCCGCCTCAGTATCATACAACGCCAAATCAGAGGCCATTTTCTATGTTCAGCTCTCATTCACCAATGTGTCAAATCTTCAGGATACTGAATTTTTTTTTATTTTTTAGGTAGAAAACTTTTGTATTTTTCTTCCTTCCTTTATACAGAGAAATAAAAAAACAGTTTAGGCAAGATGCGTCAAACAGAAATCCCAAGGTGGCAGCGAACCAGCGGCCTCTGCGGCCGCGCTGATTCCACTGATTACGGGCCACATGGAGGCGCTAGTCGGCAGCTCCCACTCGCTCTCTGTCTCAGGCATCTTACACTGGCGGGAGGAGAAGTGGACGACTTGGTGGTGGTGGTGGTGGTGGAGTGGGGGGGCGGGGTCACACGTCTCCACTCGCACCCCACCTCCCCTCCCATTTCCCCCGCGTCGAGTTGGACAAACTCCTCCTCTTTGGCACTTAAGCTGGAAGACTCAGCTTCTTTCCTTTCAGTACTGGAACAAGACGAGGCAGATTCACGTTTTGGTAAATTCACAGCACGTCAATGCCTAACACATTTATTGTCAGACACGCAATATTTGCTCTTATGAAAAGTGATTGTTCAGTGTGTGGTACCACAAGAACCAGCCTGAGACACAAACATGGCAACACATTTTAGCCACCTCATAAAACCCACTCCTGCGTAAGTCAATAATATCTTAATATGTTCACTGCTTTATCTCACCATAATACAGACATTTCCAACAAGGGAGTCAAGTTTTAACTAAGCTAACTCTCCCACACCAAAGCTCATAGAGAAAATCAGTGATTTTAGCTTGTGCAGACACAGCAGCTGCTGGTCTACTGCTGCCTCGTGTGGTCACTTTGTGTCACTGAGGTAAATATGAACAAAGAATTTCCAAGACTGAAGTAACAAAATGAGACATTAGAACTTACTGATGGAAGCAGCAGTGGATCAACAACTCCTGTGTGCTGTGATGTAAAATCACTGATTTTCTCTATGGAGTTTGGTGTGGGAGAGTGAGTGGCTTACAAAGTGACACAAACTTTGATTTATACTAAAAAAACATTCTGTTAAAAAGGTGAGATAATGCAGTAAACATATTCTTAAGACAGTGTACACCTACACTGACATATATTTTATAATCCACCTGCATTCAAAGCACTTTCTGAAGTTCCAATCTGAGCTTGGTAACCTCGCTTTTTTAAGTAAAACAAAAAAAAAATCCAGATTAAATGAAATTAGACCGAACTGTGTCTAGAAATAACTTTTTCAAAATTTACTTGATGATTTGTTTGCTCTTAGTAGCCTGTTTTAAAGACAGTGATTCCCAAACACTGGGTCATACTGGGACATACAAATTAGCAATATTTTCCTAAAGATTTATATTTTAAATGAAATGCCTGAAATAATAGTTCTAATTAATCTACCAAGCATCTCTTGGAAATTATTCAAAATGATGAAAGTAGGTCCTAATTAAAAAAGTTGGACCTATGTCATTTCTATGTACTATTTTGTTTTCATTTTTAATTATGTCTTATTTTATGTAACTCTTATATTTACAGACCAAGATGTCGTTTTATTTGTTTGTATTAACTCATATTATTACCAAATTTGTCTTTCTGGTACATATATTTGTTCTATTTAACGTTTTCTGATGTTTACTGATCTTTTTTTCAACACTGTATCCCCTTGTTTGCGAAAGAGCTCAGTTTACTTAACTTCCTTGAATAAACGATGGTTATATACTGTATTAAGTGAGGGGTTTATTATGAGGTTAAAACCCTGACTTTGTGTCAGTAATTCATACAACAAAACCAGATTTACTTGAAACACAAATAACAAACAAAGGAAAACAAATAATCCTCTTTTAAGGAACAACGGGAGGAAGACTCACCTTTCGTTACATACAAATAGAAGAAATCGCAGTAGAGTATGGTCTGAACGGCTCCGGCCACGATGGCGATCATGTCAAAGAATCCCTCGAAGTAGAACCTCCATATCCAGTTGATGAGGTAGAGGGCTCTGTAGAGTCCCAGGAAGAACAGGTAGTGCGTGGTGATGGTCTCAGCCTCGCCCGTCTTACTGATCATGAAGAGCTGGGGCAAGATGGCCACCGACTCCAGGTAGATGGAGAACGTCCAGAGGATCTGGCAGGAGAGAGCAAAGAGAGCGTGAGGGGCGGCGGCGCGCCGACGTGTGCAGTGTGGCTGTAAAATAACAAGGATTAGACTAAACTCACAGACATTTGCATGGTTGTCATGGAAACAAAGTAAACAGTTCAACTGTGTGAAGGTCCAGACTCAGGTGGGACGTGATATTAACGGACATTTGACTCTTAGGAACTAGTGCGGTAAGCTAGTATTTATTTATTTTTTAATGATTTGATATTGATATATATATCACAATATAAATCAAATTAAATATCTGGATATTCTTAGTCTATATTCCGATATAGTCCAGTCTATAGGGGGACATAGACTCCATTTGAGATGTTTGTGCTTCTCAAAGAGTGACAATACACTGTAAATACACTATAAATAAATAAATTATCTGTATGCTCTCAAAATACACCAATTATTACCTTTTACTTCAGACATTTCAGACAGCATTACTTAATCAAATGAGGGGTATTTATGTGTGTTAGAAACAATTACATTGAAATTTAAAAAGTGTTATTAAGTGACTTTACAGCTATTTTTGTGGATTGCATGTATTTTTTAATCAATATACATATATATTATTTAGGGTATTTCACAAATTTATTATGATTTTACACTTATTAATCAATGCAAAAATCAGTTTAAGGTAAAATCGTTTGGACTTAAAACACATTTGAATTCATTTTAATTGTTAAATTTGTGACTGACTGAAAAATATGCATATCATTGAATTTGTTATATGCAAAGCAAGGCACTTACAAGTTATTTTATATAAATATCTTAACTAGGGCTGAAACTACCAATTATTTTCAAAAACAATTCATCTTTCTATTATTTTCTTGATCAATCGAGGACTTGTTTGTTAAGTCTCTAAAGTTGTTAATGATTTCTTTGTTATACGGAGCAAAGAAACCAGAAAATATTCACATTTAAGAAGCCGAAAACCAGAAAAACGTGTTTTAATCATTGAAAAAAAACACCCAAACTGATTGATTATCAAAATAGTTGACAATTAATTTAGTAAATGATTAATCGTTGCAGCCCTACTTACAACGCTTTGACAAGTTTCACCACATTGATATTTTTGCCAAATATCCTCTGAAAATTGGCTAAAACAAGGAATTTTATCCTCCGTCCTGGAAAAAAAGTAGTGTTTGCGAGTCATTTTAACTAAAATAAATGAAAAAGGGTCATTCATTCATTAACATACACATTCCTACATACAGAATGTGTGAAAAACATATGGGGAGGAGTTGTCTGACCTCCAGGGGAGAGAAGTCGTGGTTGACCAGGAAAGCCAGGCCACCGACGGGGACGACCAGGAACTCCACTCTGAACGTGTCGTGGTTCCCGTCGTACGTCGCCTTGAACTTAACGTAGATCAGGTACACGGTGGCGTACGCACATCCGATGTAGATGATCTGGAAGACGAGAACGTCAAGGATGAGGCGTTAACAGGTGGAACATGCCCAGTGTTGGGTTGTCAAACTTTAATACGTGTCGTGAAGACACTCCTGCGGGACGGGCGTCTTCCTTTAGCAAACACGGGTGTGTTTGCTTACAAAAAAAAAAAGAAAAGCTTAAAATAACGATGTGTGTTTAGTGACTGGGAGAAAGAGACGCGTGGTCAGAGTGTTTCACCTTCATGGTGGTGTTGTAGAGAGAGATGAAGGACGTGAGCAGGTCCAGGTATCGGGTGGTGAACACCAACGCAAACAGCACCTGACTCTTCCCGGAAATACCTGTGATGAGACAGCAGAGGGCGCTCAAACACTTTTCTACAACACAGACATAATTATGTTTGTCCAAAAAAAAAAAAAAAAAAGGGGGGTGAGGTGATAGAAAAATGTAATGACACCATAATCCCGATCAAAAAACAATTTCAAAAAAAATTACAATTTCAGGATTTTAATAATGAGATGTTCCATAACACTTTTCTGTGTCCGATAAGACATCATTATCGCACTGTGGAGAATTCCCCAAATAACAACTTCACTTGTTTTTTCAGTCTTTTTACGAGAGAAACTACTAAGCTGCTTGAGCTAACCACCAAGCCTCAACCGCTGTTTTAGAAACATAACGTGTAACAATTATTCCAATCCAAAAGACAAAAGTTATTCAAGTTAAAAAGTTGTTCATGCTTTTACTTTTTACAGTCTGTATCAGGCAGTAATGTTTTGGATGATATTAAGGGTTTACAGATTGTAAACCCAGGTCAGATTTCATGTTTTTTTCTTTTTCCGATATACAATCCAGCAATCCAGTAATTTTGACCGGTATTGGACCAATACTGTGTATTGTATCAGCTCTTACAAGATAGTTGCAACAATAAAATTGCTTACTTATCTCTCACTAAATTAACGGGCAACTATTTGTTTTATTATCAATTAATCGTTTGGAGTTTTTAGATTTTCAGCTTCTTAAATGTCAATATTTTCTGGTTTCTTTGCTTCAAACAAACAAAAAACATAAAAATGGAATAATTTTAGTTTAAGGGCAAAAGAAGGCATTTGGGGAAACCATTATTTTAAAAGTTTGGAAACACCGCTCAACATTTTCTAGCATCTTATGGACCAAAAAACAAATCAATTATTCAATAAAATAATTTCTGCAGCTCTAAACTGTGATTTAAACTCGTAAAGCAACTCCACAATGCACTGAAATCACTGTTTCATTTTGTGGTGCACAATGAAAATCATAAAGCTTCCCACTATTTTATCACACCAAAATATGAGATAAAGAAATCAACATTTTAAAACAAATATTGCAGCTACATTATAAATAAGAATTATTTCATTTTTCCCATTAACCTAAATATAATACCTTGGTTATTTAATAGTCTCTGTTATTCACCAGTGTAAAAACCCCAGAGCAAATTTTAACACTGCACAAAAAAGGTTTGCAGCAAAATGAGATTAATAAGAACAGAAACATGACAGCTATTTATCATTTAATAATCAGTCAACTGCTTATTCATATAAGTTTGCATGTTTATTTGAAAATAAATATTACAATTTTTTTTTATGAATTTAATACTTAATTTGTTTAAAATGTGCATGGCAGCCCAAAAACAAAAAGTTTTGTACTATTTATTATCGTGAAACAATTGGGAGGAATAAAAGAAAATTGGCTAAATATATAGGCCGAAAAAAAATCAGCATCAATTATCAGCTATTGGCTGCTCTGGTATCTACAAAACAAGCAGCATGAGCCGCAGAAAACTCCATGTTAGCCATCATCATCATCATCATCTGTGTTTACCTGGTGTGCTGGCAGGTGACATGACAGTCAGCCACAGTGCTAGTGACCAGTCATCACTATATTAGGGCTGCAACTAACAACTACTGTCATTAATGATTAATATTTAATATCTAATAAAAAAAAAGTTGACTTGATGCTCTCAAATGTCTTCTTTCAATCCACAAAACAATTTCTTTGCCAAATTGAGCAAAGAAACTAAGAAAATATTCACATTTAAGAGGCTGAAAAGTCAGAAAACACTATAACTGATGAGTTGATAGTAAAAAAATAGTTGGAAATTATTTTTTTTACGATCAATTATTTATCACTTGATTGTTACAGAACAGCACCACAGCATTGGTAGTAGTAATAGTAGTCACAGTAATACTTGCGCCCATTTTACAGTCCATTATGTTAGAGCAGCAGCAGACACAGCTCAAACAACACTGGTATCATCTTTGATCTCCAGTAAACAGTCCTAGTGATATAACTCAGGTGACTGACTGTGATGCAGAGCAGCAGCTTTGACCTTTGACCGTCAGAAGACCGTGAAAACGCAGCAAAAGGTTTAACAGCTTGTAGCTGCCGCTTTCTTACCAATTATTGACTATGGTGACGTTGTTTACATGAATGCCACTGCCAGCTCTCCACAGATGATCGACCCTAAGATTCATAGCTTTGACCGCACATCTTTGAGTCTGGTTCTGGTTCCTACGTCCTGTTTTTTCTCTCCACTGATACCTAGAGTTTGCTCATTGTGTGAACTGTTGGGTTTCTCTTCTCTCTGTAATATTGTACAGGTTTTGGCCTTATTATGTACAGAGCATTGGGATAATGTATGTTGTGATTTGGCGCTATACAAATAAAATTTAACTGAATTTAATAACTGGCTGTAAAAACCTCATCCACCACTGTAATCCGTACTCTCTGGTCAATTGGTCATCGTTACCCAAACGCAGACCTTTGCATTGGTGCAACTTCAATCTACAAATCAATCCTTGGACTGTTGCACTCATCTATCTCCTGCTACACCTCCTTTATTACCTTCAGTGTTCATTCAGTCCACACAGAGCTAAAAGGCACTTTCGACTCAAACACCTAACAGCTGGATCTCAAGTTGTCCACTTGGATTCCATTGGGGGCATTTGAAAATATCTCTGGAAACCTGTTCCTGCTCTGAAGCACTTCTACATTTCTGCCCGTAAACTAATTGTTGTTTGTTATATCGTATGTTTGTCTGAAACACGTTTCTCTTGATAATGGGACCGCATGTCTTAATGGGACTACCTGTATACATAAATAAATCTTTAATATTAAAAAAATAAAAAGAACAGGGAAAACACAGCAAGCTAATGCTGCTCTGTGGACACTGCTACTCCTGCTGCTGCTGCTGCTGCCACGTCAGAGACGTCACAGCCGGATTAATAATGTCAGGACTAACAACCACAGTGACAAAAAATAATCCAGGTGAATCTGCAGGTGATGAGCACCCCCCCAAAAAAACTCTGCTTCACTGTCGTAAACTTAGTCCAGGCCCCGCTGCACTGTCGTACTGTCCAGGCTAACACGGCGGCTGACAGCTGCTGCTAGCAAGACTTTACAGCTACTCCTGCCCGACAGTACTACAATTTAAAATGGATGAACATTGTAATGTCATGTTTACATGATAGCAAAAGTAGCAACAGCAACGTCAGCATTTACTGTCTTTTTAATAATAAGAGCAGGAAGACACAACGGTTTTGGTGAAGGTGGTATCACCTGCTAACTAGATAGCTAGGTAGCGTTAGCCACGAAACCGGCTCGTGAGCAAAAAAAGGCATGGAGCCATTTTGTGCCTGGTTAAAGTTGAACATTTCACGCGACACGTTACCTTCACATTATGGAAAGTTTATGTCCAACATGTATATATGACAAACTCACCGGCACAAGACCTGGTCTTCCATATCTTCAGCAGCAGGATGATGATGGCCGCAAGATGGGACAGATCGCCGGTTAGCCTGAAAATGTTCATGTTTGCTGACGCTGCACGGGTTTAAGAATCTTTAAAATAAAAAAAAGAGCTCGGTTCGTCTCCGGTGCGGTTTTAATTCAAGACCCGACGGCAGTGGCTGACACCGCGACACCAGACTAGGGCGAATCGGGGGTTCACGGGACGGGAAAATGGCGAGTGGAGCGCGACGTGGCTCGGGGAAGTGGCCGAGACGGCCATGGCCAATAGGAGCTCGGAAGCGCCGGCGCGCTTAGCCAATCAGAACCGAGAGATGATTAATATGCATACAGTATGCTTTTACGGATGCTAGCTTCAAGCTCCAAGGAAAATGTAGTAAATCGCAGCTTTTATGCAAGCCTTTTTTTAAAAGAAAAAAAGTGTAATATTTAATACATGTGTGACGTAATTTCCACTAGTTCATATTTCATTGTTCAAAGCTACAGTATTTGTAATTCAATTTTTACGAGTCAAAATTACATCACAGACATTTGTAATTTAGTTTTACTTGTGTAAATATGCTTAATTCAGATTTCCTTGTCAAAATGACGCCACTTTTGCCATTCACGTGTATTGGATTTGTCATTATCTATAATAAATATCTACAATATCCGCAACTGAATTGTAATTTCAGTTTCAGATATCTACGCCATTATGACTAGTCAAGTCAAAGACATTTAGCAGAAAATTGACCTTCATGTTTTGCTAAAATAAACTTATTTTCCAAACTTTTAACCCCTAAAATAAAAAAAAGCAACCAAATTAGGTTATATACAAAAAAATAAGTCAAAACCAACATCGTTTAAATAGAAAATGAAAAGAAACATAAACTTAAATAAAGGATAAACTCCTAACACCAAAATAAACAATTGAGGATAACATGAAACATGATAACATGAACACAATAGTTGGAAATGCTGACTTCCCCCATGAATGAGAACCTGTTTCAGGGTGCAGTTCACACACAGAGCATTCAAATAAAGAAATTAAGCATAGAAATTACTGACACTTAAGTACTAAGGTATTTATCACATAAGTGGAGATACTATTACTGTGCAAACCAAGTATGAATAAAATTTGACACACCTATTACGGACAGGAAATCACACAATATTCAAAGAGATATGACACTGGTGTAAACATTTCCTTGTTAAGAAAAGTTTACACATCTCATTTACAAAAATAGAAGCTGAGTGTCATTTATTTATTTTTATTCTGGACTTCCCGTTTTTTTCTTCAAGTACAAACAACACAGTAACTGTGGTTCATGGATGTGTGTATGATTAAACAATGAAACAACGCCCCTGCGTGAAACTGAGTTTACTTTAGCGATTAGCCGCTACAGCCACTCTAGGTCTGGGAAGCTGTCAGACAATATTGTGTCAGTTTGTTGACTCAATGGCTTTTTTTTAAAAAAAAAACAATATTGTTGTCCTGCGAACCGAAATTAAGCTAGCTAGTAGCACCCAGTGGTTCGTTCCATTTACATTCAAAGTCGGAATTGGGAGCAGAGTCGCCGACAAGGTGAAAAACATGAACGCTAATGTATCTTGAGCTAGCCATTAGCCACCGTTAGCAATACCAATCAATAATAACACTCTACTTGATGTTTTTGCACATACAAATGGGGTAGCAACATGTCTGTTGATAAAAATGTAACAGTACTGTATTTACGACTGATTTATCGCAAAACTAAAGTCAGTTGGAACTTGTGACTAGGAACGTGGAAATTCCGACTACGACTGAACGAGGTGTTCAGTTAAAAAATATCATAAAATAACAGGCGATGGTGGTATAGTGGTAAGCATAGCTGCCTTCCAAGCAGTTGACCACGCACTGTCCGTCTATATTTATGATAATTTCCCAGCTTGCCACTAATATCTATCTATACTAATCAAAGATAAGGTTAAATCAAGTATATGCATCAAACCGCTCTAGTGAAGGTGAGCACTGGGCACCATCTAATATTGCTATACTTCACTGTATTGATTTCCCTCCCACCCCAGTATTTGGTGCAAACCATGTCATACAATATAATAGATGTTCATTGATAAACAATGTAATAGTACTGTATTTACGACAGATTTAACGCTTCGCATAAAATGCTGCCAACGCCTGCGACAGTCACAGTATTGTGCGTGTTAGCAACGGCTAATAACAACTAAATTTAATGTGAGCAGGGCATAATTCAAGTCGCTAAACAGCCAAACATGATCTTCTTTGGTGTTGGTGGAGACCCAGAAATGATGTAATTCACCTTTATATAATAAGATAAGGATAAATCAAGTATATGCATTAGACATGGGATGATAGGTACGTAACATGCCATGATTTCACTGATCAAAAATAACTGGAATTCATGATATTATTGTAGAAAGCAGCTTTAAAAATCTTAAAATGTGTTTGTCTATAACACACGGAAGTCACTTTAACCTCACATTTTGGTCAGACACACATGATTCACACATTGATACATAAAGTAAAAAACAAGCGTCTTGATTAAGATCATTAAGCTCACCCTTGTGGCACTTCAAAAACATCACTAGGACTGTATGTTGCAGAGAACAGATATGGAACTGTTAAAACAGATTTAACACAGATTGAACTATGATCCTCCGCACTATTATTACAGAGTGATAAAATGCTAATTAGAAAACACTAGGGCTGTCACTTTTTTTTCCAAAAATCGAGTTTGTGAATACATTTATAATGACCCGTAATTTGAATTACAGCATCACTCCCTTAATACAACTAAATCAACACAGTTTTAATAACTTTATTGAGGGATCAGGATATCGCGATATATTGAGTATTTGCAAAATCATTTATTGCGAAATAACAGGCGATGGTGGTATAGTGGTAAGCATAGCTGCCTTCCAAGCAGTTGACCCGGGTTCGATTCCTGGCCATCGCACTATCCGTTACTGAGCTTCTATTATTTACTATAATTTCCCAGCTTGGGACTAATATCTATCTATACTAAAGATAAGGTTAAATCAAGTATATGCATCAAACCGCTCTAGTGAAGGTGAGCACTGGGCACCATCTAATATCTGTCACTTCAGGGCCCCAGGCAATTGCCTGCTTCGCATAAAATGTCGCCAACACCCGACAGTCACAGAGCAATTTTGTGCGTGTTAGCAACGGCTAATAACGGCTTTTGTCTTATTTTCGTTTATTTTTTTCAGGTGTATTTTATTTCCTTGTGTGAGCTTTTATGCCTTTTATTTTATTATTCTGTACAGCACTTTGGCCCACTTATTTATAAGCTGAGAACACACGCTTCAATGTCCCTGAAACGCATTAATTTGTGAGCTAGCGAACAGAGTTTCACATTATTTGCAAGTATTCAGTACATTACTGCAATACTGAAGTCACGATACAATAGCATCAGGATATCGCGATATATTGAGTATTTGCAAAATCATATATAGCGAAATAACAGGCGATGGTGGTATAGTGGTAAGCATAGCTGCCTTCCAAGCAGTTGACCCGGGTTCGATTCCCGGCCATCGCAGTCTGTTACTGAGGCTCTGTGTTTACTATAATTTCCTGGCTTGGATTAGCAAACAGAGTATCACATTATTTGCAAGTATTCAGTACATTATTGCAATACTGAAATCATGATACTATAGCATCAGGATATCGCGATATATTGAGTGTTTGCAAAATCATTGCAAAAATAATTATTGCGATGGTGGTATAGTGGTAAGCATAGCTGCCTTCCAGTTGACCCGGGTTCGATTCATATTTACTATAATTTCCCAGTTTGGGATTAATAAAGAATAAAGAAATAATCTATCTATACTAATCAAACCGCTGTAGTGAGGGTGAGCACTTGGCACCATCTAGTGGACGGAAATGGTGTCTAATATCGCAATATAAACTATCACTATTTCACTGTAGCGATTTCCCTCCCACCCTGATTTCCCTCTTTGTATTTGGTGCAAACCATGTCATATAATAGAAAACCTCACGTGCACCCTCTGCTGAATCTAAGGGGTACTACTTAAAGCTACACTTGAACTTTACATCCCATGTTAAAAATAATATTGAGTTTTGAATAAAAAGTGACAGCCCCAGTAAACACTGAAAACAGTTTCCACCTACAACACTGTGATATGTCTTAGATTTGAGCTTCAGGTGCATTTTCAACACATAATTATTTCATAAAAAGGTCAAGAACTCAAGATATCACTGTCGCACAAGACGGCTGGTGAATGTAGGGAATTACAGAACCTGAGCTTCTGCCAGAAAAAAACGCTTTTTTCACAGATGAAACTCACAAAAAACTACTCTTAAATCCATTAAGGGTTCAATGGTCACAGTTTGTTAGTTTGGTCCTCACTGAGCAGATTCTTCACTCTGTATCGCCTGTGGCCTTCAGCACAAACACTGCATCGTCAAGAACATAGTAGTCTTTATACATGTCGCCCTCACAGAGGTACGGCAACCGCGTAACAGCCTCCACCTCAAACCCCACCCTGACGAAAACCTCGTTGTTCAGGTTGGTCACTTGCTCCTCCCACGTCTTTCCTTTGATTTTTAAGCGTTCTTTTGGACGCTGCCATCGCCCTCCTGCACAAAAAAAAAAAAAAAAAGAACAAAAACTGCGTTTACTTCTAATTCTTTAAGCTGATGGTCAGTTTTTAACAACATTCGTTGCCCAGACTGACCAACTTCCACGTATGGCTGGAACGGAAGCACGACGGCCAGGATGAGCCGCCCCGTGTTGGGGACTAGTGATCGCTTGATGTCCCGCAGGAGGTGAAGAGGATCATCGCAGCGATCCAGCAGGTTCAGGCAGCTGATGACATCGTAGTGGAAACCGGTCTGCTGCCACTCGTCAATTCCGAGCACTCTGAGCGAGACGGCGCCACACAGAGAGAGAGAGAGAGGGAACACGTAAGAAGCAAAGACTGGGAATCAAAAAATGCACCTCGCAAAATAAACACCAGTGCCGTGTTAGTTTTTGAAACTTGAAGTTCACAAACACGAGGCTCTAACTGGACGATAACGGCTGTCAATCACACTGTGTCCACTTACATGTGCCGTAATTTATTGTCTGTTTTCTGGGGATTATTAATCGATTACTGCATTAATGGTGAACTCTTTCGATGACTGATTAATCAGTTTGAGTGTTTTTTTAATTAACATAATTAAAACAAGTTCTCTGGTTTTTTACAGCTTCATAAAATTTGTATTAAAAAAAAAACAACACACACACACACACACAAAAAGAATCTAATTATTTTGGTTTGTGGACAAAACAAGACATAGGAGAACATCATCATCATTTCGATCAAATATTTTCAACACTTTCTGACATTCTGACTTCCAAATAACTAATCAATCAACAAAGTAATCGACCGATTCATCGATTATAAAAATAATGATTAGCTGCAGCTCTACTATTTTCCTTTAAATTGTAACGTTGACAAAGGGCCAAAATGAGTGATTGAGATCATTACCTCCTCAGGAAAAGGTTATAAATCAAGTAAGAAGTAGATTTCCCATTGACTTCCATTCAAACTGAAACCAGTAGCGGTGCCCCCCCGGTGGAAAACTATTTATGATGCGTTCAAGTTAGACTTGGAAGTTAGAATTTCAAATTCTTCAACTCAGAAAGCGGACCCTGGATTCCAAAATAGCTGCTTTTACCATTAATCGCACACCTGTCGTGTTTGTTTCACAGTAAATCAGTCGTACGCAGGCATGTTGCTACGTTGTTTGCGTGCGCAAAAAATATCGCAATAGCTAGCCCGAAATATTAATAACTGCAACGGCGGTCATATCTTCAGCCAAAAAAATGAACAGCCTTTTACAGATAAAAACATTCATGAGTGCGTACATTTTTTGGATGGTTAAAATAAAATAAAGTCCCACTGAAAAGGAGGAGGAATAACAGACTTAGACAGATCAACAACAGAGACAGAGCTGATTTCCATATTATTGAATGTGTACACAGAAGTACCTAACCTAATGTGGCTCAGTCAGAGCCACATTAGGTCAGAATAACCTACTCACTTGTAATTCCTCCTCTGAAGATGCCACTTCATGGGTGCTGAGACCTCGGTCGCGTAGACTTCTTTGAAATGGCTTCCCATCACCTCAGTTACGCCTCCATCCCCAGCTCCGAGGTCCAGCAGCCTCTCTGCCCTCCACTCCGGGTCGATCCGGAGCAGCTGCCGGAACTGCTCCATGGAGAACACGAACATGGAGCCACGGCCCAGAAACCTGACCCGGGAAACACGCAACATGAGGACACACTAGCAATGAGACAGGCGCAGAGGTGTGTCAACAACTACTGACCCATTGATGGAGGTGCGCGAGACCACAGGGCTGAGGACAGATGATACAAAAGAGTGGTAGAGCTGCGTGAACATCCAGCTAGACTTCTCCACGCTCCGCTTGAGGAAAGCACTGGTACCTGAGTCCAGATGGCTCTGGATGAACAAAGGCCGCACGGATTCTCCAAGAAGATCAGGACAACATCGGTACCACTGGAGACAGAAGCGATTCAGTGATTGTCAACTAAGCTAACAAATATACACTATGTTAAGAAAATCCAATAAATCCACAAAGACCTAAAAAAGATTGGACCAAATACAATTTCATCACACATCATAAGGGGGGAAAACGCCTATTCCAACAGAAAATTTAAGTTTGTGTCACTTTTTTAACACTACACCCACACTCTCCCACACCAAAGTCCATAGAGAAAATTAGTGATTTAACATCACAGCACACAGGAGTTGTTGATCCACTTCTGCCACCAGCAGTAAGTTCAAATGTGTTCTTTTTGAGACTTTGGTGTTTGAAATCCTTCATTACCATTTACATCAGTGGCACAAACTTAACAAACAAGGCAGCAGTAGACCAGCAGCTCCTGTGTCCCCATGAGCTAAAATCACTGATTTTCTCTATGGACTTTGGTGTGGGGGGGAGTGAGCAACACTTAAACCGCACTTTACTTTTAGAAAATGTTGCCCAAGGCTGTAAGACAGAGCTGGCATTTTGATAATAACGGTTAAAATCATGGCTAAAATCCGTTTTTATGCTATTTGTTTTTACTGTAAGCAAGCCTGAGTGCCTCATGTTGGTCCTTGGCACAAGAGGTGCACACTAAAATAAAATAACGTAGTAAAGTAAAGTTATTTCAGTCAGTTTTAGAAGCAATTTTAAGGGTTAAAATAATATATATATTTTTTTAAATTATCACTTTAATCGTTTGACCAAAAATCAGTTTGGTCACGATAATCACGGCATTACATGCTCATATTATGAAACAAGCAATGCCAGGCATCGTCTCCCACCAAACTCCATTTAAATAACTGACAATTCTAAACTTGTCATTAAGTATTGAAGAGAGAAAAAAACCTACTTTAGTCCAAACTTCATTATGATGTTAACTACAGCCAGTCTCACAAATCGGAACTATGAAAGGGTCACTGGTCATTGCTCATTGTGAAGAAAGGCCAGACAACGTCTCCCACCAAACTCCACTTAAAAAGTTGACAACTCTAACGTCGCCCCAGTGTATTGAGGGTAAAAACAAATCAACCTTACACCAAACTCTATAAGGGTATTGACTATTGCTAGTCTCATAATTCGGGACCATAAAAATTAATCTTCATCACTGGTCATCGCTAATTCATACCTCTTGTGTCTCGGTCGCTTCGCCCTCGCTCACCATGTTGACAATCAGTGACCGGACCATTGGGTTCCGCACGTACTTCCCCGTCCACATCTTCCGGACGGAGAGCAGGAAGGTCACGTATCCCAGCACCCACGCAAAGAAAACCAGAGTCCTCAGCTGCAGTTGACACATAATGGAAGACACGGATCACAAGAGAGTCCTGAGGCAGCGAACAGACTGACCAGATGCGGCTAATATGTGACGATTAAGAAGGTAAAGGCAGCCAATTGTGAAGCAACACGGCAGGGCATGTCTCCACTTCCAAGACAAATAAACAAACAAACCTTAGGGTGCGGTGGTTTTAAGAAGAATCAGCTGTTATTTATTCGATTTCAGTCCATTGTCTCACAGTTTAAGTCTCAAATTTCCTCATGATTCACCCGGCTCATTTCCGCATACCTCCACTTCCTGTGTTACAGCTAAATGTGTCCTCTTCCACCGACTCTTTCCTCCGATGATACAAGTAGTAAAACAATTTTTTATTTTTTTTTAAAAATAGTAAACCAAAGCTTATTAGTAGTAACAAAATATACATTATATCGTTATTAATGTATCTTCTAGTTACAACATACATCTATAAACTCAACTACAGTCTATATTGCGAGATTAAATTATTCTTAAAAAGTTTTTGGGGCCTACTCAATGTTCACTGCTTCATGTTTTAATATTTTTGGAGCAAATATTCCACAGTTTCACTGATTTTTAATATGTATTTTCAAATAATAAAGTTTCTCTTAGATTATATGGATTGCTTTGTGTTGTAATCTACCAAGTGTTTACATTTTATTATGTTTAGTTGGATAAATAGTGATTTTTAGGGGGGGTTGGCTGTTTTGTTGTTGTTGTCTTTTTCCTTATAATTCGTATGGCTTTGTAAAAATAAAAAAAAATAAAAATGTGTATGATGTGGATCATATTACTGATTTGTTGTGCCTTTTTTGTTTGGATCTCGGCTGGAAATACGACAGAGAGCTTGACAGGTTTCGGTTCATTTTGTAACCAGCAGGTGTCGCCACAACCTAAGCACACTGTGTGCAGAGATTTTGGTGGTCCCAGGTTAATGATGCATACAATTGCGTTTAGATCCTTAAATATATGATTATATGAAATTAACATTAACTCTGTGAGGCAACATCATCGCACTTGTTTAATTTGTGTATTACTGATTTTTTTCTTGTAAAGTTTAATTTGTAGTTGGACTGTTTAAAGTTAGCTGAATTAAAGCCGGATAATAGAGTCAGTAATAGTAGCAATCATTTAATTTGGCCTTCAAAATAAAACCAACAGTAAGCGGCAGAAGTATATTTGGTAGTTTTTATGAATTAAATGTAGAAATGTATGAATGTACACAATTTACTGACACTCAATGATTAAATATGAAGTATAAAAAAACAATAAAATATATCAGTTTAAACCCTGGACATACCATGACATATCTACTGTTTACGTTGTATAATATGTATTGTCGTGCACATTTTGCAAAAATCTTATTTATGCTATTATTATCATCCTTATTTTATTCAGTTTTAAGATATTCTTCTGCTACCATTTGTGCTGGCGTGTAAATCTGAATTCCACCTAACAATATTGGATAAAAGTACATCTTATGTATCTCATATATCGTGACGCGTAGGTTTTTTTCTTTATCAAAAGCTTCAAAAATATTTACATACATTGTTAATGCACAATGCAAAACATACTTTGCGACACAACGCACGAACATTAAAATAAATAATAAAAAATTAACAAGTCTTTTCATAATTTTTGACCACACTGTACCGAATATGTAAAAAAAAGAAACAAATACCCAAAGTTTCAACACATAGCAATACCTTACTTAATCAAGCTTTAACACTGTTAATGCACAATGCAAAACATACTTTAAAATAGGCGTTATGCTCTAAATGTTTTCATTGAGATATTTGAAATATTTATGTTTCACGAGTATTTTGTTTATCCACAAAAAATGTTAAAATCAAACAAATTTTTATATTTGATCTTATAATTATCACAAAAGCGAAAATAAATAATAATTTAAAAAAAAAATCATAATTTTTGACCACATCGTACCGAATATGTACAAAAAGAAACAAATATCAGCCGAAGTTTCAACACATAGCGATACGCCACTTAATCAAGCTTTATTTTGAAAGTCGTGACCGGAACTCGGTCGCCTCCGCGCACTCAGCTTGACGCGGTGGCAGCTCCGCGGTCTCGTGCAGCCACAGTCAGTCAGTCAGTCAGTCCAGCGGCGCTGCCGCTGCCTCAGTGTGTCTCTGGTCGGTGTCAGTGTGTCCACCTGTCCTCCCTGCTCCGTCCACACCAACAGGTGAGAAAAGTGCCTCTCTTTAAACTCTCACTCTCTCGCGTTGTTGTCACGGAAACGAACACTCTTCGAACAGATTCGGACGCGATAAAGGCGTTTCTTAGGCGCGCGTGAGCGTCACTCGGAACACCTTTGAAGCCAACGGCTCCGAAGTTTAAGCTAACTGTCGAGACCGCGGCGAAAGTCACGTGCGATAAACCCAAAAACTGGCCAATTGGAATAAGTGAATAAAAATAATAATAATGAAGACACAACGATGTGGTCCAATTTAAACCCGTCTGTTCAACTGGAGGTTAATGAGTGTGTTGGTTTCCCAAGTGATATTTACAGAGCTGCAACGTCAACCTGTCGATTATCCTCGCGATTAATCGATTTATTTCAGGTCCCAAACCACAAAATGGCCTCCTCAAGTGTCTTGTGTCCGAAGACAAGACTAATTTGGTGTTTTAGTCGGAAAAGAGCAAAGAAGCTACAGCCATTTACATTTAAGAAGTCAGAATCAATCAGAAAAATTAGTCACTAAATTACCTGTCAACTATTCTGACAACCAAATAACAATTTTGGATCATTAAAACAGATTTTCTGATTTTTTTATTATTATTATTTTTTTTTAGCTTCTTAAATGTGAATATTTTCTTTTTTCTTTTGCCCATTCAACAAAGAATCATTCAAATATTACATTTTTTTTCCATTTATTTATAAAATAAGAGGTTTGGGAAACACTGATCAACATTTTTCCAATATATTCTGACATTTTGTAGATCAAACAATTACCCGAGTAGCCGAGAAATTGATCGACAGATTAATCAGTCTGAAGAGAATCGTTAGTTGCAGCACAAATTAGCCCGCAAATTTATTGTTATGGTTAAGTCATCCAAAATAATTGCAATTCAAGACTGTATTTTGCTAATTATTATTATTTTTTTATTGCTACATTTTTGAAACTTGCCCAAATTCGGACAAACTAGACCATAATGAACATTTAAGAAACGTTCACGATTATATTGACCAAAATCACTTCAAATCAACATGCCAGTGTGACAGCTGTAAAAAAAAATGTTGTAACAGTTTGGTTAGAATTTTTGTGTAAATTCTTAGAAATGTAAATAAATTTGTATTTGGATTTCGAAATGTAAAGAAGTGTAGCCTTATAGTTTAGCCATTAATCCTGATAATGGAAATTCATGGCGATCCACGTTTATCAGGGACGATATGAAAATGTCCTTTCGTGATTGTCCTGACCAAAATAATTTCAGTTCGCATTCATTGTACGATAATATTAAAAACTTTGCTTCAGTTGATTTAGCTACCTCCATCTGTGTTACTTGCGTTAAAATTAAATAATTGAAATTCACTCAGAGTCAACTCCTTTTATAGGTGTTTTTTTGTTGTGATGCGTAACCATCCTGTATTCCTATTGTTTATATTTATCAAAATATTCATTGGTTCATACTTTAATAGTCAATTTACTAGTTGGTTAACTGTTGCAGCTCTATTAATTTGTGTTATTTTGTATATAAGTTGTTGTGGAACATTTTGACAAATTAATTTGGATAAATTCACCTCTGCACAGAACATAATTTCAACCAAAAGTCACATTTCCACAGTTATTCCTTGTTTTTTGGGTTTATATTTATGAGAAGATGAGGGTTTGAATTAGAGCTGCAACACTTACATGATTAATTGCTTACTGAATGAAGTTTTTCTGACTTTTTTAGCCACTTAAATGTGAATAATTTTATGGTTTCTTTGCTCCATACAACAAAGAAATCATCAAAATGGACTAATTTCACTTTGTAAACAGAACAAGACATTCAAGAGCATAATTATTTTAAGGTTTGGGGAAGCACTGATGAACATTTTTCAACATTTAATGAACCAAACTAATCAGTTAATTGAGAAAATAAGTGGCAGATTAATTGTTTACGAGAGTAATTGTTAGTTGCAGCTCTGATGTGGATAATGAACGATCGGGATAATGTGACGTGTTATTTCAGCTTGTGTTTATTGGAGGGATGGCTCCCTTTTTAAAAACAGCCGTAATGATTTTCTTAAAGGGCTTCTATTAAACAATAAATGTGTTCAGTTCCTGACAAACAACACAGGATTAAATTGCCAGAATTGTGAATGGGGTTTGGTCTGAAATGGGTTTGCATTGAGTTAATGACGTTATATAAGGCTTTTACGCCCTAAAACAAAATACGCAAGTGTGCATTTTCACTTACTGTTGGACAAATGTGTTATTTTCTTAAAATAATTAACAGTGAGGTATTGGTGAGGTCTCTGATTCTGGATTGCTTGTTGACTTTGTGCCTCATGTTAGCGCTGGGACTGTTGTTGTTTACTGTCTGGCTAGTTTTAGCTGATGTGTCAGTGCGTGAGCATGTGCTCGTGCGCAGCGACACATCCACACGGTCCAACACCTGAACCGTGTCCGTCTGCTTTAAATAGGCAGCGAGACAACGTGGCCTCCTCGGGTTCTTTGGCTTGCAAAGTGTCACCCAGCCTGGATATATTTACTTGAGTGGGTGTGTCGTGTCTGTCTGCATGACATGTGAGGTTGATGTTAAAGGGATAGTTCCGAGTTTAAACGGGGTTGTATGTGTGGGGAAAAGTGGGCGCAAAATGTGTTTAAACATGGGAAGGACTGGAAAATTAAATTTTAGCCACAAAAGAAAACACTCGCCTCATAAAATATTCATCAGCTTAAGTGTACGACGTCTTTAAACCATATTTGCAAATGAAACCACCGTAATTCCGCTCTATAAGCTGCTACTTTTTTCCCACGCTTTGACCCCTGCAGTTTATAGAGTGATGCGGCTTATTTATGGATTTTTAAATGTCCTCAATCGCCCCACCGGGACAAATAAAGTTTTCTGAATCTAAATGGATATTTACGGCTGAGCGGCCACCAGAGGGTGTAATGTAATGTTATTTTACTGCTGTGTTACCACCGTGTTAAGACACTGTTCGGATGCCGTATTACAGCTGTCTTACTGCCGTGTTTAGTAATTAAACATTTAAAAATAATCTTTCTGTGTACCATAAAGATCTCATGTTTCAGCGTGGCCACCTGCGGCTTATAGTCAGGTGCGCTCTGTAGTGCGGAATTTACGGTAGGTGTCTAAAAAGCTCTTTTCAGACTGGAAACTGAAGTTTGTGTTGTTTTGTGAACCCTCTCTCCCCCCCCTGCACCAAATTCCATAGAGGAAATCAGCGATTTTTACATAACGGCACACAGGAGTTGTTCACCCACCGCTGCCTCTGTTAGTAAGTTCACTTGTGTTGTGTTTTGCGAGACTGGTGTTTGAAATGTTTAATTCGGATCAACCTGAGTGACACAAATTTGCCAAACGAGGCAGCAAAAGTGCAGCGACAGTTGTATGCAAGCGTGTTAAAATGGCTCTTTTTGTCAATGGACTTTGGTGCGGGGAGTTAGTTGTTCCGATCTGACCGCGTTTTAGGGAAATTTAATGAATTTTGCAGGATTTATTGTTAAAAGCTAGCAGCTGCTGCCCTCACCTTCCTTTGATCTGCATGCAGGTTACCATGGCAACCATGGTAGTGGCTTAAAGTATGTTAGTAGAAATAGCATGTGGCAGACTTCCACCTCGTCTCTATTCTTTTTCCATCTTCTTTTCTACCGACAATCGATCCACGATGATAACCTGCATTTATCTCATCCATCTATTAAATGTTTACACTGTATTTTTTAATATAACAATTAATAAAAAAAATACCTCTACAAATATCCTGATCAATATAATTCTTGTTGATGTTTCTTCTCGATTCACAATTATCACGATAATACGAACAAACGTTTATTTACATAATCAGCAAATCTGTCCGTTATTTTCTTAATTAGTCAGACAGCATTGAAAAATGTTGATCAGTGTTTCCCAAACCTGGAAACGATGATTTAATAATTTCTTGTTTTGTCCACAAACCAAAATGATTCTCTTTAAGTAATTTCTTTGTTATACAGAGCAAAGAAACCAGAACATATTTAAATGTAAGAAGCTGAAAAACCAGAAAGCTTGTTTTAATTTGGTAATTGAATAATGGTTGCAGCCTTAATCCTGATAATAGAAATTCACCACTTATTGTAAGTGTTTTTACTGTCTTATCACAAGTCTACGGGTCACGGGGGAAATTCCTGTTCTGTCCCTTTAATACCTTTTTTGAGAAATGCATAATAACTACATGTTGACTATTTTGACTCTCTTCTTGTTTTGCCGCCTCCTCATTTATCGTTCCAAGTGATTGAGATTTAAGCTAAATTGCCTCTGAGGCCGTGTTTTCCAACATGGAGAGGAAAAATACTGTGCTGTCTTATTTTTTTATTTATTTTTTACATTTTTTTTTTAAAAAGAAATTCCCCCCCTCAGAGATCTAAACAGGCAGGATGCCAGATACTGTATCTGCCTGGGAAGATGCTTCCTTACATTTTCGGGGAGTGTTATCAAAAGGCAGAGACTCCGTTCCTGCACGGGAAGAGTAACAGATTAGCCGCACACTCCTGAGGGACCGAGCTTCCTGGATCAGGGAAAACAAAACGCACACACCAGTGGAGTCGACTTAGAGTCGCTTCACTTTTTAAAATCCTGACGGCAACATTTTCCCTCAACGCCCCGGGCTGGTGAACGTGTCGCACGGGGCACAAAGAGAGCTGGGATTAGTATAAAATTAAGACTTTTGACAGGTTTTTATCATTTGTGAGGTTTAAAAAAAAAAAAAAAAAAGTGGAGGATTTGCTACTTTTCACTGAAATGTTTTAAAATCTGAATATGCTGCACGCCTTGTTTTGTACTTTTGGGAATATTTCAATTCAGCAAATGAAGTTCTGGGAAATGATGCACATGGGTTAGGGTTAGGGTTGTTGGGGCCTATGTCCATATGGCAAATCTGAGAGTCACAACGCTAGCATGAGAATTAACTGGACTACAGTAATAATTGCTTATGTAGAAGAAGGCACTGTAAACTTTTAATTATGGCTTTTAAATAATCACTGAGTCTCCAGGGTCTTATGCTTTTTGTTTTAGATCCATAATTTGAGGGTCACAGATTATTTTTCGTTGTATTCCTGTGCAATGACTGTAAAGGCTTTGTGATTCTGATGAAACTTTTAACAGACTAATCACTAGGGTCTGCTGATACTGGAGCATGGCTATTATTATATATGGTTTTAAACAGAATTAAACATATGATGATGATTCATCAAAGTAGTTTTTTAACTATGTGAGTCAAATCTGACCCATTTTGATGACAGTTGTATAAAATACCCTAAAATATTGTTTGTGTTTCCTTAGATTTTGAGAACTTCACAATATCTACATTTTTGTGTATTTTCCTGTATTCTAATTAGTAGAGGTGCTGCATTTTTTTGTACACAAGGTCCAAATCTATTTCACCGAGAGTGCACACAGGTACCGCGCAGCACATTTTACAGTGTAAAACGTATAAAACTTTTAAATAATGACTCTTTATAGTTTTTTTTTTAAATTATTACTTTCTGCATGAGTCAAACCTGAACCATTTTGAAATTTGCCCCTGTATAAAATCCCCTAAATCCCCTTAGCTTTTCCGACCTTTCTCTAAGTGTCTGAGAATATAGAATATACAAAAATGAACATATTGCCATACATATTGAGCTGGAAATGCACATAACAACACATTTTATAGTGTAAAACTTATAAAATATTTTAAAAATGACCACTCAAAGTGGTTTTTTTAACCCTTACATTCTGTATGGTCAAATATTTGACCCACTTTTATGTTTGACGAGTGATAAAATACCCGAATTATCATTTGTTTTCCTCAAATGACCTAAAATATACAAGTGTGAAAATAATTACAATCTTTTCAGCAGCTATGGGTAAAATTTGAGCCAGAACTATGCAGCTGGAAATACTAACATGCACCGAGAAACACATTTTGCACTGTAAAACTTTTTGCAACTTTATTGTTCCCCACATGTGTGTAATCGTATAGCTCAAGGAACTTAACGTTATATTTTCATGCGACTGTTTTATTAATCGGTCAAGGTCTTTAAGCCTTTTCTGACATTTCAGAGAAGAAAAATCCCAGGTGTAAATAATAAAATGAATTACGTGTTGGATTCCATTTAGCTGCTCCAGTTTCAGGATCGTGGTCATGTGACACGAGGGCATTATTAATATTATGAGAACCACCTGTGCTTTCCCTGTCATACTGAGTCAAATAATGTCTTCTGTGAATAAGACCTATATGTTTTATACTACACAAGTTTGGTTGTTGATGGCCAAATCCCTTTCATTGTGATAGAAAGAGTGAAATAATAATTTTGAGTATGTGTACATTCATATTACAATACCACAGCTTCAAGGTGCTTGGAAAGCATGAGAAAATAACCTTAAAAGTGCTTGAAAAGTGCTTGAATTTGACTTTGACAAGGGTTTATGAACCATGTAAGAAAGAAAAGGTGGAAAAAAGAACCAAGAAAAAAATAAAGTAACCAAAAAAGCTACAGAAGGAACTTAACAATAGTTGTAATGTGGCATCACCAATTCCCAGATGTTTTCTAGTTTTTCCATATCCTGGTTCTTCTTCCACCTTGCATCCCATGTTTTCCATTCATTTCCATTGGGGGAGATGTTGCAGAAAATAGTACATAAGTAAAAATTTCAGAAAAAAATGTTTAATGTAAGCAGAAATTTTATGATAAGTGGTGAATGACAAATGCATTTTCTTGGGAAATACACAAATCTGCCAATTATTCTTGGTTTCATATTGTTGATTGACCTACCACTGTTCCAAGGAGGTTGTTTTCAATGGTGTGACTGTAATTTTTTTGATGGATCAGCCTAAATTGTTTGTGATGGGTAGGTGATCACCCAAGTATGTTCCCATTAAATTTTGATAAGAATCTGCCCACTGATGAGTTTGCAAAAAATGATCAAACTTTCAAGAAATTCCAATCTTTTATAATGGGCAAAACTGTAAAATCAAAAATCACATCTCTGTCAAAACTCAGCGGATTTTAACGTAATTTGGTATGTGTATGCGGGATCAGACCCTCTACCATCAGACTAAGTTTCACCTGGATCTTTATATGCCAGTGACATTTTAATGGATCAGGTTTAATTTTGTCATGTTTATGTAAGATGGTAATCGCTATAAATAGGTAAACCCTTGTTTCATATTGATAAATCATTGAAATCTTAATATTCAGTGATCGTTAATTTAAAAATGAATTCTTTCCGTCTCCCAGGTTCATCCAGACAAGATTATGAATACACGTTCAGCTATGCAGGCAGCCAAGCCTTCACTGCTACGTCTCCTATAACTCTAAGAGCCACCATCATCAGAAACCATGGACCGTAACTGCCACAGCGTGAGGAAGAAGAGCTCCCGGACCAGTTCACCTCACTCTGCCTCCCTCTAGACGCTGCTCTTCACAACATCTGTCACCTCATGGCCGGAATTCGGCGTCCGCGTGCTAACGCTGTGACACATGTTTGAGGAAACCGACCGCCCAACGGAGCTAATTTTGCAAGGACAAACGGAAGTGACCTCCTAATCATGGGGAAGGAGCAGGATCTGCTGGTGGCAGTGAAGACTGGGGATCTACTGCTCGCTCACAAGCTTCTCTCCAGAGTCAAGTGCAACAAAACCAGTGAGTACAGAGGGGGCGGGGCCAGATTGTAGAATGTGTACAATTTCTGTGCAGTGTTTTTAGTCCTGAGTGCCATTATGATTGTTTCCTCTGTGAAATCCAAGAAAGGTAGCAGAGTAGTTATGGGCGGGTAAACAAAAAGCGGTGTTCTCTTTTTAATATCAATTTTTCATATACTGCAAGATCAGATTGTGTTGCAGCAAAACACTTTTCAAGGGGGGGGGGGCATTTTCTCTGCTGCACCACCCCAAACCGATTGGACCTTTAAGGTTCCAAAACTGAAACGGTAAAATAGGACGACAAATTTGTACCAAAAATGATAAGCCGTGTCTGGTTGAAGGTTTTACTGCTAATGTTGTCGGGCTAAAGTCGTTGCTGGAACATCGTGACTGGTTCAGGGGACCCTTTCCACTGCTGCACCAGCCAAACACATTGCTAAAGGCAGTAGAATAATACAACATGGACAAATTCTTTACCAAAGAGGTGGATCATGTCAAAAATCCAACATGGCCAAAACAACAATTTACTGCAAATGTTGTTGCTGGATCATAGAGTTGGGTGGTTTGGCGGTACAAAAAGCGGTATTCATTTTTGCATGATATGAATTTTTCATATATCGCAAGACCGGTATATGAAAAAAGGAACGTGAAATGTAGCCGGTGTTGAGGTTGGGCCTTGGAACATTCTGAAACTAAAATGGTAGAACAGGATGAAGAATTTGTACCAAAAATACGAGCTGCGATTGTTGCTTGGACGTTTTTTTGGGTTTAAATAGTCTGACGCAAACAAAACAACAATTTACTGCAAATGTTGTCTGGCTAAAGTTCTTGCTGAAACAGAGAGTTGGGTGGTTTGGCGGTTTTAAGCGGTATTAATTTTTGCATGACATGAATTTTTCATTTACCGCAAGACCGGTATATGACAAGCGGAACGTAAAGTGTAGCAAGTGTTGAGGTTGGACTTTGGAACGTTCTGAAACTGAAATGGTAGAACAGGATGACAAATTTGTACCAAAAATACGAGCTGTGGTTGTTGCTTGGACGTTTTTTTGGGTTTAAATAGTCTGACGCAAACGAAATGACGATTTCCTGCAAATGTTGACGTGCTGAGGTCTGAAACACGAGCAATTTACTCCACCACCTTAGCAGAAAATCACACCTCGGTGCACCAAGAATGTAGGCTGTTATGTTCACAGACACAAACGCACACAACTGCACTCGACGACTCACTCATGCTCATATATGAAAACTTTGAAATCATCTGTGGTCATATCATCCATAACGATAGTGGTAGTAGCACCAGGGCTTTTTCCGTCAGCTCTGACGTTATTACTTCTAAACCAAGTACACTGTCGTTGCGATAACTGCGGGATAAGGTTCAGCTGTCGACCACAAGGTTCAGCTGTCGACCACAAAACATGGCAGCCAGGTCAGGGACAATTTGATACTAAGTGGATTCAAACTGTGCCACTACAACACAGGCTAATCTCCTTAATGCAGACCCCTACAGCGTGTGTGTGTGTGTGTGTGTGTCTTTTTCATTCTACTTCTTTCAGAGTTTTCTTATCTGTGTAGATTCCAAGTTGCGGCAACAACAAGCGAGCTGCTCCCTTCACAGTAGCATTGTTGCAAATGACAGGCTTCTGCTGCTCTCTTATCCAAGCCCGGGGAAAGTTAAGGCCACGCAGGCTGTGAAGTTGAAACTCCTCTTTGTGGTTGTTATCTGTGTTCTGGCCTTTCATCAGTACGGCTGGCTGCTAAATGACAAGCTTTGTGAACAAAGCTGTGGCTGTGTGACGCACTCACACTGACACACACAGCGAGCGAAGAGGCTTTCCCAGAGAATATTAAAACTGATATTGTCTGTTATCGTTCTATTCTGTTGGAGCGTTTCGGTTTGCGAACAGTGAAGCGCTGCCAAGCTGCCGAAGGAAAGTCAATGAGCCAATGTTGTTCTCTTCTGTTTCATGTGATGCCTTTAAGGTGCCCTTGAGCAAGGCGCTACATCTGCTAATTCAACATTGTGGTTGTACTGGGAAGCTCCCAAGTGAGAAATAATGGATAAAAGATTATTAATTTATTAAAAATCAATAATGGAATAGACAGAAGCTGCATTTTTCTTTCATATCTAGCTAGGGCTGCAACAAATAATCAGTTATTTATCAATTACTAAATTAATTGTAAACTATTTTGACAGTCTCTTTGGTCAGCTTTAGTGTTTTTTTTTAAATGAGAGTATTTCTTGTTTCCATGCTTCCTAAAACATAAAAATGTGCACACACTGTGGAAACACGGATCAACATTTTCGACATTTTGACAATGACAATGAATCAAGAAACAGATTAATCAATTATGAAAATAATCCTTATTTCCAGCCCTATATCTGCTGCCTCAACAGCTCAAAAGCTTCCCTTCTCCAATAAAATGATTAATAAATTAAACACCAACTATTTGTATATCTGATTGATCTGTTGAAGTGTGTTTTTCATCAATAAATAAAGCATGTCATCTGCATAGAGGAGCATATATTCTGGGTTTTTTTGCTCCTCTGTGACAGAAAACTACAGTCATTTTTGTTTGTGGACACAATTATTGATAGATGTTGTCCTTTTTAGAGGTTTTAAACAACATTTCATTCTATTTTCTAACGTTTTAAGGAGAGAAAATAATTATTGGATTACTTGATATTCAAAATAAGCATTAGTTTTGTTGTGTGCTGACATTACACACAGTGGGAGTTAAAGTAGTTCATGTGGAAGTGTTAATTTCAAGTGGTAATTCACTTTAAGTTAAGGTATTAGAGGGGGGGAGTATCATTGTAGAGCTGGTTTACTACTGGTGTGTGGAAGGGATGGGTTAAATGGAGAGGTCACAAGTGTGCAGAAATAACTAATTCTAATTAATCTAATTGAAAACGGATTTACAGTTTGTGTCAATGCAGTCACTCAGATTGTTCCACCATTACAAGCAACCGCCAGCTCCTTAGCAACCAAGTCTGAACACCAGTGGTGTCATATTCTATTATCGGTATATGACATCACCGGTGAAATTCATAGTAAAATACTTGTTTTTGTCAAAATATCTAGCAGGATATTTGCTCAAACACCAATTTAAACATAGGTTTTTGACAAACACAATGACTAAAGTGTTTATGATTCCACTCTAAGCCTTTCTGTGACATTTTTAGTGAGTCTAAGTGACCTTCCAATAATAAATACAATGTGTCCCTAAGAGCAAATCCACTGCAGGGAGGTCAGGTGCTTTTTAAGCTGTAGTGTGGTGATGTCAGTCCAACATGCTGGACATTCCCGAGGCCCCATAACTTAGCCTCGGGTGGTGGACCTGCACGGGAACTAAATTGTGAAGTTTGAGGGAGTGTTGACAGGGTTTTGTCGGGGTCAGGGGCGGACAGACGAAAACGGAGCACTGGTGAAACTGGTCAGCTCGTTTGACTGATGAATGGGACTCAGGGTCAGGGTCAGGACAAGAGGAGGACGTCTCTGCAGGAGTGTGACCGTTATATCAGTGTTTCCCAAATGTTCTACATGGGGGACCCACTTTTTAAAGCAAATTTGTGCGTTTATATAGCAACTAACTAACTTAGAACCATATTACACCTAATATCTTTTTGAATTGGTCACATCATTTCCAAGAAATGTTTGGTAAATTACTAGAAACTTAAATTTATGAATGTTATTTAAAATGCATACACATAAATCTCAACTTAAAGGTTGGGAAAATTTTGCAAATTTGTTTTGGGACCCAAAAAAATTCCTGTGACCCATCTGTGAGTCCCGACCTATTCTTTGGGAATCACTGTGATGTAATAATAGAAATTAAAGGAAGATCAACATAAGGCTTTTATTTGTTGGATGGTGATTTTTTATATATATATATATACATATATATACATATATGTATATATATATATATTTTTGGCTAATATGTTTAGCTGGTTCAGTTTTTTTCCTCAATCTGACAAAATGACTTGTCTTGTATTTTAGGCAATTTAAAAAAAAAATAGACCTTGTGAAATAAATGTTTTGATTAAAAAAAAATAAAATTTTAAAGCACTTAGCAACTTTTATCAATGTCCAGAGAATAGAAATATTAAAACTAACATTAGTAATGTATCAACTGCCAATCAATTCCATGATAACTAAAGCAATATCTGAAAAGATTGTCAGATTTAAGAGGCAATTGCTACAAACAGAAAATTTAAATTGAGGAAAAAAATTCGAATAAAATTCAAATAATGCTTCCAATTCAGCTGTAAAATATATTTTATAGACATGCAACACACATACACACATACTGTAGCCAGTTAGTTCTCTGCAAATAATCAGTTTTGAACATTGTTTCCTTTTATTCAATTATTATTTTTTTTTTCCTGACATTAAATTTTGATCCAAACCAACAATGAACTAGTCCAGGGAGATTTTCACACAAAAGACACCTCACTGTAAAAGCAAAAGCCCCAATGAGGCTAACAGATTCTCCAGCACCATATAAACCAAAATAACCATTGCCATCAGAGCTTCTTCAGGCCGTCCCAAATTTAAACAGAGCCTTTTATTTCACGACACTTATTGTTAAAACCTGACTGTCTTGTTTTTAATCAAGCTTTGTTTAATTGTTGTTTTATGGGTTTATTTCAATATTAAATTGTTAGAACAAGCACAAGCATTTTAAAAGTCACAGTAGAAGTTGTTGCCAGGGGCAGAGACCTGGTTGCTGGCTGGCTGGAAGGTGGCAGAGGAAACCTGGGGTGTCCTAGGGGGATTAGCAGTATCACTGTGTCTGGATGATGAACAGAAAGCTGAGATGGGAGTTTTCTTCTCTCCAATCAACCATCTGCTGACACCAGTCTACGTCTTCAGTCAGTTTCAATGGACTTTCCCTCGCCATGTGCTTTTTGCTTAGCTGTTGCAAGCTGTCAGGTCAGGTTTGTTGATACAGTAGAAGGATGTAGCTGTTCACATTTTGTCGCATAAAGGCTACATCTATACTTTTTCATGTTTTTGTTTAGCAATACTGCATCCACAAGGGCCTTCAGCTCCATATCAGGAGTAATCTATGTTCATACTCGCCATCAGATCTGAACCAAACAGAAAACTTTGACAAGCAGACCTGAAAAAGCCTCTTTAATTAGAAACCTACTCATGCATTTGTTACAGATTCAGTGTTTTTTTTTGGAGTCAACTCATGTCTGGAGCGATGACTTGAGCTGCGGTGACAGGAAATAGGACTGTAACCTTTAGGAATAGAAAGTCCATCACATTTGGTGGTGTGATTGTGATAATGGCTACAAGAAAGCACTGAGAAGTGCAAAAATACCATGAAACTGCAGCGGATCGGTAGATGTCAACTGAGGGAGCGGTATCTAGTCCGTTCTGTGGAACGGGAAAGTGGCCGCTTGTCCGCAAACCACCAAATGTTTTGTTTGTGGTTGGACTGGGAGCTTTTAGACCTGCATTGAGAGTGTTCTGCACATGATCCAATCGCTTTAGGTGGCATATCGAGTCTAAAGATAAGGTAAGATTTCCTTCGGGAAATTCACATTGTTGCAGCAGCAAGTGGGTAATTTACCTAAGTGTAGAAAAGAATAAAAAAGAGCTGGAGATATAGATACAAATAAAATACAGAATATAAACACTATGCACAAGAGGATGATAAAGCAATGTTCTCTCAAATGTCTTGACGACTTCTTCACGGGTACAAAGGTAGCACGACACTGAAGCCGTGTTTCCACAGAGTTTAACAGTTCAATTTGGTACAGTACAATACATATGTTTTTTTTTGCATTTTCATTATGAGTATTACCAAAATAACTAGCCCCAACTGTTCCATTCTTTGGCACCCTTCCCTTTCTATAATAGGAACTTTTCTCATTTACCCGGGTAATTAAAAAACCTTGGTGTGTTTCCACCCAAATATTACCCTGGTAAATTTAGTACCTACTCATGAGTAGGAATTTTTTATATTATTCTTGTTTATAAACATGAAACGGGTTTTGAGAAACAAACACAATCAAGCGATCCATCGGCGTGTTAAATGTTTTGACTGTACCTCATCAGCAGCGCTCAAGAACTACACAGATTACCAGGAACTAATTTACCCGGGTAAATAAGTTCCTGGTAATAAAACTTCCTGGTAATTTTGGTGGAAAAGGGGCTATTCAGGAAGGAGCTAGACTGGCTCCACCCACAACAGTCATCTTATTGGGTAACAGAAAAACGCCATTCCCTTGCGACCGGTGTTTCTTTAACGCCCGTAGTCTATTCTCATACAAAACTTGACATCTTGTTGTCATTCGTTGCTGTCGCACAAGTCCGACGTCACGCTACACGGCCATAGGGCACAGCCCACACCCCAACTACCAAGTAAAAGTCCTCCGGGGCTTTACCGTTCCAGACCGTACCATACTGTACCAAAGGAATTATACCATGCTGAAAAAACAACAACTGATGCCAGCTCTGAACAGGATGTTCTCTCAGTGACTTCAAAAGCTAGAGCAAACAATTGTCTGACACATCAGGGGCAAAAAAGGTGGCATGGTAGCAATAAGAGTATTTCTGCAGCAATGGTAGGTGTTGGGGATATTGTAGAATGGCTTCAAGATGGCCTTGTCACTGAACCTTGATCTCTGCCCGAGACTAACCGTTTCAAACTTCGTGGGTCAGTGTTCGGATGGCAGGTCTATCTGGAGCAGAGTTGATCATTGAGCGGTGTGGATGCAGCTCTTTAGAGTGACAGCTTGACTCATAAAGTCGACTGGGAGTCGTCTCAAGTGGGTGTTGTCCAGCCCTCTCCTGAATGGGGGACCATTAGAGACTTGAGGTTCTTCAAAGGCCTTCGTGATTACAATGTCTTTTGTTGTAACACATGCTGTCTTTCATCTTGACCCGCGGCCCAGCCCTTTCTTCTGTCACGGTAAACACAAGGCCCTCAGGGAATTCTCAATAGACAAATGGACAAAGAGTCACCACACAAAGGCTAAAGATCATATTTGAGCATGTATTGTGGCGGCCATTTTAGCCTCAGATATAATTTACTGATGACTCAGACTTTGACAAAGTCTTGGGGACCTTTTTACCAGACGTACAAAAGTTGCTTTGATATCATATCATCCCAGTTTAGGCATTGATGAGCAAATCTCATCAACCACGTGAGGTAGAGCGATTACAAACTCTCAGACAAACCACATTTGACGGATATGGGAGGCCCACAAATATAAGCCACATATTTTCTATGTGTGATCACGATGCACTGTAGCAGCAGTTAGAGAAAAGACAGTTTTCACAAATATCATGAGGTGAGGAACATGGCAATGTTGTTAATTTTGCAGGTGTTAGGTGTTGGGACGCTGAAGTACTGGCAAATTTGACTTGTTTGTGCTGTTGAGATGAGAAATAATGACAAGTACAGTCGACGGTATGGAATTTCTGGAACAAAGTGGTTAAAATAAGGAGTGCAACTGCAACAATTCTCTTCATAGTCTGTTAAATCTAAATTATTTCCCCAGTTGTTAAGTCCATAAAATGTTGAAAAATGTTGATCAGTGTTTCTCAAACTTGGAAATGATGATGTTCTCAAATTGATTATTGATTAATAACTGATAAATTATTGAACTCGTAGTTGAAATTTGAAGTTTTAAGACCATTGTATCAAGTAAACACATTAAAAGTCAGTAATTACGCTTTGCCATAACGTTACCATGTACCAAAATAAAACGGTCTGGTCTCAGTCTACACTACTTATTGTACTTGATTAATTTGTCACTTATTTTTTCAATTAATTGAATACTTGTTTGGTCCACAAAGTGGCGAAAAATGTTGAAACATGTTCCATCAGTGTTTCCCAAACCTTGAAATAGAGCAAGAGAACCAAAAAATACCCATTCAAACAGATCAAATAGATGAATAAAATAGATAATTAATTTACCAACTGATTAGTAGTCGATCACTATTAAGGGATTACCCCCCTAAAGCTTTACCACTGTCACCTAGCAACAGAGCTGCTGTTGTGCACGGTACAGATCACTGACAGTTTTAACAAACTTTATTTTTTCAATATTGTTAGCTATTCAATGGAGTTGAAGACTGGTATTTATAAGTAAAAGTATGTTTTTGTGGATTTTTTGCTCACTAAAAATATCTTTACTGCAACATTACACATTAGGATACCATAAACAAAAAACATGTTCATTTTAGCTCAGCACGTACTTTGATTTATTGAATGAAATACCTTAATAAATGTTTGATTTTTGGTTTACTGCTTTATTTTGCTATCACTATTTCTAGCTTCATGCGGAACGTACCAGGAAGAGACTGATATTGTTCCTCTCTTCTTGTGTTTAAGAAAAAAGGCTTTCAAAATAAGACATTAAGGATGAATTATTTCATTTTTCTCTAAACCCCCCCCCACTGCCTCTCCCAGCTCCCTCATCCTTTATCTTGGCTTCCTCCTGCCTTCCTGCCTTGATTCCTCTACCTTGAATTAGGGATGACCCATCTGGTCTAGTGTCAGATTAGACGTCTGTTAGCATTAAGAGCACTTAAGAAGACGTGTGCATGTGTGTACAAGTACAGTAAGAGCCGTGTTTATGTGCACATGTACTGCACACGTCCAAACACATCCACTGTTGATACTTATTCACCTCTAACATTTTTCTGTCCCTTTTTTTTTGATTGGGTTTTGACTCTTTAGCAGCAGGGTTTATATCATAAAATATTTAGCCTGATATGTAACCTGCTAGCTGGGCTAATAATTGAATCTACTACATATGTTACATTTTTGTCTCACCTTTTATTTTGGGTTTTGACTTTGTAGCAGCTGGTTGTACTAATATAAAAAGTTGGCTAGATAGCTACGCTGCTAACTGGGCTAATAATTGGTTCTTCTTCATCTGTAGCCTTTACGTCCCATGTTTTTTGTAGTGTTTTGGCTCTATTGCTGCAGGGTGTTATAAAGTAAAGTAGTTAGCTGATAGCTAAACTGCTAACTGGGCTAATAATTAAGTTTTTTTTTATGTTTTGACTCTCTAGCAGCAGGGTTTATATCATAAAATATTTAGCCTGATATGTAACCTGCTAGCTGCGCTAATAATTGAATCTACTACATATGTTACATTTTTGTCTCACCTTTTATTTTGGGTTTTGACTTTGTAGCAGCCGGTTGTACTAATATAAAAAGTTGGCTAGATAGCTACGCTGCTAACTGGGCTAATAATTGGTTCTTCTTTATCTGTAGCCTTTACGTCCCATGTTTTTTGTAGTGTTTTGGCTCTATTGCTGCAGGGTGTTATAAAGTAAAGTAGTTAGCTGATAGCTAAACTGCTAACTGGGCTAATAATTAAGTTTTTTTTTTATGTTTTGACTCTCTAGCAGCAGGGTTTATATCATAAAATATTTAGCCTGATATGTAACCTGCTAGCTGCGCTAATAATTGAATCTACTACATATGTTACATTTTTGTCTCACCTTTTATTTTGGGTTTTGACTTTGTAGCAGCCGGTTGTACTAATATAAAAAGTTGGCTAGATAGCTACGCTGCTAACTGGGCTAATAATTGGTTCTTCTTCATCTGTAGCCTTTACGTCCCATGTTTTTTGTAGTGTTTTGGCTCTATTGCTGCAGGGTGTTATAAAGTAAAGTAGTTAGCTGATAGCTAAACTGCTAACTGGGCTAATAATTAAGTTTTTTTTTTATGTTTTGACTCTGTAGCAGCAGGGTGTTGTGCTATAAAGTAATTAGCCTAACAGCTAATAATGATTCTTCTTCCTCGTCAACATTTTTGTTTCACAGTGTTTTGACTTTCTTGAAGCAGGTTGGTATATTATTAAGTACTTACCCTGATAGCAAACCTACTACCTGGGCTAATAATTGATTTTTTATTTTATTTGTAACACGTTTATTTCACATTTTCTGTTTATTTTTGACACCGTAGCAGCAAGGTGTTACATTTCTAAGTAGTTAGCCTGATAGCTTAGGCAAATTACTTTGTTAAAACCATTTTATTGTATTTTAACTCTGTAGCAACAGATTGCTGTATTTTTAAACAGTTAGCCTGATATCTAACTGGGCTAATAATGATTCTTCTTCTTCGATAAAAATTTGTCTCATGACTTTTGTAGTGTTTTGACTCTGACTGTTGACGCAATCTTTTAAATTATTAAAAGAAAAAGATGATTTTGCCGAATAGCTAACTGATAACTGAAAACTGAAAAATGGATTCTTCTTCATTTATAACATTTCCGTCTCATTTTTTTCATAGTGTTTTGACTCTTTTGCTGCAAGGTGTTACAAAATAGTTAGCCTGATAGCTAACCTGCTAACTGAACTAACCAGTCTGATAGCAGCCAAGCGGCGAGTGAGTGTGCAGCTTTCGGCCACACACAAAATAATCCTGACCCCTTTGCTTGTCTGACAGATGGAGTTCTCTGTCTAGGATTGTCACCTCAGTAATTAAGCTGTGTGTGTGTGTGTGTGTGCGTGTCGACAACAGACCGTGTTATACAATCTAACATACATGGTGTTTTATTACTTTCCCCGGGCTGCACATAGTTGCGTCTGGCACTCGTCATCATCATCATCATCATCATCATCATCTTCTTGTAGCGTCATGCTTTTTCCTCTTCTGTTGTTAAAGAAAGCGAGGCATCAGTCAGTCAGCTGGTGTTTGACTGCAGTGTTCCGAGTGTGAGGCGTCTGCTCTGCCTCAACTTGCCCCTAAACTACACTCACATCAACATCAACATCAACATCAACAAAAAAAAAAAGTATCTGTAGCCAGAGTTTTCTGAGGTTAGTTGAGCTGATTTATGCTTGTACGACGAATATGAGGTTAGTCTGATTGTGTACTTGTACTGTGTATGTATGAGTGTGCGTGTCTTGTTTGTGTTGGTATGCGTTTGCGGTAATGAGAATCAGCAGGAGATGCTGCCGCTGTTGTTGCTTTGATGTTCTCCATTATCTCAGCTCTTTTATTCCTACCTGCTCTGCTCCTCTCATCTCTTACCCCTGAATCAAATGCAAATAGGGACGAATTTGCACAGCGTTCGCATCCTCGAGCTGTGGAGTTGTTTGATAAGGTACAGTTGTTTGCAATGGTGAGACGTCCCTGTGGATCACAGATGATACTTTGGCAAACATGTGTGTGTGAGACAGAGAGAGGGATACATGGAGAGGAAAAAGTACAGTTGCTGATTTATTCAGTGGGACCTTTTATAATCTTTTATTTTCTAACTTTTCAGTAGAGGTGGGTCAAAATGTCGATTTGGTGATATATTGTTGTCCTTTCTCTCACTTTACTTCTCAGGAAAGCTCGATATGTTTCATAATTGTTATGACTTGTAACTTGGCAGGATACCACTTTTTATGTCTGACGCCAATAAAGTTTCGCTGAAGTAAAACTATGCAGGATTTTTACCCTAATTTAACAGCTTCTGAGTCACTGTGATGGTTAAACATTATGTTGCGGGGGAGATTGGTCGAACCACACACACAGCCTGGCCAGCTACTGGCTGTAAGATCAAGGCAGCAACAGCGATATTTTAGATGCTTGTCATGCCGGAGATGGTGAAAAATAAGGAGAGACAAAGCGGAACCGACTGAGTAAATGGCGCTATTTTGGATTGTGAGAATTAATAAACACACAAGCATGCAAAACGGATGCCAAACCACCATGGACATGGCTCCAAGACCTGTGAAACTCAACTAAAATAACAGTTTTTCTAGCAATCCTGCCTCCTGCCGCTTCAAACTGTGAAACATTTCACAAATATGTGGTCAAACTTGCATTGCTACGTCAGAGGCTATGTCACCTAGTCTATGACCAAACCCAAGGTGTGATACTGTTTTAGTTAGTGCTGCATCGGTAACGTTAGTTAGTAGCCGTTGCCCTCGTCATAAATAAACATTTTGTAGGCAAGAGTGTTATTGATCCATATTCCTCTGAGGATAATTGAGAAAAGTAATGACTTTTCCATGAGTGTGACCTCATTCTAGACCAATAATCACATGACACTTGACTAAGTAACGTTTGATATTGATTTGTTTGAATTTTTTGTTTTATTATCATCGGATATGACCTCGAGCGTCTGTTAAATAAAAGGGTTAACTCAAAAACTGTGTCAACCAGTTATGTCGGGTGCGATCATACCAAACAAATCACATAATAACTTAATGACGATAAAAAACCCTTTTGTTATAGAGCAATTTTCTTAACGATGTAACAAATCGGCATGAGCTGAGACTCGGTAAGTTTGACGCCTGTCAAGTGGGACAGTTATGGACAGTTGGCAGGCGGACAGACGTTCCTTATCAATGTTAAAACACTGTGCGCTGTCCCAAGTTGTTAAAAAGTAAGGCATGCTACAAACATTCATGGCTAACATGAGGCGTGAATGGCGATTAAACTCATTCTCTTTCGTCAAAAATGTGTTTTTTCACAAACTATTCATGGCATTGAATCTGCCGCCATTGGTAAACTCAAAAACAATTTTTTTTAGTTTATTTCGGTACAGAAAGGGGGGAAAAAATGTAGTGCTGTTAGACAATGTTGAGGCAGCCTAAACTGTTCATACGAGTAAACAGCAAATACTTTTCCAGACAGGTGAACTTTTCATGAACCTGTGTCACATTTCCTCTCATTATTACACCCTGGTCCTCTTCAGTAATCACAGTGGAGAGAGAGGGGATTGGTTTCTGTCATTCCTCGGTCACTTCACTACTAAAACACACATCACAGACATGAAAAGGAAAGAAAATATCACAGAAAATCAAATACATCCTGATAGAGTTTCTCTTGTGTGTGTGTGTGTGTTTGTGTGCGTCTGTTGTTGGTTGGAAAGTAATTACAGATTCTTGTTGTTGGTAGGTTTTTAAAGCCTGTTGATATAAATGGGTGTTTTACCTCTGCAGTGCTCTAATGTCCCAGGAGGTTTCTTTTACCAAGGACATTTCTTGGAAACCATTTCTGTTTTTTTTACTATGACAGTGTGGACCTATAAAATAAAACATTTAGTTTACTTGTACCACCATCTACCATGTTGGTTTGTTGTTTTAGTTGTCTACTTTATCTCAAGGGATTGTTGTTTTAATGTGGCTTGAGAAAGTGCTCTTTAAAAAGGTTATATTACTGGTGTCATAATAATTTGGTACAAAGAAATATTTGTGCCGAAGATAATTCTTTCTTTCTTTGACTTTTCGGCTTCTTAAATGTGAATATTTTGTGGTTTCTTTGCTTCATATAGGAAAGAAATCATTAAAAATGATTTTATGGACCAAACAAGTGCTCAGTTAATGGGGAAAATAAGCGACAGTTGTTAAATAATCGTTAGTCACAGATCTTGTATAAACTCATGAATCGATTATCAAAATAGTTGGCGCTAAAGTTGATCTATGCGTGTCTTATCCACGCAGAAACAGGACTGTCCCAATTCCAATCTTTTTCTTTTATTTTTTGTACTTAAACATGTTTTCCTTAAACATCGCATCATGCAAAATACTCAGTCCGTACACTCGATGATCAAAATAGTTGATGACTTAATTGATTTAATAATTGATTCACTGACTAGTTGTTGTAACCCTACAGACGTGATATATTCTCCTCGGTTTGCTTCTCTATGACAGTTCTCTATTTGTTTGAGGAAGCTGTGATGTTGAGGTTTACGAAAAAAAAAACAAAAACACATTTTATGGAGCAAAAAAAAAACTTCTTGTTTAATCAAGTAAATGATCGGCAAATTCCTACTTTTAAAAATACAGTATGTGTTTGTTGATGGAGCTTAAACAAGGAAAACAATAAATCTTTGACATGATTTGTTAAAGTAAATTTTACAAAAATCCACCGATTAATTGTTAATGAAAATAATCACCATAAATGAGACGAAATCTAATACTGTTTGAATAATGGCTGCCAAAACTTAGACTGCCTCGCATACAATTGTATTTCCTAACCCAAGGTGCATATTAAATGTTAATTATGACACACTTTTTAGCTCCGAGGCTGATGTTGATGGTAAACCAGTCTCAGTCAGAGAGCCAGAGAGAGAGAGAGAGAGCAGTCAGTTGTGTAAGTGGAGTAAACAGATGATTTGAATGGTATGTAAAGTGTTTTCTCCCTGAGGTGCAGGGTTGAGGCTTGTTATGCAACATGAAACCTGCAGGACTGTTGACACCTTCAGATGTTTAATGGGATGCATGCAGTATGGAGCAACACACACACACACACACACACACACACACACACACACACATTTGCTCTTCTATCAAAGTGAAGACCCTCATAGACATAATACATTCCCTAGCCCCTTACCCTAACCTTAACCATCACAACTAGATGCCTAACCCTTTCCCTAACCCTCACCTAAACCCATTTCTAACCCTAACACCAAGTCTTAACCCTGAAAAAGCCCTTTTAAAGGGTGAAAACAAAAAGTGAGGACCAGCCAAAATGTCCTCATTTTGTCAAACTGTCCTCACTTTGTAGGGTTTATACGATTTCTGGTCCTCACTCTGCAGCAAGTACAAGAACACACACACACAACAGTCTTAGTGAAGACTCTTTACACTCACTCACTCACTCACTCACTCACTCACTCACTCACTCACTCACTCACTCACTCACTCACTCATCTTCTACCACTGACATGGGACAAAAGGCAGGGTCACACCCTGGACAGGTCGCCAGTCCATCGCAGGGCCACATAGAGACAGACAACCATCCACTCTCACATTCACACCAATGGGTAATCCAATTGGCCTAATCCCCAAATCTGCATATTTCTGGACTGTGGGAGGGAAGTGGAGAACCCCGAAAACATGGAAACACCAACCGTGTGGCCCTGCCCCCTTCACACCTGACATTAAAATATGTTTTGTGATTGGATTTCAGTCAGACAGTGCCTGACCACTTGTAAGTTCATGTGTAAATACACCCAAGACACAGTAAAGAGGACATTCACATCAAATGTCTGATGTTTTTTGGTGTGTCCCCGTGTCCTTCCTGAATCTAAACATCGCTAAAGTGTCACAATAAACACTTCAGCCACTTCTGAGAAAGAAGGGCTTCTCTGTTTCCCTGAGCTCGAGCAAGCGATTTTGAAAAGTCCAGTTACGTAACTAGCACGTTTGCCGTGCAGCGAACCCTCCCCCAACAGCTACTCCTGGTGAAGAAGAAGAAGAAGAAGAAGAAGAAGAAGAAGAAGAAGAAGAAGAAGAAGAAGAACAGCATTAGCTCAAAAGAGAGCAGCAATAAACTGGCTCAATCTGAAGAGACTATGAGGTTTTTGACCATAAATATTATTTAATTTATCAATGTAGACATCAGTAATCTGGATTTTTTTGTTCAAAAAGACCATTCAATTTGACCTTTAAGGGACATACTGTTATCAGATCTGCCAAACCACTTCAGGAGGTGGTATGAGACACATTGTGACCACATTGTAGAAAGCGATTCTCCATTGCGTCTCCAATCCCAACAACTACGCGAGCAGGAAATATGTTGGTGGCTCTGCTCGTCAAACACGACTTCTTACCCTGCTCAAAAAGCAAAGAGTAGTTTATACAGTAGTGCGACTTCATGTGGGGTTAACGTTGTTGTTGAAATGGCAACACACAGGATGTGACGCTATCATCTGCTGCTGGAAATCTTTGGGAAGTGATGGGATAGCAATAGGATATTCATGTGGACACATGTTAATACCGCATATAAATGCATGTGGCATCTGATCACAGAAAACACACTGTAATGCTATGTCTAAAGGAGGCCACAGACATAATGTAAACTTTACAAAACCTAAACCTTTTTTCTAACCCTGAAAACCAAGTCTTGTTCCCCCTTTTAAAAACACATTTAAACTCATGTTTAAATTGGTATTTCACAACATTGGAACTCAGAAGTCAGAGCTGCGAGTGACGTCACCTTGGAGTACACAGCATTCCTGAGAGGAGGTGGAAAACATCATGGACGCCAGACTAGCAATGTAGCAACATGTCTACCATTAAGAATTTAACTGATTTAAGTAGGACTGATTTTAGTACCACAATTTAATGGTACAAGTAGCAATGTTTATTTGGAGGCAACCATCTTGGAATCCTTACTCAGGATAAGTGGAGTCCGAAACAGTTTCCAAGTTGGAAATCTAATGTCTCCTCCTCGACCTCAAACATTCCAAGTTCCGACTACAAAAGGCAGCATTAACACTAAAAAGTGGTTCGGGAACATTCCTAAACTTGGAAATTCTGATTTCTGACTACAAATGGAATACAGCATTCATGCCGATAACATAGTTCAGGAAAATTTGGAAACCCTGACTGTATATATATATATGTATATGTATATATACACACACACACACACACACACATATATATATATATATAAACATATATAAAACCCTAACCCACAGGTACAAACACACTGGTTTGTGTGGACTCTGCCTTAACTTCCACCCTCCCTCCTTCCACCTTAACCATAACCAGATGACTAAGCCTAACCTTAACTAAATCCACAATTCGAATCTTAGTCCTAAACTTAACCACTTTGTCAAAACTGAGGTTCTGCCTCATTGTACTGACCTCTTTAGGATCTTTTCTACCATGAACACTGACCTTTGTCAGGACCAGTAGTCCTCATAGAGACCAAAACCTGGTCCTGACAATGTTAGTGTTTATGACAGAAAGGATCCTAAAGAGGTAAATACATGCGCACACTCACTTAAACACACTTACATAGACTGCAGCTGCAGCAGCAGCAGCAGCAGCAGCAGCAGCAGCAGCAGCAGCAGCAGATGATGATGTTTCATCTTCTCACTGTCAGTGAATATTGAATGGGTCTGACCTAGTTGCCGCCAGCGCCGCCAGAGATTATTCTCTACTTTTTTTAACAATGAGGCGAATTCATTGGACGATGCTCGCAGAGCTGTTTTTTGATCTTAAGGTTTAGTTTTGTTTTGTTGTTGTTTTTTTTAACCCGAGACCTAGTTCTCGTGGTTTATGATGGAGCTATAAATGTGTCACTTTGCAAATGAGGTGAATGTGTGAACACTCGCCAGTTGTCGTCTTAGGAAACCGCCAATATCGACACACATTTTGCACACACACACTGCAGTTTGATTTCTGTTTACTGAAAATCTGAAGGATTTTGGGTGGAAAATGTCTACTTAATGCAACAGTTATGTATTTACACATATGTGTATTAGTACTCCTACTATAGGTTTCACTGAGAAATACCAATTTAAACATGAGTGTAAACAGGTTTTTAAAGGGGGAATAAGGTTCTGGTAAGAAATAACAATTTAAACCTATGTTTAAATATGTTTTTTAAAGGGGAAACAAGGTTTCATTGAGAAATCTAAAATTTAAACATGAGTTTAAACAGGTTTTTAAAGCAGGGAATAAGTTTCCATTAAGAAATACCAATTTAAACTTAAAATTTTTTTTAAAGGGGGGACGAGGTTTTGTGTTTATTAGTACTCCTACTATAATCCCAGTAAACACCAGTGGCCTGCCAAGTCTGACAGCTGTAGGAATTTGATTAACAATAGAGACATTACTCAGCAGCGGATAACGCACGGCCAAACTATCTATAGATCAGTACAGAGATTTCTTGAGTTGTTATGCCAGTTTAATTGTGTCGTAGTTCACGTTGACAACTTAAGCCTCTGTCATACTAAAATAAGGGCGTACACTGAAAAAAGAAGTTGGCATGGTTGTCAGGGTCTTTGTTTCTCGCCAATGCTGATCGAAACATAAAAACTTGCACTGTTGAGTCATGTGACGCAGGAGTGAATGTTCACAACACATTCACACTGGTGGAAAAAAAACAAGCAGTAGAAATAAAGTTTTCGTTACAAAGAATGTTTAGACTAGTGGCGGGACTTGATTAAACAAACAATCTAATTAATTAGGGGCTTTGTAATTAATTGGAGATCAGTAGTTAACACAAAGAGCAACATTTTACGATTCAAACTGATTTTGGATTTTGGTAGATGACTGAATAAATGTTATTTATTCAACAATAAATAGGCCAGAGTGAAGGTGAAGTGTGTTCAGGCAAAAACAAGTGTAACTGTGTATAAAAATGAATATTTGGATCGTGGTGTCCCCGAGTCTCATTTATTTATAACTGCACAGTTTAGTTATTCAGATCCACTTGGTTACATTAGTTTTTTTGTATATATTTTTTGCAGTAATTAATTAATTGAAATTCAAAAAGTCCCAGCCCTCATTTAAATCTGTTTTTAAACAGGCTGTTGACCAATAGAATTAATTAGTTTGACTAGTTGGTATGTGGTTTTGGTGAAGCCCATTTAAACCTGGTTTTATATGGGTTTTTGACCAGTGGGTATGACATTTTGTTGACAAAACCAAGTTAAACTTTTAGTTTAAATGGATTGTTGAACAGAAGGATTGAAGTTTTGGTGACAATACCCAACTTAAACCTGAGTTTAAACAGGTTTATCACCAGTGGGAATTATGTTTTGTGACAAACCAAGTTAAACTTGTGTTTTAGACGGGTTTTTGACCAGAAGAATGCGGTTTTGGTGGCAATCACCAATTCAAACCTTGTATTCTAAAGGTTTGTGACCAGTGCGATTGAGGATTTGGTGACAAATACCAATTTAAACCTGGGTTTATACAGGTTTTTGACCAATGGGAATGAGGTTTTTTTGTGAAATACCAATTTAAACTTGAGTTTAAATGTGTTTTTTAAAGGGGGAACAAAGTTTCAGTGAGAAATACCAATGTAAACCTAGGTTTAAATATGTTTTTTAAAGGGGGAACAGGGTTTCGGTGATGAATACCAATTTAAACCTGGGTTTATACAGGTTTTTGACCAATGGGAATGAGGTTTTGTTGCGAAATACCAATTTAAACTTGAGTTTAAATGTGTTTTTTAAAGGGGGAACAAAGTTTCGGTGAGAAATACCAATGTAAACCTAGGTTTAAATATGTTTTTTAAAGGGGGAACGGGCTTTCGGTGAGAAATACCAATTTAAACCTAGGTTTTAACAGGTTTTGAAGATTGGGAGTAAGGTTTTGGTGACGTGCCAGTTTGTTCACATTTACATGCTCAAAGACAAACTCCTAAAAGGATTTGGTCACTAGCTCACCACCTGCTGAGAACCCTGGCATCACTGAAGCCGACACTGGAGACAAACTTATCCTGGATTTTAAAGTTAATTTAAGGTCTCAGACGCGTCCTGGATTATAAACTTGGCCCTTTCATCTCTTTTTAAAAATGCCAAATCATTTACATTTAATGTTAAATGTATGACTTTCTTGTTAGGCAACAACAACAACAACAAGGCTGTGTGCGCCGCTAATGATGGAGCGTCATTAGGAATTCAGTGGGACAGCTGGAGTGGAGCTGGTTTGGTTTGAGGCTCTGTGTTTACCCTCTCAGTAATCAGCACAGTTAGATGGATGTGTTCCTCAGATAAGTCTTTCCCTTCATGTGGTCATCACCTGACCACAAACCGTTTATCGCCTGAGACACACAGTGACCTCAAATTACCCCCCTTTTCGCTCACTCCCCTGTATTTTGGTCTCGCTCCAGGCCACAGCTGGATAACTCCTTCTGCAACTGAATCAAGTGTCCCCTTTTTCTGCTTTTGTTAATGAGAAGCCAGCGTGGGTGGAAGTGGGTTTGGATTCCCTGAACTGCAAGGAATATTTTTTCCAGCTCCACAGAGAAAAGTTGAACAAAACTCACAGTCTGCGATGAATAACAGCTGATTCTTCATTTTTAAAATTCTCTTTTAAAGTGGTTGTACAGAAGCAGTCCATCCATCTTTGCATGGTCCTTTGAAATAAATCATTCATTCAGAATTCACGGAGAGAAGAAGCTGTAAGAAGAAGCTTCTCAGATAGAAGAAGAAGAAGAAGAAGTAATAAAATAGAATAGACCTATTCATTAAATTCTTACACAATTTCTTAGGAAAAAGTGGGTTCCCCTTTGAGAAAATCTGGAAAACACTGCTTAATGAGTTAAACATGAACTGTTAATTTAATTTAATGTCTTTATATCAATTAGATTTTTTTTTAAAAATACTGAAAGAATGATGATATTTTTTTGATAAATACAATTTAGACCTGGGTTTAAACAGGTTTTTGTCCACTGGGAATGAGGTGTTGCTGACAAAACCAATTTGAATGTTGGTTTAAACAGATTTTTTGACCAGTGGGAATGGGTTTTATTGAGAAATACCAATGTAAACCTGGTTTTAAATGGGTTTTTGACCAGTGGGAATGGGTTTTATTGAGAAATACCAATGTAAACCTGGTTTTAAATGGGTTTTTGACCAGTGGGAATGAGGTTTTGTTTACTGCCACAGCACTAACTTCCACACTGCAGACTTCTTGGCTCAAAGACGCCGATGAGATGAACTCCTTAAATACCAAAGTTCAGTACGACAAAATTACTTTAAGTTCAACACAACATTTTTAGCTGCTCCAGACAAGCTTATTATGTAATTACGCTAATTTCATCATCCTAAAACCATGACAAAGACGGCTGCACTCACCAGTATTACAACTGAAGAGTTATACTAATCCGCTGTCATCATAGCAATATTTAAAACGACAAATAATAAGTGATATTATTATCCTCCAAGCCCTGTGTACATCAATAGTGTGTTACCAGTTTCCGTTTGATTTGTTTTCACCTAATCTTTATGCATTTTTTTTTTACCCTCCAGTCTTTCATGTGTATGAACTGTGATCAAAGTCATTTCAGACCGAGTTTTGGAAGCCAAGAAAAATCAAAGCACCAGATTCTGCTTTTTTCGCCAGCTCTTTTTCTCGTCATCATATTTCATTTTTAATTTACATTTTCCAGGTGTTTCTCTCATTCCTTCTCTGAAAAGAGGTGTTTTTTTTTTGTTTATGCATCTGACACACACTGAAAATCTTTCCTGTTTATGCAGCTGTGAAAGTGATGTGGCTGAATGATTTGCTTAAGCATAAACATGGCTGCCAGTGCGGACACAAGGTAAAATATGTTTTAGTGAAAGTTCACCCGCTCAAATCTACACTTAACTCAAACGTGTGCAATCTTAAGAATATCTTTGCCATTTACACCAAAGTCCATAGAAAAAAGCAACAATTTTACATCACAGCAAACAGGAGTTGTCACTTCACTTCTGCGTCTGTCACTAAGTTTAAATGTGTTATTTTCTGACTTCTGTGTTTGAAAACCTTCATTATGGTTTACCTCAGTGACACAAACTGACCACACGAGGCAGCAGTAGAAAAGCAGCTCCTGTGTCCCTGTGAGCTAAAATCACTGATTTTCTCTATGGACTTTGGTGTGGGAGAGTGAGTGGTTTACAAACTTCACTTTCCTGTTCTAAAACTCTGTCTTACAGTGAGATAAAGACATGAACACATTCTTAAGATATCTTCGACTTAATTTTTTTGGCACGTCTTTTGTCTGTTCCAACAGGAAACACATTTCTCTCTCACACCAAAGTCCATAGAGAAAATCAGTGATTTTACATCACAGCACACAGGAGTTGTTGATCCACTGCTGCCTCCATCAGCAAGTTCAAATGTCTTATTTTTGTGAATTCTGTGTTTGAAATCCTTTGTTTAGATTTACCTCAGTGACACAAACTGGCCACACGAGGCAGCAGTAGACCAGCAGCTCCTGTGTCCCCGCGAGATAAAAACGTTGATTTTCTCTATGGACTTTGGTGCAGGGAGAAACGTTATATTATGAGAGAAACTTCTGTCCAACAGTGAGCAGCTTACAGACTTAAGTTTCTTTGTTAAAAAATGTTGTTTAACAGTGAGAAAAATAGGAAAACACATTATTTAGACATTATAGACTGGTGTATATTTTAGTGGGTGAACTAAAACCTGAGTGAGCCTTTAAAGCAAAAAGATGCAGAGGGAGGATAACCGTAGTAGTTTGGAGTGTTGCTATCAAAACACAGCATCAAATGCTTTCTGTGCTTTGTTTATTGTAACCATAGGGGGAAAAAAAAAACAATGGAGAGCTTCCACAGCGATGACTCTTGGACTTTTTGTTTGCAGCGACGTCTTCTTCTTTCAGCACAGAGAGCGAACCCTGTAATTTCTCTGCGAGAAAACAAAATGCAGGAGATTTACTACACATCTGTTTGCACCAGCTCCTATAGGGGATGAGGGGGGGAGGCAACAGTCGCAAACAAACATTATATATGTCCACATGCCGGTCGTGTAATTGATGCTGATGTCAGAGGGAGCCCCCCCTACTACTTTTGTGCAAACCGATGAGGGGAGGGGAGCGGAGAAAAGGCAGCTGACAGCTCAGTCGGAGAGGCAGGCGGCGAGTAGGACAGCGTGGTGGGTGTGCTATGTGCGGAATGTCGGCTCATGTTGTAACTAGAACTCCTGAAAGGGCCTTGTTTCTTTCCATACCGCTGGGACACTTTAAACCCCGTTTTGGCAAGCGGCCCGAAGACGCCCCACCCTCTATCTGTCTCATTATCAATGTGCCTTTTTATGCCCTCGGGCTCCTGTTTTTGTGCCTCTCTGTGTCTCGTCAGCAGCATCAGGCCTTGGGAAAACCTGCAGCTTGTGTGATGTGATGTGACTTTGTCCAAATGTTTTTATTTTATTTTATTTACCGTTTTATTTGATAAGGACGTTGCACATTAATCGACATATCAGCCAAAGGATCAATGTAAATATGCCGGCATAACTGCTAATTCACATCCGTTGTCCTAAGACAGGTCAAGAACATACAAACGCTATATCAGTATACAAATATACAAACACAGTTTTGCAGAAATCAACATTAAAAATCCATGTAGAAAAATAAAAAGACAACAAGGTTACGTATGAAAACAGGTATGGCTTGCTACTAACCACTGTTTGAGGGTCTTTTTAAAGGTGGTATACGTGGCGCAGTCTCTAACATAAGCTGGTAATATATTCCAGGACTGCGTTCCTCTGATGGGTACCACCATTTGGCCAAATTTGGTCTTACGCCGTTGTATGTCACAGGGGGGGGAGGGAACACTCGCAAAAAAAATATCAAGTTAGGACAAATTTGTAATGACCCGCAATTCGTTTGAACACCCCGCCGCTGTCGCCTTTTCCCTAATACAGTGGTTCTCAAACTTTTCATACCAAGCACCACCTGAGGAAATATTGAGCTCTCGAAGTACCGCCATTATCACCAATGTTAAAATACAGTGGTGTAAATAAGATAATCTGCTCTCTCATCATCCTCCTCTTCCTCACATATACTTCAGACACTGTTCTAGTGAAATTAGATTTAGATGGAGCGAGAGATAAGGTGACTAATTATTATTATTTGATTTAATATTGTTGTTATTTTGATATTTGTTTCATTTTCTATGCACTCCAGTCAAAATTCCTCAGCTCCACTCTGTTCACATACTCATATACAGTAGAGCGATATTTCATATTTTCCTCCAAGTACCACTGGTGGCCCTAATACACCACAAAAGTCACAATTTTCATTACTTAATTAGCAATTATAATGCACAATATCGTTATTGGCTTTAAAAAGTATCATCGGAATTCGGCAAATATGCCATGTTCCCCCGATATGACTAGTGAATAAAACCATGGGTGGATTAGACTGGTACCTCATTAAATTCTCAGTTTTTTTATTTAAATTTCATTCATTCCTTCATTATCAACCACTTTATTCTCCACATATGGGTTGCTGGGAGCTAATTCCAGCTGACACAGAGCTGAAAACGAGATCCACACCCTGGACATGTCTCCAGTCCATCGCAGGACAAACACACAGAGACAAACAGCCATTCACACCTACGGTCAAGCTCGAGTGTCCAATTAACCTGTGCATGTTAACCCGGGCTAACTGGAGAAAACCCCACACGCACTTGGGAAGAACAGACAAACCAGGTCGCGAACCCGGGTCTTTTTATTTGCTGCAAGGCAACAGTGCTAGCCGCTATGCCGCTGTGTGGCCGCTGTTTTATAATTTTGTTTACTTCTGTACAATAAAGAAAATTTATATCTACATCTACTGCGATATGGGTTTGCAAAATGTTAATTTTACTACAGAAGAAGCTTAATGACCTTTGGAGTTGGACCAGGGAAAAGCCTTTAGCACTTCCCATAAATAAGTCCAATATTGTGCTGTTTTTTTTGTTTTGTTTTTTTAATTAATAATTATTACTCTATTAACAGTGTTGCTAGCATTAGAGTGTTAATAAATTATAGCACAGTAGTCTGGATTAAACAACAGCTTTTCCATAGAAGGCTCAACTTATATTACTTATTTATATTATATTACATGTATTACTGATATTATTTGCTATAAAGTCAAATCTTCAACCCGATCAGGATCAAGTGTGGCTCTCTCTCTTTATTTACATTATTACCCGCAGATTAGAACGTGTTCAGAGCGTATATATATATATATATATATATATATATATATATATATATATATATATGTCCCTGAAACGCAGATATTAGATATATCAGCCAGTTTTACAGAAAGTATTGCGTAGCCTTACGTACGCCCTCTGCTGGATTCTAAGGGGTTCTTCTTAAACAGGCTCTTTTAAAATGGCATCTAAATAAAAGGAATTTGGAATAAAAAGTGACAGCCCTAGCATGTCTATGACATGGAAGGCTTCCACGAGAACTTGAAGGTGAGTATTCTTTGCCGGAGAAACATTATTTTATGTCGAGTTCCTGAAATATAATCAAACTTTATCTACTTAGCCTCTGTTAAAAACTTTTTAGTGCTTTTATTGAAGTCTTCATGCATATTTTTGCACAAAACCCCATTGCACTAGAAATCAGAATTATTTCCCCCTGTATTGTCTTTATGAGTTGGAAAATGGCATCAATAAAGCACAAAGAACAGAATTCAATATTTAATCAGGGCTCCAGTCAAAGCCCCATTATGTGCTTGTTCTTTTATTCTCCTCTTTATATTGAATATGGAAACATTTATTGCGAGAGTTTTCTCTTTCATTGCCAGGCTTTTGCTGCGGCTTTTGAAGTGAACTTTCACTTCACGTTGTTTGCGCGATTGCAGTCGCTGGATTATTAACCTCAACCTAACACTGGAACAATTTCAAAGATGTTGCGTCACTTTGTGGGGCTGCAACGATAAATTGATGATTAATCAGCTACTGAATTAATTGTGAACTATTTTGAAATTTGATTCATCTGTTTGAGTTTTAGGGCTACAACTAACGATTATTTTCTTGTTTATCAATTAGTTGTTTGGTTCATAAAATGTTCATTGTTTTTTTCCCAAAACTTTAAATAAATGATTATTTAGAAAAAACCTCAGAATATTTGGCAAATAATTTTGTAATGTTTTTTTTTTCTTTAAATCTGAGTATTTTCGGTTTTATTTGCTCCATACAAGAAAAAAATGTTAACACTAATTAATTTATTTGTGGACAAAAACATTTTTACAACATTATTTTCAGGTTTAGGGAAAAGCACATCAACATCTTTTAACATTTTCTAGCATTTTATGGACCAAATGATTGATCAGTTATTTGAGAAAATGAAAATGGTAGTTAGTTGCAGCCCTTTTCTGATTTTTCCGCTTCTTAAATGTGAATATTTTCTGCTTATCTATATAATGCTGAATCATTTTGGTTTGTGTACAAAACAAGACATTTGATAACATTGTAATTTCCAGGTTTGTGAAACAACAATTAACAATTTTCAACATTTCCTATCCTTTTATGCACCAAACAGGTACTCGTTTCACCGAAGAAATAATCAATGATGAAAATAATCTTTAGTTGCAGCCCGTCTCCCGTTTAGAAAATGTGCTTATTAGCTCATTTGCCAACAGAACAATACGCTTCTCTTTCTCTTCACTCTTCTTATTGTGCTGCTCATTCTCTGACACTCACACACCACTGTGATTTCCCACACCTATGTGGGAGAAAACAGTGCTGGATATTGATTGCGATGAATGTCTCCATGTTGGCAGTTTGGTGTTTGTGTGGGCCGACGCAGGATATTTATCCCGTGTCGGGAGACTTCCCTCTTCTCCTCAGGGTGTGAAGATCGATGCACGATGGATTGTTGGAGACAGGGAAAGTTTAGAGATCGTTAGCGATTGATAATGTCTAGATTTACTGTACGTCAAGGGAGTAAAGGGTCAAGTCAAGGCACTGGGATGTTGTCCAAATTTTACTGGAGGACGACAAAAGAGGATTATGCAAGTTGAAAAGAAAGGAACCTGTTGAAAAATGATATAAATACAAGTCTTTGTAGCCGTCTTTTTTGAAATCCTGTAGAGAAAAAACAAAACTGGAAAACAAAGAGGATAATAAAATAATGTAAAGCAGAAGCAGGGATGTAAAAGATCAAAAAAATGAGTTGACTATAGTTTATGTTCCCTTTGGACAACAGAGTGAATGAGTAAGACATGGGACAAGTAGCAGTCTGTCTGCTCCAAGGTGAGTTAAAACAACTTGTTCAGTCTTGCTTTTCCCGCTTCGTCTATATTTGCACCAAGTGCTGCAGCAGAAAAGAAGGATATTTGAACGTATAAACACTAGAGATCAGTGGATTCATTGTTTTAGCCGATTAATTGACTTCCTGGTTTTCAATAATCCAGCCTGACTATGTGTGGTAAGCTGTCAACGTTGCAAAGATGCTCTTCTACACTCCAATAGTGTTAAGTAGTGGATTATAGAATTCACCTGAGATTTTGCTTCGTTAAATTAAGAGAACAGTGTTCCGTCACAACTCTATAACAAAATGTCCTTGTTCATTTTACGCCATGTTAAATCCCTCAGGGCTAACTACTAAAACATCTACCAAAATACGAATGAAACGTTTTCGACGCGATAGAATTTAACTTTCCGACATCAGACATAATTTTGTCAGAGTCCAATTTTTCCACTCCCAAGAAAACAAAGAAAAATAAATTAATGAGAGCTGAGTGAGAGTAATGTAGGGTTGAGGTAAGAGGAGCAGCCGCAAGATGCATTCAAGGAAGCTTGTAAACGTAATAATTCCTGTGTTAGCTTGTGGTCGGAATATTCAAATTGAGGGTGCGTTTCTGTTGAAAAATTGGATTTCACATCCATGTTTTTTTCCCTGATTTATAATCAGGTCAACTCCCAGTTCTCACCTCCAACGTCTTATACAAATGGAACGCTGCATTTAAGAATCATTTAAGGAACCTTGTAAATTTAAAAATTCCTGTGTAAGCTTATGGTGTGTTCCAGTTGTAGTCGGAAGTCGGAATATTCGAGTTGAGGGTGCGTTTCTGTTGAAGGAACTCACAAAATTGGATTTCACGTCCATGTTTTTTCCCTGATTTTATATAAATGGAACGCTGCATTTAAGAATCATTCAGGGAACCTTGTAAATTTAATTTCCTCTGCAAACACACTTTGTCCACTAACCAAAGTATTTGCTGCTGCTGCCACCTCATGGCAATGGATGCGCTAAATCATTAGTTTATTGGAGAAGTTTGTAAATATTTTTATCAGTGCTATATTAATGTTACATTTTGTATATATTTTTTAATATTGTCTCTGCAAATTTTCTTTGAATATTGTGACATTGTCCTTTTTCTTAAATCTCTAATGTTTATTTTTTTATGAATGTGAAGAACTGTGATAATTCCATTGGCCTTTAAAAATCCACCGCCACATTGACGCTTTGTCATGACACGCTTGCGTTTTGAGTCAGGCCTCCAGAGCCGTGACAACATGTCAGGCTAAATGAGGCGGAATGGTGCATTTCTGCGACGGCAGAATCCCCTTGTTTATGAATCATTGAGCTGCCATGAGGGTGTCGGACCCAACGTGCTGAGAGAAGCATGCGTGAGGAAAAGCTTTCCGTCCCGTCAAAGCTGTCAGCTTGTTTTGACGGTCGGGGTGATGATGGGTAGAAGTGAGCGGAGCGCACACACACACACACAGGCAGAGTCCTGCAAGATTTTCTGCAGTTGAAAACCTCTAATGGGAAGACAAATATGTCACCAGTCCTAACCTACACCTCCTCCTTCTTTTTCCAGAGTTACTGGGCTCCACCAAGCGGCTCAACATCAACTACCAAGACTCGGACGGGTAAGACAGAGGCTGTGTGAGAAGCTGAGTCCAGCAACTGTAACACAGTCCACCATCATTGATTGAAAGCAAAAGAACAGAAGATAGCAATAATAATAATAATAATAAGACGTGCCCTCCCCACCTGAGGCTGTTTCCTGTCTGTCTTCTCTGTGTGACTCACAATCAAGTTCAGCACAAACATGTACCGACAAAATAACACATCAGACTTATTAGCAGTTATTATGACAAATGTTATCATTTCAAATCAGTTAATGTGAAGTTATGACATTTTCTTCTTTAAGGAGGGACCAGGGTTGAAAAGGGGTGGGAGATTCTTTGGTAAATTTCCCCAAACCTTCTTTGGGAACTTCAGTTTGAGGTTTTTTGTAAATATTCCAAATTGGAAAACTTCCCATGGGAAATAGTTCATTGGAAATTTGGGATGCTTGAAAGGAAGTGTGTCATATACAGATATAAACTTGTTTGTTTTGTCATAAGCAGACAAACGATTGCAATACACTTTGATGTAATAGTTGCTTGTTAGACTTTAACACCATAGATCAAATATTGACTTCACTAGTTCAGGTTTCCAGAAATCATCTGTGATGTCATGTAGGGGGCGTGGCCTCTGTAGCCCTGCAAGTCATGTGCTACTGTATGTGCCTGGTTGTCAGGAATAGCATTGATATTCAACTGTTTTTGCATCAAATATGATTGTTTTAGCCAAAGATTATGATACAATATTTTATTTACAAACTATATTTAAGTTCCCAAACTTCAATTTTGGAAATTTCCAGTATTTATTCCCATTAATGCCCATGGAAACATTTGCAAAAGGGCACATATCACTAGCTTTTTATTGTATTATTATTATTGCTTTCTTTTAATTTAGGTTTCTCTTTGAAAACATGTTCAAATGATCTTAAAACATTTTAGTTTCCCAAACTGGATATTTACATCAGCTTTTTCATCTTTGCAGAGCTTAATTTAGTAATAGATTGGTAATCAATTAATTGGCTAACCATTGTAGCCCTAAAACCCAGACTTCAGCAGCTAGCACAATAGATAATAGCCAATGCTGACAACTGCTTAGTATGAAATAATCGTCACTAACGATACAATATTATCACGATATGCAAGTAACGATAATATATTACGTGATATTGTGAAATACTGTGCATTTACAAAATCATATATTGCAATATACTCACACCACAGCTCTAGTGCGAGCTGTGGTGTCTGAGTGTCCACACAAAGAATGTAAAACCAGCGTGTTTGTTCGTGTGTGTGTGTGTGTGTTGACTCAGGCCGGATTCATGTGTCTACATGCAGGGACCGAGCAGTGTGTAGGAGGTGGTGCACAATAGGAGTGTTGAAAGTGTGTGTGTTGCAGAGTAAGAGGGTCATACATGTGCAGGGAGGGGAAGGTGAACAAACAGTCGCTCATCACTGAGTCAACATCATTCCTCACAGACGGATTCAGACAGCGTGTGCGTGTGTTTTAGAGAGTGTGTAAGAAGTGACTCAGGATATGGTTTAGTCTGTTAGAAGGGGTTGATGGAAGGATAAATGTGTGTGTAGCTGCTCTTCCTTATGTTGTGGGGACCTAAATCTGTCTCCACACTCACATTATGGGGACTTGTCTTCCTTATGGGGACAAAAATCAAGTCCCCATAATGTAAATGACTCCATTTTAAGATGAAGACATGTTAGACTGAGGTTAGGGTTAGGTTAAGGTCAGGGTCAGGGTCAGGGTTAGGGCACTTGTAATTATGGTTAAGGTTAGAATAAGTCTTCAGGAAATTAATGGAAGTCAATGCAGGGTCCTCTGAAGTCATGGAAACCAATGCATGTGTGTGTGTAGCTGGTATTCCTTATGTTGTGGGGACCTAAATCTGTCTCCACACTCATCTTATGGGGACTTGTCTTCCTTATGGGGACAAAAACCAAGTCCCCATAACGTAAATGACTCCATTTTAAGGTGAAGACATGTTTTAAAGTTAGACTGAGGTTAGGGTTAGGGGTTAGGTCATTATGGTTAAGGTTAGTCTCCAGGAAATGAATGTAATTTAATGCAGTGTCCTCTAAAGTCATGGAAACCAGTGTATGTGTGTGTGCCCGAGGATCACTGAGGTCTAAACAATGTGACTGAGAAGATAAGACACCTGTCTGTCTGCCGATTCATCATTTTCTGTCGTCGTGCTCTGACGTCCAAACTTTGTAATCTCTGACCTGTTTGGCTTCATCACGCAGTGTCACAAAGTCAGAGTGATTTTCACTGATTCTTTATGCTTCATGTACTCTAACTTCTATTCAGACAATGACAAAAGTACAGAAAGTATATTAAGACCCCATTCACTTTTGTCAGTTTTAATTTTCAGCCTGATGCTATCATCTTTTAAATTCCGACTGAAGCAGAAAAGAGAATTTTAGAACTTTTTGAACGTAGTGTTTCTGCTCCTGAAACACTCGCGTTGCCTCAAGCAAAACACAAACTTATCGACTTAAGCTTCTCCTTCTGTGGGACGCACTGCAATCTGACACTCGGAGACAAACACACACTTCATCTCCAAACTCACTCACTCATCTTCTACCGCTTTATCCTCCACATGAGGGTCTAATCGTGGGGTCAGACCCTGGACAGGTCACCCCAGTCCATCGTCTCCAAACTCATGCACAAAAGTGATCCTTCTCAATTTTTCAATTCAATTCAATTTTATCTGTATAGCGCCAAATCACAACATACATTATCTCAAGGCACTGTACATAATAAGGCCAAAACCTTTACAATATTACAGAGAGAAAAGAAACCCAACAGTTCACACAATGAGCAAACACTAGGCATCAGTGGAGAGAAAAAACTCCCTTTTAACAGGAAGAAATCTCTGACAGAACCAGACTCAAAGATGTGCGGTCATCTGCCTCGACCGGTTGGGGTGAGAGGAAAATGGGGGACAGAGGAGAGGTGGGGGACAGAAAGGGAGAAAGGGAAAGAGGAAGACTGGTACTGTGGATAATGTGTGGTGTCCTCAGGGATGGGTTGTGCATTTATTGATACATAATTAAATAATCATATATATTTATTACATTATCTGTTATGAAAATAGGGGGGAGAGAAAGGAAACGAGGGAGGTGAGGGAGAGACAGAAGAGA
>JAFBJR010000484.1:69090-126082 GCA_016785285.1 Brachirus orientalis | reverse complement strand
GTGAGTGTGAGTGCACCACAGGAAATCCCCCAGCAGTCTAGGTCTATAGCAGCATAACTAAGAGATGGTTCAGGTTTCCCTGAGCCAGCTCTAACTATAAGCTTTATCAAAAAGGAAGGTTTTAAGTTTAACTTTAAATACAGAGACAGTGTCCGCCTCCCGAACCGACATTGGCAGTTGGTTCCACAGGAGAGGAGCCTGGTAACTAAAGGCTCTGCCTCCCATTCTACTTTTATGGACTCTGGGAACTACAAGTAAACCTGCGTTTTGGGACCAAAGTGATCTGTTGGGCTGATAAGGTGAAATTAAATCTTTAAGATATGATGGAGCCTGATCATTAAGTGCTTTGTACGTGAGGAGGAGGATTTTAAATTGAATTCTAAACTGTACTGTAGTGTAGAGAAGCTAACACTGGGGTGATGTGGTCTCTCTTACCAGTTCCTGTTAGAACTCGTGCTGCAACATTTTGAATTAACTGAAGAGTTTTAACAGACCTAATAGAACATCCGGATAGTAGTGAGTTACAGTAATCCTCAGTTTTGAAACCCTCCTGAAAATGTCTTCATGGTATATAACCTCAGCCTCCTCTCTTTTCTCCGCAGCTTGTCAGCGCTGCATCACGCTGCTCTGACAGGAACCACCGAGCTGCTGTCTCTGCTGCTGGAGGCTCAGGCCACGGTGGACATCAAGGACATCAACGGTACCACGGCTACTTTACCTGCTATGACCGCGCCAATCGCCAAATTTGAAAACTTTAAATTAGACCGTCCGTTCAGGTTCGATTGGACCCGAGACTTTCTTTTCGTAGCTTTGGGAAACTGACAGCTGAAATTTTAATGTGACCCATATGAATAAAAAGACCCGCTTTGACGTCTGTCTGCCACAACTGCACGATATCTGCAGACCTCAAATGGAACAGATTGAGAACTGCGAACCTCAGCGTCACATTCATGTAGATAACGACATACTGTATATGCGTGTGTTGAATTTTAGATCACAGCCAACTTTTAAGCATAGATCTCGCCATTAAAATAAGCAACCGCCTCAGCAAACATCAGAGGAAATTACTGTTATGATATATGACCGAAATCTTTGGGGAAATGACACTGAGGCACTAAATTTGGCAGCAAAAGTTCTAAATTCATCGGTTTGACAGTAAGGCATGAAAGTACCCATTGGTTTAAGATCTGCTGATTTGAAGTAGAGCTGCAGTTAGCCATTATTTTCATAATCTGTCGATTAATTCCTTCAAAAGTCTGTGTGTGGAGCTGTAATGCTACCACTGAAGGTAAAAAGAAGACATGGAGCATGTACATAAAGCTTGTGTGCTGTTTACAGCGGTGTGACTATGACATCATTGTTTTGTCCAAGTTGTGAGTTGGTTGTATAAACAAAAACATAAGGGTGGCTTGACCCGTTTCCCAAAAATAGCCTTTTTAGGGCTTTTAAGTTTCTGCAGAAACTCATTCTCGGGCCGAGCCACGACAAACGTTGCGTTCAAACGTGATTAGATATGATTTTGTTTTCCACCAACAATTACTAAATTAATTGTCAACCATTTTGATGATCGATTCATCGGTTTGAGTGCTTTTTTTTAAAATAAATATATAAAAATGTTTTCTGATTTTTCAGATTCTTAAATGTTTTCTTTGCTCCGTATAACAAAGAAATCTCTAGAAACCAAATAATTTTTGACACTTGAGAACATCATCATTTCCCGGTTTGAGAAACACTGATCAACATTTTTCGTCATTTTCCGACATTTTATGGACAAAACTAGGGGCAGGACTTTCCAGAGACGCCACGATACGACGTTATTGCAATATTTAAGTCACAATACAATATTATCATGATATTGCAAAAATACTGAGTATTTGCTAAATCATAAATATTGAGATATACTCGTGTAACAGCTCTAGTGAGACTGAGCACCTGGCGCCATCTAGTGGGCTGAAATGTCAATTGATTTTTTTTTTTTTAATGCTAATCCACAAAAAGTCAATACTTGGCTTCTCAAAAGCAATATAATATCGCCACACACAATATTGTGATATTTCCCTGTAGTGATTTTTCCTCCCCACCCGTAGACGCAAAAAATTAATCGAGAAAATAATCAACAGATTAATCGAATTGACCTGAAAAAAATAACCTGGATTATTTTATTGCACTTGTTAAATCAAGTCAAAGGCGTTAAATTAACTCGACACCACTCCACTGATAATAAAAGAGAAACTTTTAGTATTTTAGTATTAAAGTTTCTACTATTGTTCCTACATTTCTTGCCACTACTACTGCTACTACTACTACCAGTACTACTGTTACTGCTGCTACTAATACTACTACTGATAAGACTTCTACTAATGTTCCTGCATTCCTACTACTTCACACATTAGAAGTACGACTATAAATACCACTAATTTCAAGGCTTTTTCTATTGTTCCTACCTTTTCATTTGATAATACTACTACTACTACTGTTAGAAACTTTTATTATTTTAGTATTAAAGTTTCTACTATTGTTCCTACATATCTGCCACTACTACTACTACCAGTACTACTGTTACTGCTGCTACTAATACTACTACTGATAAGACTTCTACTAATGTTCCTGCATTCCTACTACTACACACATTAGAAGTACTACTATAAATACCACTAATTTCAAGGCTTTTACTATTGTTCCTACCTTTTCATTTGATAATACTACTACTACTACTACTACTACTACTGTTAAGGCTTCTACTAGTGTTGGTACATTTTCTACTGATACACTACTACAAGAATTGGAAGTACTACTACAAATACTACAACAAGTTTCTACTATTGTTCCTACATTTTTCTGCTACTACTACTATACTGCTTCTACTAATACTACTACTGATAAATAATACTACTGACCTGATAAAATAACTTGGATTATTTTATTGCACTTGTTAAATCAGGTCAAAGGCGTTAAATCAACTCGGGGGACACATGCAGTTGTCAGTCAGTTTCTTGTATCGGCGTCTTACGCCCTCACTCTGGCTCTTGTCTCCAGGCATGCGTCCACTCCACTACGCAGCGTGGCAGGGTAAAGCCGACTCCGTCTCACTGCTGCTGAGAGCCAACGCGTCAGTCAACGCGTCCTCCCTTGATGGACAGATACCGTTACATCTCTCTGCTCAGTATGGACATTATGTGGTGGTGAGTGCGCGCACGCACACACACACACAGCAAAGATGCCAAAGGCAAAGTCTCACAGCAGCACTGCCTGTCCTTCCTCACATTTCACTGAAATCCACCCCTTCTTTGTGTCTCGGCCTGTATTGTCCACCAACAATACCAGTAACACCATTAATGCCACGGCACAGGGTTTTCACAAGAGTCTGAACACACACATTCCTTTCCAATAGCCTCATCTGTGTGTGTCCTGGAATGTCTTAATGGACAGATACACACACATTTATATACACAGTACTACTGTGCATAAGTCTTAGGCCACCAGCAGCTTTGCTGTTTTTATGTCACTTTTGTGATCGTTGGCGTTTAGATTGAAAAGATGTGACTAAAAGTCAGTCTTATACTATATGATCAACCTGTCAGTGAGTTGAACTTGTGTAACATGTGTATGTAATGCTCCAACATGTCTGGAGTAAACCAGGTATAATAGACCTTTTTCACAGCAGCTATTTGTTGGCATGAAATAGTAGGAGAAACACAGGTTTGACCAATAACATTAGGGTTCCATTCCAGGTTTTAAAGAGCCATGGTTGTGTTATTGTTCAAGTGGAAATGTAGCTCACACTAAATATTCGATATTAAAGAAGCATTTTTGTTGAAAAAGATGTTATTTTCAAACTGCATATGTGTTTCTCCATATTTTCAGGATATGTTCCAATAAAGTGATTGAGAAATAATTGTAATTATCTAATGGTGACCTAAGACTTATGCACAGTACTGCGTATATAAATGTTAGATCTGTCTTGTAAGCTATAGTGAGCTCTGACCTCTTTAACACAACAAACACAATACTGATAAACCTCAAGACAGGGCGAACTAGATGTATCATGTTTCCAGAGACACAAAATCAACACACAGACACTGACACGTGAGCATATGCAGCATATAATCCAGCACGTGATTTCACTTGTGTGTTTGTCTCCCAGTCGGAGATGTTGCTGCAGCATCAGTCCAATCCCTGCCTCAGGAACAAGGCGAAGAAGACGCCTCTAGACCTGGCCTGTGAGTTTGGGAGACTGAAGGTACGAAGATATTTGTGTGTGCTTTCAGGAGAGTTTGACAGGAAGTGGGTTATTTAAAGGCAAATATAATTAAGGCACTGTAAAAAAAAAAATCATGGTTTAATTCAGCGATAGCCTCGTATCCAAGCGAAAAAACATTATAAATGGAAAAATTGTATACATTTTGCAATATTCCAAGAAAGTTGTGCTGTTAGTATTCATGATTTTATTCAAAAGATACAATAAATGTACACACTAAACTGTTATTTACATGATTTATTAGTTGTTTGGAACATAAAATGTCAGAAAATGTTGATTGATGTTTAAAAAAGCCTGGAAATGATTATGTCTTGTTTTGTCCACAAACCAAAATGATACATTTTTAGTGATTTCTTTGTTACAAAAAACCCAGAAATGGGTAAGAAGCTGAAAATCTATCAGATTTTTCATGTTACTCTGTGTGTGTGTGTGTGTGTGTGTGTTTTGACGTTGTCTGTCTGTAGGTGGCGCAGTTGCTGCTGAGCAGTAACATGGTGACGGCGCTGTTAGAAGGCGATGCAGGAGGAAGTGATGGGGTGGACTCTCCACCCACCACGCCGCTTCACTTGGCAGCCAGGAACGGACACAAGGACATCATCAAGTGAGAAAAGGAGCAGTGCACACTTTATTCCGCACGTGTACACATGAACAGATACTGTACTGTACCTACTACTACAAGAATTGTTTACAGCTACTGCTTCTACTGTTGCTGTAATTGTCTGTGTACTACTACTAATACTAGTACTATTGCTCCTACAAGAATTTGAAGTATTGCTGTTGCCACTACTGATACTGCTAAGGCTTTGACTAATGTACTGTTGTACCATTTTCCACTGATAATACTAAAAGTTTCTTTTTTTATTGAAGTTTCTACTATTGTTCCTACATTTCTTACCACTACTACTACTTCTACTACCACGAGTACTACTGCTACTGATACTACTACTGCTAAGACTTCTACTAATGTTCCTACATACCTACTACTACACAAATTAGTACTACAACAAATACTACTACTGTTAAGGCTTCTACTAGTGTTGGTACATTTTCTACCAATACACTACTACAAGAATTGGAAGTACTACTACAAATACTACAACAAGTTTCTACTATTGTTCCTACATTTCTTACCACTACTACTACTTCTACTACTACTACTACTACTACTACTACTACTGTACTGCTGCTACTAATACTACTACTGATAAGACTTCTACTAATGTTCCTACATTCCTACTACTACACAAATTACTACAACAAATACTACTACTGTTAAGGCTTCTACTAAAGTTCATTTCACTAAAGTTCATACTAAAGTACATTTTCTACCAATACACTACTACTGCTACTACTGTTGTTGCTGCCAGAATTAGAAGTACTACTGCTGCTACTATTAACACTACTTCTAATACAACATTGATTATTTTTAATGTTAATCCTTACCCTATACTAATAATATAGTTACTCTGAGTACAGCCCAGGAAACTTTTGAGTGTGTTACTCCACAGCTGCAGATGCTCAACGTTTCCCCTCAGGTACAGTAGCTTCAGAGAGCAAAGCCCGTAAATCACAGGCTCCACCCTCACGAAGAACTCGTGCAATGCTGTGGACAAACATAAATCTCACTGCCTTCACACTTTTCTGATTCCCTCCAGTGGCTGAGTGTATTTTTATGCCAGCATATCTGTTGTAAATATGTGTGCGGCTGCTGAGCCAACAAACTCCTCCCTGTCTCCCACACACACACTGCTGCTGCTAATGCTAACACTTCCCATCCTCTCGGAGTTATCCGATCTCTGTTACAACTCTGTCTCCATCCTCCCTCTCTGACTGTCCTTAAGTGGAACGCTGAAAAGTAACATTTGCAGAGGAGACGTTGATAATAAATGCATTCATAATGCACTCGGCGGAATTTGCCTCTGATCTCCCACTGAGGGATTTATGTCTCTTAAAAGACTGTTGTACTTACGCAGCAGACGTCATATAGGACTTACACTCTAGCTGGCGACAGCTGAATCGGGACAAATTCTCTCCGTCTTAAGTGTTTCTTATGTGGGAATTTCTTCAAACTTGGCACAAATGTTCACACAGAAGCCAGAGCTCAGTTAAAGGAGAGACATGTAAAATGTAAACAGCAAACAAGAATGAAGGGCAACTTCGGTATATGTTTGCAGACTGTGCAAAACTGTGGAGGGCAGCATTGCACCTCTAATAGTGCTTTTCCGCTACACAGTTCCAGCACGGCTCGGCTCTACTCGGTTAGGTATCAGGCATGTTGTTTTCTATCACTATAGTTCCTCCTCAACGTGGACGGGGTCGTCATATCACAGCTGTTTGGCGAAAGAAGACAGAGGCGTATAACCCAAAGAACAGCGTCCCCACAGTGAAACACGGTGGTGTGTGGATTATGCTGTGGGGATGCTTCAGTGAGTCTGGAACTGGGAATCTCATCAAGGTGGAAGGAATCATGAAGACAGAAGGATATGTGAAGATTTTGAAAGAAAAACCTGAAGCAGTCAGCAGCAAAACTGGGTCTGGGTCGTCGCTTTGTCTTCCAACACGACGACGACGACCCAAAACATACGTGGCTCCTGGTGAAGAATGACCTCCAGAAGACCAGAGTGAACGTTACTGACTGGCCTGCACAAAGTCCTGACTTAAATCCCATTGAAGTGAAGACCAAGGTCCATGTCAGAAAGCCATCAAATCTGGAGGAGCTGGAGAGATTTGCCAAAGAAGAATGGGCTGGGATTCCTCAGGAGACGAGTCAGAGACTTGTTGAAAACGACAACAAACCACTGCAGGCTGTTATCCAGCAACAAGGAGACACAAGTGACTGTTAGCATCAGGGGGACAATCATGTTGACCCTGGTAGTTTTTGGTTTTTGTGGAATAAATTAATTTCTGTGTGCAAAGTCAAATAATGGAAGCATCCAAAATAAAAGTAGGATGTTTGAAAAAAGCTGTGTTAAAGATTCTTTGCTCTATTTAGCAGCAAGTGGGAGATACTTTTAAAACAATGACATTTTCATAGTGAGGCTAATAATTTTTTACTGGTATGAAGTTGACTGATAAATAACTTTTTGTGGATTAGCAAACAAAAAAAATCTATTCATGTTTCAGTCCACTAGATGGTGCCAAGTGCTCACTCTCACAAGAGCTACTGTGTTTGTTTATGACAATGTATGATTTTGCAGCAACTCAGTATTTTGAAACAAACAAACAGTGACAACAAGTAAATGACTGAAACATCTGTCTTTCCACTTTCATCCGTCTAAATTTTAACACATCTCCACTGCAAAATCTTGTTTTCCCTCCTTTAGTCAAGACGTTTTTTAAAGGTGTACTGAGGCCTTTTTAGATTTGATAATGTTCAGAATGTCCGACACAGCTGCACAACTGCAGCTCGCCGTGTTTGACAAATTCTTTTGGCATCAATTGAATCAGTCAGTGTATCAGTCAAAACCTCAGCCTCGCTTCACCAACATTCCTCCCTCTGGGCTTTTGACAGAACCAGAGAAAGCGAGATGTCTGTTCTCTTGTGCAACCGTATGTGTGCAGATAAAACTCAACGACGTGTTGCAGATGCGCGAAACCGCCGACTGCCCTGAATCCTTCCGCCCGCTGATCGTCTGATTTTGAATTTCCTCAGGTTGCTGCTCAAAGCTGGCATCGACATCAACAGAGCCACCAAGGCGGGAACGTCTCTGCATGAAGCCGCTCTCTACGGCAAAACCGAAGTGGTGCGGCTGCTGCTTGATGTGAGCACACAAACAGACGGCATCACACAGAAAAATAACCACTTCACTGGTGGGATTTCTGAGTCTGACAGTGGTGTTTCTGTTTTCAACGTTGTTATTACAACCGGTGTTTTTCTGTCATGAAGGAGGGAGGGTTTATTTTTTTGTTCCCACAGTTTGTGTGTGTGTTTGTTTTGTGTGTGTTAATGTGTGTTCATTCAGGCGGGCGTCAACGTGAACATGCGCAACACCTACAACCAGACGGCTCTGGACATTGTGAACCAGTTCACCACTTCATCAGCCAGCAGGGAAATCAAACAGCTGCTCCGAGGTTGGTACACTTTTTTGTTTTCATAAACTAGTTTTCAAAGAAATTCTGATTTTTTTTTTGTTTGTAAACTGGCAGGAAAAAGGTTGATGACATGTGAAAGAGATTTCATTCTCTCTGTGCAGAGGCATCAAGTTCACTGCAGGTCAGAGCGGTGAAGGATTACTGGAACCTCCACGACCCCACCGCCCTTAACCTCCGGGCAGGAGACCTCATTATGGTACGTGTCTTTGTCGGAGTGTTTGTGTGTGTTTCACTCTGCTGCACTCCTGCTCCGTTGAGATTTCGCTTGTTGGTTTTATTGATTGCTTGATTCTTAATTCAGCCGATAACGACGCGGGATCCTCTAATTGACTGTGTATGAAAGTGGACGTTGTCTTCACAATTTAACCGGCGCCGTGATTGTTTTTGCAACCGGAAATTTCACTGACATCACCTACGACCAGATTTTACCTGTAAAATGTCTATTTCCCTCTAAATGGGAACATAATTTGCAAAATTGACAAATTGAAGTAGAATTGAAACTAGTGATTTAATTTTAAATCAAGTGAGAAGAAACAGCTAATTTTCCCATAGACCTCCCATCAAACTTCCCTCTGTTGTTTCTGTCTTACTTCCTAAACTATTCTTCTAGACTTCTTAGACATTACTGTAAAAAGAAATCACACTAACCAAAAAAGAAAGTAAAAATATATAACTTTGTTTATTCATTTGAACCTTCATTCCACAGACAAAAGAACAGTAAATTGATTTTGACAACTGCAGCACATTCAAAACAATTGACCAAGGTATTTTAAAAGTCTAGTTTCAATCGGACTAACATATATTTTAAAAGTCTGGATTTAATCGGACTAACATATTTTAAAAGACTGGTTTTAATCGCACTAACATATATTTTAAAAATCTGGTTTTAATCAGACTAACATGTATTTTCAAAGTCTAGGGTTAGTTGGGCGTACATATTTTAAAAGTCTGGTTTTAATCAGACTAACATATTTTAAAAGTCTGGTTTTAATCAGACTAATGTATTTTAAAAGTCTAGGATTAGTCAGACAAACATATTTTAAAAGTCTAGGATTAGCCGGACAAACATATTTTAAAAGTCTAGGATTAGCCGGACAAACATATTTTAAAAGTCTGGTTTTAATCAGACTAACATATATTTTAAAAATCTGGTTTTAATCAGACTAACATGTATTTTAATCGGACTAATGTGTATTTGAAAAGTCTAGAAATATTCTAGTGTCATGTAAACATACGAAGTGTTTCAGATGATAAAATGCCATTTTTACATCATATTTTCACTTTGTTGCATCGTTTCTATGCGACGTTTTCACTGCAGTGAATGTAAAATATTCAGGAATCGTACTCTGTGCCGCCGCTTTAAATCCGGCTGCTGTGTCAGCTGACGTTCCTCCTCGTCTGACTCTGCAGCTGCGTCTCTCAGCGTGAGGATTAACAGTCAACCGTGAGGACTTTGCTGTTGTTGTGGTGGTGTTTGGTGCTGCACAATCATTTTCATGGAGCAGAAGATCACAGCGGAGGAAACGGGCACCAACACGTCGCTGACGCTCTCTCATTATTACCCACTTCTCTGCTCGTTCCTCCTCCTCGCGCGCACAAACACCATTGTTGCACTAATTTGTGTGTGTTCACTGATGTGTATTTTGATATTTTTACAAAAACCCGTTGAGAAATCCCTGACTCTTGTATGAACTTGTGAGGTGTTTTGTTTTTTGTTCACACTCACAATGAAGAGACTTTGCGTTTCCAGCTCATTGTGTCTCTCAGTTTGGTTTTAAAAGAGAGGTCGACTGATATTGTTGTTTCTGTGAAATCTGATCACTTGTTGACTGGTGTCTTGTTTGTCCACAAACGAAGACACTTGTTAAATGGAGCAAAGAAACCAGAAAATTTTCACATTTAAGAACCTGTTTTAATGAACCGATCATCAAAATATTGATTAATTGTTACAGCCCTATCACTTAACATATTCAGGAAAATGACAACCGTGGTTCTGTAGTGAAACTGTGGTGGTAAATATCTGTGGTTCTGTTGGTGTCAGGTCCTGGAGCAGCACTCAGACGGACGGTGGAAAGGTCACATCCACGACCCTCAGCGCGGCACCGACCGGGTTGGTTATTTCCCTCCGTCAGTGGTGGAGGTTCTCAGCAGACGAGCAGGTAAACAAACAAACAAACAAACTAACATGTGTGTTCTTGTACTTGCAGCAGAGTCACGACCAAAAAAATTGTATAAACACCAACAGAGTGAGGACATTTTGGCTGTTCCTCACTTTCTGTCACCCCTTAAAAGGGCTTTTTCAGGGTTAAGACCATGTCTATGAGGGTCCTCACTTTGATAGAAGCACAAATGAGTGCGTGTGTTCTTGTTTCAGAGTGAGGACCAAAAAATTGTATAAACACCTACAAAGTGGGGACATTTTGGCAAAGTGAGGACATTTTGGCTGGTCCTCACTTTCTGTCACCCCTTAAAAGGGCTTTTTCAGGGTTAAGACTTGGTTTTTGGGTTAGGCTTAGAATTGGGTTTTGGGTAAGGGGCTAGAGAATGTATTATGTCTATGAGGGTCCTCACTGTGATAGAAGCTCAAACATGTGTGTGTGAGTGAGATCAGCACCCGCGTGTAAATCATCAGATTAATCTGTGTGAATAAAAGGGAAAACGAGACCCGTGTTTGTTTTTGCGGCCGTAAATCCACTGACGTTCAAAGAGTCGCGGGACGAGCACAGTGAGGGGTTCAATAACAACAACACCACACACACACACACACACAGGATAAGACACTCATCAACCCAGCCACACACACACACACACACACACACACAGGATAAGACACTCATCAACCCAGCCACACACACACACACACACACACACACAGGATAAGACACTCATCAACCCAGCCACACACACACACACACACACATTAATAGGATTACTACAGCCAGATTATCGGGTGTCAGCTCAGTGTTAAAGCTCTCAGAGCCTATGTTGAGATTGTGTGTGTGTGTGTGATAATGTCAGTGGTGTCAGCAGTCGTGGACCAACAACAACAAACTCTGCTCTCTCTCTCTCTCTCTCTCTCTCTCTCTCTCTCTCTCTCTCTCTCTCTCTCTCGTTTCTAATCTGTAATTCCTTTTCAGCAGCTTCTTATGTAACTCAGAGTGGATTTATGGTGAACTGCCCCTTTTATTTTCTCAGCTGTCGTTCCATTTACCCAACACATATGAACACATGAATGGAGTTTATGACACTGTCACGTCATCTTAAGGCTCCATGAACTGGTTTCATTTTCAATCATAACGGATCAGACATTTCTAATAATAATAATAATAATAATAATAATGATGATGATAATGATATATTTTGTTTTTCAATAAAAAATATTTTTATAGTTAAAAAAACACATATTAACACATTCTAACATGAAAAAAACACAGAGAACATCATTATTTATACATTAAATGCCGTTTCTAGTCAGCAAAGAACGTAAAATCCCATGTTTTAAAATATGACATAGATATAAAGCAAAACACAGATTGATTAAGTTTGTTTTTGAAAACATTGTATATAAAATGTAGTCATTATGACAAAGTGGGAAAAAAAACATTAGCAAAAAGATGATTTTTTTAAAAAGGTGTGATATAAAATTGTGATCTTTCTCTTTAACTTGTCCAATACTGATATTACAAACTCGTGTAACTGCCGATACTGATATCAGTCCAATACAGTAATTTTTTAAACTACGAAGTTTTAAAAACACATTTGTGCTGAGTCCTTTCAAGCTGTTTCAAAGACATAATTCTCCAACTGTGTCACAAATATTTGTCTCCCATAAAGAGGAAATAAAAAGCCCAGAACATGACTCAGCTAAAATGCTTTTGCTAATTTTTATTTGCATTTTTTATGTATGTATGTGTGTGTCTATATGTATGTACGTGTATATATAAAAACAATATATGGGATTTATGGATTGTGTATTTTAAATTTTCACCCTTTTGATACCCGATCCAGTATCAGACCGATACTGAGTATCGTATAGTTTCATCCCTAGTTGTTATCGAGCCTCTGGTTCTGCAGCAGAGCTCTCGCATTTAAATGAAGTTAAATTTCAATTATTAATGACGGGAACGCTTATCAAGTTTCTCGGAGCAAAACTGAATATTTGAAATAAGTGGCCGACAAATATATAATAATCGGCTGATGCTGATTAGTAAAAAAGTGGCAAATATCGGCCCGATTAATCGTCCCAATCCATTTATCGGTCTCCCTCCTACGATTGTTTTGGTTAATGTTTTGCAACATCTCATGGTCCTCTAGTATTACATACTGGACCTTTAAAAGAGAGAAAGAAGGGAAAAAAGACTGATATTGGACTGATATTGATAACAAACTAAGAGGAAAAGTGTTACTTTCCACTTTCATGAAGTTAACGATGATAATCACACACGCACTTGTGCATGCACACCATCCCCTTTCCTTCACTCATGCACGTCCATCTGCCTGACTGTAGGGGGCACTCTCTCCCGCCAAGCATCAATGCCTTGCCAGCGCCAGCACTTTGCACCCAGAGCTCCTCCCTCGAGCCACGGCTCCGCCCCTCAGACTGACGACTCACTCACCCTGGGTTATGATCCTGCAGGTACACATGCACACGCACATGCACACACACACACACCTTCACCTCCACCTCCCACTTTTTTCCCCACGTTTCCCGCCCGAACAGCATCTTGACCTCAGCGTGTCCTTGTCCACCTCCACAGCTCCACGGCGTGACGCCATCTTAAAGTGTGTGTGTGTGTTTGTTAGGTTCTCCTCCCGGCAGTCAGATCTCAGCCCCAGCTAGTCCTGCTAGCCCCGCTAGCCCCACTCAGGACATTTGGGTCCTCAGGAGCTCCCCCTCTGGTAAGAGTGTGTGTGGACGCTCCCTCCGCCCCCTAAACCCCCGACCCTGTGTGAACCTGTAGACTAGCTTCATTCCCCGCTGCTCATGCTAAACACAAGCTGCGCTAAAGATGCTAATTCCCATTGTTATTCCCTTTTTTCCCGGCCCCCCCCCCCCCCGATCATCCTGTTACCATAACAACAGAGTTTTCGTACAGGATGTACAGGTAAGTCAGCAGCTGGTAGCTACGTTTTTTTGTGACAATGTACGGCTAAAGAAAGAAGCTAAACCGTCCCTACATTTTCTGCTTCGTGACTATGGTTGTCTCGCTTGAATTATTGGCTAAGCTGCCCCCACATGATTAGTGGCGGTACTGCAGGGTTTCAGCACATTTGTCTTGTGCTCAAATCTGAAATATATGAATGTACAGTACTGACTAGGGACGCATGATATTGGGCTTCTTTGCAGATATGTGATACACCGATATATATCGGTAGTGCTTCGTCTAATAACCAATACTGATATATGTGTTTTTGTTATGTTGTTTTTCTGGTTATTTCAAGAGATCTTGACTTGTTTGCTGAAGTCTGATAATTCATTTTAAAGCCAATATCGGCAGATACCGATATGCCAATAATATTGTGCATACCTAGTACGGACAGAAGACTCTGCTCTTTTTTCTGTTTATGGACTGGATCAAAACATTGACAATAAAATATGTTGTGTTAGATTTACACCGCGAGTCGGACGTCGGAACTGGGAGTGACTTTACGTCCGAGTTGACCTCGTTCCAGTTTAGAAGTCAGCAAAAAAAAACATTGTTGCACACGCATCTTGGATGAAATATTGTTAGCTGTTATTTTGGTGACAACAATCTACGTGGTCTTTTGTGTCCTACCAACATATAAAAATTTAAAAAATATTGCGTGTACTGTAAAATAAGACACTCGTAACTGGGAGTGACGTCACTTCTGAGTTCCTCGTGTTCCACTTGAGAAGTCGGAAATGTAAAAATATCTCAGGCTAGGACGTTGTTAGCACTTATGTCGGTAACAACACTCTAAGTGGTTCTTTACGCGCACAAACAGTGTAGCAACGTCTGCGGTTAAAAATTAAAAACACTAATCTGTGTATGTCTGATTTACTGATAAACTTTTACAACAGAAGTGAGTTTCGGAAATGGAAATCCGAGTTCAGGTGCGCCCATGACCTCGGAAATTCCGAGTTCCAACGATAAATGGAAAGTAGCAGTGTAAGTAGCAGTGTTTGTTTGTATGAGTGGCAGCCATTTTGGAATTCCATGTCGTGATTGATTAAATTGCTCCAAGTTAACTTCTCAAGTCAGACATTACGACTTAAGACAACTGAAATGCAAAATACACTTTAAGCTAACTTTACCCTAAAGTGGTTTTTTGAGTATTTTGTAACAGACTTTTGGGAAAAAAAAGGAATGAACTGCAATTTCTAAACTGTGAAAGCGTGAATAAAACTAACAACTAGGGGCGGGAATTACAGCGTACCTCATGATACGATACGTGATACATGGTCCACGATACCAACGATATCACAATACGGCGATTCTGTGATAATCAATATATAATCAATATATTACAGAATATTATATAGTGATACAGTATGGAGCATCTCTTAACATAGCCTTCTCCAACATTATCCCGCTGTAAACTCATTTGAGCAGCGCCACCGTGAGGAGACATGAAGTAGTGACGCCCAGCAAGTGAAACTGGGAGGGACTGTTTACTTTAGAGCACCTTAATATATTAATTAAAATATTGATATTTGTCCTGGTGTGGTAATTATCGTGTTGCCAAGAGTGGAAATCAGCATTTTGATCCAGCCCATACAATCACACTTCCTCTCTCCTTATTTCTCAGCTCTCATTTTACTCTCCAGTCTCCATTTTCTGTTTCCAGTCCACCTTTCTATGATACCGTCTCTTCCTCTGTGTGTGTCAGGTGACAGGAACAGCGTCGGCAGTGCGGGCAGCGTGGGCAGCAGTCGCAGCGCCGGCAGTGGTCAGAGCTCAGAAAGCAGCCACAAACAGAACGGGACTCATAATCATAATAGCAAGGTGATCACTGTATGTAAAATATTTCATCGTTTAATTATTGCTGCAACAGTCAGTTAAAATGCAGTTTTTTGTATGTTCTATAAATTCCCTAAAAAATATTAAAAAACATAATAAATTAGATACAAAATGTGTATGTAGTTGAGTTTCCTTTTTAAATAATTAAAATTTTATTACTTCATCAACTTAACTGGAGGTAAGATATTGACAGCTTATGGTTATTGTCCATGTTTTCCATGAGCAGCTGGCGCCCTCTGCTGGTGAATCGGGAGAACAGCTCCAGGCGTCGGGCGCAGACCGCAGCAAACAGGTGGATGGATCTACAGGTGAGTGAAGGAGCATCTTCAGTAAAATAAAATGAAATGTAAAATCAACTCAATTCAATATATTAATCCTGAAGACATTTTAGTTTAGGAAAAAGTACTCGCGCACAATCATTGTCAAAAGGAACTTTACAAAAACACACTATTACAGAGCGTGAGCGAATAATGTGTATTATAATATCATAATAAATAAAATAAAGCTGTACTTTTTTAAAATTTGAACAGATAGTTTTATTGTAAGGTGTTAAAAGTTGGGATTTTTTGTTATTTAATCAGATTTTGACTAAACAGCGAGATTAACAGCGAGTTTGTCCTTCTATTGGCAACTTCCTGTCTACAGTTTTTGACGCATCAATCTGAATTTTTTTGTGATGGGTGATCACCCAACTGTTCTTATTACATTTTGGTAAAAAAATCTCCCCACTGATGACGTCTCAAAAAAATATATTCATATAATGGACAGAACTGCTATAGACAGTTGAACATTGTCTCCCACCTTTTCTGGTCCAAATGCAGGATTCATATATGTTCATACAGTACTGTGCATAAGTCTTAGGCCACCATTAGATTTGTTGTTTTAGCAATGCTATAATGACCATACTGTACAATTATTTCACTTTATTGGAACATATCTTGAAAATATGGAGAAACACATAAATAAAATATTTTTCAGAAAAAAACAAACAACAAAAATGCTTCTATAATATCAAATATTTAGTGTGAGCTACATTTCCACTTGAACAATAACACAACCATGGCTCTTTAAAACCTGGAATGGAACCCTAATGTTATTGGTCAAACCTGTGTTTCTCCTACTATTTCATGCCAACAAATAGCTGCTGTGAAAAAGGTCTATTATACCTGGTTTACTCCAGACATGTTGGAGCATTACATACACATGTTGCACAAGTTCAACTCACTGACAGGTTGATCATATATAGTATAAGACTGACTTTTAGTCACATCTTTTCAGTCTGAACGCCAACGATCACAAAACTGACATAAAAACAAAGCTGGTGGTGGCCTAAGACTTATGCACAGGACTGTGTATATGCACTTATATGAGTTTTGTCATGTTTATGTCAGATGGTAATAAACACTTCTAAAGGTTTTTATACAAGTGTAAAAAATGTCAGGTGCTGGTCTGTTAAAGCGTCTCCTCTGTGTCTCTGAGTGACGCTGCTTAACACGTAAACTACACTTCAGCAATAAAACGGCTTCTAAAATCACCGTATTTGACGACATTCCACGGCGTCTGTCTTGGGAGGAAATGAGACGAAATGACGTCTCAACACCGAAACCAGTAAAAAAAAAAAAAAAACCCTTGTGTTTGTCTCGAAGACCAACAAGACGTGGTTTCTGTCAGACTCCAGTCTTTTCCCGCTCACACGAGGCTTTGTCGATATGAAGGAATGACGAGGTCAGAGGTCACCGCTGACCCGAGGGTGAGGAGGGAAGGGAGGAGTGCGAAGGAGAGAGAGGAGATGTTAGGAGGAGTCAGAGTGAGGAGGAGGAGGAGGCAAGAGCAGAGGAAGCAAAACATGTTCACATGAAAGTTGCAGGTTAGTTGTTGAAGATGAAGAGTCAGATCTCAGGAAATCTGCCGCTCCTCTTCCTCCTGAAGGGTAAGAACTTGTTTTCTGGTTTCTCACTTATTTACATCTTACTTTATTCACGCTACTTCAACGCTATTGTGATTTTATCGCGGTCATTTTTCACACACGTGCAGCTACAGTGCGAGTGTTTTTATGAGGGCTTTTAGAGCCAGCGGTTTAAAATAAAGGTTGGTGATGAACAATAAATTATAAAAGAAAATTAAAAAAGCTGTAAAATTTGTAAACACAATAAAATACAGATAAATGCTCCCATAAAAAGGTACTGTATTGGAGGCACTGTATGTTTTTTCTGTGGTATTCCACAAAAAATAAGGCGCATGGATTATTAACTATTTGATCAGTTAAACAGATTTATTTATTTTCCTAATAATTAAAACACATCTGCTTTCTTTGCTTCTTAAATGTGAATATTTTCTTCTTTATTTGCTCCATTTAACAAATAAACCATTAAAACTTAATTGTTTTGTTTTGTGAATGAAAAACAACAGTTTAGAACATTATTATTTTCAGGTTTGGTCAATATTTTTCGACATTTTATGGACCAAACAACTTACCAGTTAATCAATTACGACATTAACTGTCAATTATCTGATAATTGATTAACATGTTTTAGTGTTTTTAATGTTTAATAACTAAAACAGATTTTTCAGCTTCTTAAATTTGAATATTTTATGGTTTCTTTGATACATATAACAAAGAAATGATTGACAATGAATTATTTTGGTTTGTGGACAAAAACAGGACATTTCATTTTGGTTTTCCCACATTTTAAGGACCAAACAAGTGCTTGATTAACAAAAACAATTATCGAAGATAGAGTTTAATAAGAGAATAAGTTGAAAATACCTAATTTAAAATGTTAGATACCACTTTCAACTCTGACACGAGTCTGTTGTTTTGTCTTTGTGAAGAGACGGCGACTCCTCAAGCTCAGACGTTTATGAAGTTTTCTCGCCCTGAAGGCAAATTCCTCTACAGTAGAAGTTGTTTTGACTGACGCTGCACGAGCGAAGCATCAGCAAGAGTCTTAAAAACAGTGGCTGCGCTCGAGTTTTTTGTTCACTGAGTGAAAAGCAAACAACATAAACAGCCGTGATATGAACTTTCTATCATAATCGGTCACACTCTCACACAGCAATACTTGTAATAAACAAGATTAAATTCAAACAAAAAGCCTTAAGAGATCAGTCGGAAAACACAAAGTGAGGAACATTAGGAAGAAATCAATCAATTATAATCAAATATTAATATAATAATAAATAAATAAAGGATGAGATCTACCTACCAGGAAGTCAGCCATTTTGAGTAAAAATTCTGGAAAAGGGACTTTAAAATAGAAACTCTAGTTCATTTGGACAGACTAACCTTAACCATAACCAGGTAATGACTAACCTATTACACAACCACAATTCAAAACTTAGACCTAAACTTAACCAGTTCCTCAGAAAATGAGGTTCTGCCTCATTGGGACCAGGTTTTGGTCTCCATGAGGACTACTGGTCCTGACAAGGTCAGTGTTTATGACAGGAAAGGTCCTAAAGAGGCAACAAATACAAGAACACACACACATTCCTCAGAAATGACTGAGCAATCGATGAGTCATGAGCTTTCAGATCAGACAGATAACATGACTGAAGTCACATGTGGAGACATGACGCACACCAACGGGTTTACATGACTTCAGAGGACATTGCATTGACTGTGTAAACAGATTAGGTCCCCACAACATAAGGAATACCAGGCACACACACACACTCATTCATCAAAGCTGTGTTTGTTTTGTTTCACTTGTAGTATTTGTGTACGTGTTTGATTTCCGTCACGTATTTGTAACGTTAACAGTGTTACTTTGTTTCCTTCAGTGACCCTGCAATCACACACACACACACACACACACTGGTTTCCATGACTTCAGAGGACCCTGCATTGACTTCCATTCATTTCCTGGAGACTTACTCTAACCTTAACCTCAGCCTAACTTTAAAACATGTCTTCACCTTAAAATGGAGTCATTTACGTTATGGGGACTTGATTTTTGTCCCCATAAGGAAGACAAGTCCCCATAAAGTGAGTGTGGAGACAGATTTAGGTCCCCACAACATAAGGAAGACCAGGTTCACACACACACACTGAAGCCTCATGCTGTTGGACTGATGGTTGTGTGTTTTGTAGGTGGATCTCAGCGGCAGGTCAACGGTGCTCCTCACAAAGGCTTCATCAGGCCCGAACACCTTCTGGAGGGCAAGGTGTGTTCTGTGTGTGTGTGTTGTGAGGACCGAAAGGACACTTTGTGAAAGTGAGAATGTTTGGGCTGTTCCTCACGTTCTGTCAGTGTGTGTTTGTGTGTGTCAAAGGTAGCGTAGGAGATTCTGGAAAAACTGTTTGAGCAGGCTATATTTTGAATTCAAAAGCCCCAGCCTCTTTCCTCAGACTTCCCTCGGAAGCCACGCCTCCAGACCACGGGTTTGTGCACCAGTTCTTCTCGAAGAGTGTTGAGGTCACATGGATTCACGATAAATGACAACATAATGGCAGAAAGCAACAAATACTCTGAGAACCGAAAGTGTTGCAACAAAAAGGCAACTGGACTTAGTTAAATTTCTTGAAGACGTTTCGCCTCTCATCCAAGAGGCTTCTTCAGTTCTGTTGGACTGGTGGAGAGTCTGGGACTTAGTCAAACAGTCAAACTCTCCACCAGTCAAACAGAACTGAAGAAGCCTCTTGGATGAGAGGCGAAACGTCTTCAAGAAATTCAACTAAGTCCAGTTGCCTTTTTGTTGCTACGCTTTTGTATACCATGACCTGGATGACTGAAAATCTTCACAAATACTCTGAGAAGTTCACAAAGACATAAAGTTACCCTAACTGTCCAGAAGAAACAGAACCAGGACCACAGTGGCATCACTTTGCAGCCCTTTCTGGATTTTCACGTGTCCCCACTGTTCAAACGCAGCACCGATGTTCGCTCTGGTCTTGGATCGCTCTGCACCAGCCTTTTTCTCGGCACTAGCTTTTTCTCAAAAACGGGCGAGCGTTTGCGTTTGGAGTGTCCCTACCAATATTAGAGACAGGACAAGTGTATAAGTGTGAGGCGAGAAGCAGCGGTGACTTTTCAGGGCAGTCAGTCCATGATCTTTTTGAACCAAAACTCCAGAGTACTGATGTCTACTTAGATAAATTGAATAATATTTATGGTAAAAAACCTCATAGTCTCTTCAGATGAAGCCAGATTATTGCCGCTCTCTGCCAGCCTCTGAACAGGCACTCTGTTTCTGAGCTAATGCCCCGCCCCCCAGAACACAGAGTCTCTTGTGATTGGCCAGCTACCAGCTGACTGACTGCTCCGCGGTGCTTCTTCTTCTTCTTCAGGTTGAATGTTCACGCCCATGACCAGGAGTAGCTGTTGGGGGAGGGTTGGTTGCACGGTAAATGTGCTAGTTACGTAACTAAACTGGACTTTTCAAAACTGCTTGCTCGAGCTCAGGTAAACAGAGAAGCCCTGGCTGAAGTGTTTATTGTGACACTTTAGTGATGTTTAGATACAGGAAGGACACGGGGACACACCAAAAAACATCAGACATTTGATTTTCCACTGAATGGCCTCTTTAATAAATTGGTTGAGGTTGGGGTGTAAAGAGGATTTTAAGCAATATAGTTAAAAAAATGCTCTAGAAAATAATCTTGGACCTTCAAATCTCCCTCCTCGCTGTCATCAGGACTCTGAAGCCATCTACCAGTGGTTGTGCGAGTTCCAGTTGGAGCAGTACACGTCCAACTTCATCAGCGCAGGATACGATGTTCCTACCATCAGCAGGATGACGCCAGAGGTGTGTGTGTCAGTCAGTTTTAATAAACACATATGTAATATGTACCATGAAAAAGTCAGACCCAGCAGACAGAGTTTTCTCCATCAACAACAAATTTGATTCTGGAGAGAAATCGTCTTGGTTGCGATTGGCATTTCTCTAAGTGATGTAATCGTAGAAATGAACGACTGTAGACTTGAGTTTTGCCCAATCACAAACTAGAATTGTTGTCTTTGACTTCTGTAATTAATTTTACAGATTTCATTTCTACAAACCTACAAGTGTGTTTTGTTCCTCAGGACTTGACGGCCATCGGAGTGACCAAACCTGGACACAGGAAGAAGATCTCCATAGAGATTAACAAACTGAATATCCCAGAGTGGCTGCCTGATTATTTTCCTGTGAGGAAAACATCACACATTCAAAAAAAAAAATTATCTGTTAATTGCTCACAAATATAAAAACCGCGACTTGAGACAGAGAAGTTCATCTGCCCGTGTTTGTTTGTGGTCGCAGTCGGACCTCGGGGAGTGGCTGAGTGCCATCGGACTTCCTCAGTACCAGAAGAGATTGTGCGACAACGGCTACGACTCCATCATGATTGTCAAAGACATCACCTGGGAGGACCTACAGGAGATTGGCATCACCAAACTCGGTTAGCATTTACACCAGATTTGTACAGATGCTGCTGTGAAGCGAAAATGATGTGATCTAACATGTTTGCACCGACTTCAGGTTATGGTTCTATTTACGTTTCTGTCATTTCAGGTCATCAGAAGAAGCTCATGTTAGCGGTGAAGAGACTCTGCGACCTGCAACGCTCTCGTAACCACAGCGACAGGACCGGGACTTTGAGACGGAAGCCGCCCCCTGCTCTGGAGCTGGTGGCCATCGAACACATGCCGACACACAATGTGCACGTACACTCAGACGCCGGGTCAGACCACGGCTGCCCCTCCCCTCACACCCCGAGAGCCCTGCTTTCCTTCCAGGACAGCGAGCTGAGTGCAGAGCTGCAGAGCGCCATGATGGGCAGGGCGGGAGGAGAAGGAGCCGCGGAGGTGTTTGGTATCAGGGGCGTGGCCTCTGCGGCGGGTATATCTGCCGTGTCAGACAGTCAGGATAGCAGTAGTGTACGGTCGCGCGGCTCAGGGAATTCTGGGAATTCAAACTCAGGATATTCTCAGGAGCACCAGCCTATGGCATCCTCAGCCAGAGCTTCCAGCCAGTCTGCGGAGAGTCTGGGGAGCGGAGGAGCAGAGGAGGCCAAGCATGGAGGAAGTAGTCCTGGAGGCAGAGGGCGCCAGAGACCCACGGATATGTGGGAGCACCAGAGTCGCTCTGTGACTCCCAACAAACTCCTGTTCTCTCCACTCACGCCGCCGCTAACCCCGAGCAAAATGCCCCGCTTTGCGTATCCAGCGGTTCCACCTAAGTCCAAACACTACCAGTCAACCCGCCTCTATCAGCCGCAGCACCACCCACCTCCGTCACCTTCCTCTGTTTCCCCGCAGCCCTCCCCCACACAAAAAGCAAATTACCTCCAGCCTCATGCAGGGGGTTCCACTGGGGCTCCACAGGTGCTCGCAAAGCCTCTGCCTGGAGCCGTCCCTGTTTTGGGGCCCCGTCCCAAAACAGGACAGGCGCCACCTCAAGACCCACAGAAGGGTCCGCAAAAGAAGCGTGCTCAAAGCCTAACTCGCTACGCTCTGTCTGATGGCGAGCCAGATGAAGATGACGACGTCACTCCTTCCTGCAGCTCCTCTTCCTCTGTGGCCATGCCGTCCTATGCCACGTTGTCCCGCAGGCCAGGACGCGGACACACCAGTGCCATCGGAGCTCAGCGGAACATAAACCGTAGCCACTCTTTCGCTGTGCGCTCCAGACGCAAAGGCCCGCCTCCGCCGCCACCTAAGAGGATGAGCTCAGTCAGCGGGAGCCCACCGCGCCAGGTGGGAAACGGGAATGAGGTGGAGGTGGAAGCAGGAGTGGACATGGAGAGCGCAGGAAATGTGAGGAGCATCGCAGCAAGGTTAGAAGGAAGTAGCAGTCCATCAAAGAGAATCGATATTCCCCCGACCCAAATCCACGTTTCTCCCATTTTCAGTCCCGTTTCTTCTCCGAGTCCACACAGAATTCCTTCTCACATCCTCCTGCAGCACAACAAACCAGTCCCCGTCCTGGGCCTCAGTGGTTTAAGGAGGACAGAGAGTGAAAGGACAGAAGGAGATAGACACAGAAGTGGAAGTTCAGAGGGAACACCTGAAGACAAAGACAGAAAAAGTGAAATAGTATCAAAGAGCGATTCTGCGTCTCCAAAGCGGAATTCGTCTGACCATCTGCCTTTTGCCGAGGAGGGAAATCTCACCATCAAACAGCGACCCAGAGTAGCCATCGTCCCCCAGGCTGATGCTGAAGCTAAGACTCCTACAGAGGAACGAGTCCAGACCCCGAATGGCCTGGACGTCCCGGAGTTCAACCTGAAAGAGTCCGACACGGTGAAGCGACGACACAAACCCAAAGACAAAGACGCATCATCTCCTGAGGAGGTGTCCACACCGACCAGAGACGACAACAGCGGAAATGGACATCAGGATTTGAGGACACAGAGCCATGAAGAGGCTCAGAGGAACAATTTCCAACGAGTAGGCTCCATGGGAAAAGGGCCAAAGCCACCGGTGTTCTCAAAACCCTCCAGTCCTCTGAAACAACCTCCGGACAACAAACCAACCCCTCAGGTCGCAGTCGCTCCGGTTCAATCCACTGCACAAACATCCATTCCTAAACTAACCAGCGTTCAGATCCACACCGTGTCACCAAAGACCTGCATACCAAGTCCCAAACCCGGGAAACACCCCCAGATGGTGATGTCCAGGCCGCAGAGTCCACTGAAAGGTCCTGGTGTGTCCGGATCCAGACTTCAGTACAGCACGACCTCGTCATCAACAGCAGGTAACACTCGCCGCAAAAGACCCTTTTCCAAACAAGTCCAGTTCTCTTTAGAACCTAAAATCAACTCGTCACACTCCACAGGGCAAAACATCTCTTTGATCCAGAGCGTCGCGTACACCGCGCCGTCCTCTCCAGCGCCGGCTTCCTCGTATTCCACAGGTAAAGTAGGATCTGCTCCAATGGGAGTGGCCGGTCTGGAGGTTCTGGCTCAGAAGAGGCTGGAACAGACCAGCACATCACTGGAGGCTGCGCTCAAAGTGGTGGAGAACAAACTGGCACAGGGGAATGACAAGAACGGGTAAAGACGATAACCTTTAACCCCTACGCTTTGTGCTTTCACATGTCAGTGCCGAGTGTCCCGATTTTTAGGGGGAAAAAACTTTAAAAAGAGTGTTTTTCTTCAGTTAACTGAATCTGAAAAGACAAATGTGACATATTGGCTTGTTACCTTGTATCAGAATTTTGTGCAACATTCAAACTTGCAGGACAAATTTGAAATTTGAACCTTAAAAACTCGTTAGGAGTTCAAGAGAAAACACCCTAGATGTTCTCAGAACTTCTGAAGTAATTACCCCGTGATTCAGCAGAGGGCAGACGCTACATTTTTGTGATGGAGGCTCCCCGTTCTTAGCACCAAACACTGATAAATGAATCATTTCTATAGTTCCCATTGCATTTCGTAGTTAATTAACTCTAACCAATCAGAGAAGGACAAAGTAAGGGGTGGAGTCTAACAGTTGTCAATCAGTGAATACGTATGATTTTGGTCTATTAACCATTTTGCTTCCAGCCTGGATTCAGTTTAGAGGCTACTCCCAGTTACCGCTAATACTTTACAACAGTTTCAGTTTCCATCTTCCATTAAAATAAAAATTTTGGAAAAATAACTACAAAAATTAAATCTAACAGTATTTTATTTAAAATACCCAAAACTGACATTCACAGGAATCACAGGAAGTAGCAGCATTTAGCGCATGAATACAACAAATCTGGTTTCTGGTTCAGATCAGGAAGTGACAATTCTCACGTTTAGTGAAAACATGGCTGCCATGAAACAGGAAGCAGCCACGCTTTCACACATGCGAAGAACAAGTCGCGTTTCCAGTTCAGATCGGGTTGTGACCGTCATTGCACATAAGGAAGCCATTCCCAATTTATTGCATTTGCTAAGAAAGCTAGCCCGATGAAAATGGAGGGGGTGGAGCCTAACGTCGTAAGAATCCCACGTCTGAACTTTGAAATGTAGTTTGCTTGATATAATGTTTAAATTTGCAAAACTCCAGTTTAAACTCCAGTTTAAGCTTTGATTCTTTTTTCTCCGTCAAAAGAATCAAACTATAAACGACGATAATGCGATAGATCTACGAACTGTAGCAGCGCTAACACCTTAACTCTGTCGTGTGTGTTCCCCAGCAGCGGCGGCAGCTCGGTGAAGGCAGCGGGAAATATTCTGGACGACATCAGCAACATGTTTGACGATCTGGCCGATCAGCTGGACGCCATGTTGGAATGAGAAAAAAAAAAAAAAAAATCGGAGACCATCAGGAGTTCGCGAGTGTCCGATGGCGGTAAGAAAGAACGAGGACAGTCCGTTCCTTAATTTTACGTCGTTTTTGTTTTTCGTTTTATTTCCCGACTTGAGCACTTTGCCGCAGGACACACGCTTGAGGACGTTACCATGGCAACCAGAGGAGTGTGTGTGTCTGTCTGTCTGTCCACCTCATTATCACTAAAGGGAATGAGAGAGTCCATTAAATTCACGTCACCTGTACATGTTAAGTGTGCGAGTGTCGGAAATCTTTATTCTGATAATATTTATGTTTTGTTTTTTTAATCTCAGTTCAGTGTAAATTTGCGTCACTGGGTCCAAACGCTTGAGAGCACGTTACTGTCGTAGCTTATTGTTTATAACATGAGGGAAAATATTGTTTTATTGTATGAAAAAGAATAATATTCTATATCAAATATGGCAGATATTTTATTTTGACATGTTTTTACCAAAGTCTTTGATTGTCTTCAGCAGCACAAAGAGACGTTCACTGTCTTTAAAAACTCGTAAAGTCATTATTTTCAGCGTCTGCGGAAAGTGGAATATTTACTGCACATGTCCTTTTTTTTTTACGATTTATAAAACGTCAAAACTGTAAGAGGAATCTGATGTGCCAATAGACCATTTAAAATAAGTTTTTTATAATAAAAACAAAATTAAAGAATTAAAAATTCATTAAAATGATGCTTTATGAAATGTAAAACGTCAAAAATTCCAATTTATATTTTTACTTAACCTGTAACTTAAGTAAAATTTTTAAATAATATTCCAAATATATTCCAATATTATATATATTTATATATATTATATATTTGGAATATTCCAAATTTTCCAAAAGCTCATTTGAATGCTTCAGTGCATTCGTTTCTTGCTTTAACATTTGCAGTTTTTGTTTTGCAGTTAAATTTATAGCTAGTAGCTACTTCATATGCAGCGTAGATACATTTTTTTTGTTCATCTGTCAAATAATTTCTTGTAAAATTGATTGTCTATAAAACATCAGGAAATTGTGAATAATGTTCAGTCTATCATCAGCGAATAATTTAGTCGTCATTTATTGACCGAGATGTTTCGCTTCTACAGTTTTTATTTATTTTATTTTTATACCAGCTTCGATTTCCTGAACCAGAGACCGCCAAAGTAAAGGGGTGGAGTCTCACAGCTACTAACCAAGCTAGCATTAGCTCGACGCTATCGCGAATCATTCATAAACCAAACTAGCAACTCAGGTGAAACACTGGGGGGAGTCCGAACAGGGAAGGCGAGTGGGAGGAGCTAAGTGGTTAGCATCAGCCCTATGTCGTGAACTCTTGGCTCCTACAAAATAAAAGTCCTTAAATGGAAGAAATGATGCATGAGTTACAAAAGTTACATGAAACATGAAAGTTTGCTTAATTTTTGTTTCTTTTGAATTATTTAAATCCTTTGTCGCAAACTCTCAGACTCGAAATTTGAGGCAGGAGCTCGTGTTACAAACCATTTAGCTTCCGTGTCTCTGTTGCTATGTCCAAACTGTCCCGAAATTTGTGGGACAAGTTATTTTAATTTCAGGTTCATGCCACGTTTTATATATCACACCTGCACCTCCTGATAAAAAAAAAAAAAGATTTACATTCAGTTTCGTTTTTATCCGTGTTTGCTTTTATTCGCATTAACACAAAAAATACAAGAAGGTGCTTTTGTTTGTGAGGTCAGTTAAAAAAAAACAAAACATGTTTATTCCTTTAATTTTATAAAATCCACACATTTTTTTTAACAACTCTTTTTCGGGGGAATTTTCCTTTTTTATTTTTTTTTAACTGACAGAAGATTCAGTCGTACTGTACCGAAAACCAGGAAATTAGCCTGTTTTTAACGATGTCGAGACATTTAGAGTTTTAGCACTATTTTTGTTTCTCTGTTCAGTTTTGACAACGTCTGTTACTTTGTTACTTTTATTGTTGATGCTATCAATAATAAAACAAACTCTGTATCATTAAAAAGAGAATTTATTATAATGAACGAATGTTTGTTTTTGTCCATTTTTTTTACTGACGTCAAACCTCATGTAAATTAATCTGTTTAAATAAAATTTTGAATGGATGAATGAAAGAAAATAGAAAAGATGTGAGTGAGAACATGTTTTCATTTTATTTTGTGTATTTTAAAGAAGTTTAGAGCAAAAATCACTGCAAATTTTCTGTCATACTTTTATCACAAGTGGAATATTCCAAATTTTCCAAAGGTTCATTTGAATGCCTTAGTTTCTCGCTTTAACATTTGCAGTTTTTGCAGCTAGTAGCTACTTCATATGCAGCATAGATAATTTTTTTTGTTTATCTGTCAAATAATTTCCTGTAAAATTGTCTATAAAACGCCAGGAAATTGTGAATAATGTTCAGTCTATCATCAGCGAATAATTTAGTCGTCATTTATTGACTGAGATGTTTCACTTCTACAGTTTTCATTTTATTTTTTTTCCAGCTTCGATTTCCTGAAAGATGTTGAGATTCATTTCATTTGATGTAGTTTAAAGAAGTTTACAGCAAAAATTATAGCAAATTTTCTTTCATACTTTCGTTATCACGAAACGGGACAGTGATTGGAGACGCAGGATCACTCCACAATCTTTTGTCCACCATATTTATTATTATATTTATATAAGAGTAAATTCTACAGAAGAGTCAACATCACTTCACATGGGGGGAAAAAAAAAACAAATTTTTTTAAAATTCCACGTGTGCTGATAATGATCAGAGAAACATGAGCAGCTTTAATTTTTTTATCAGAATCAACAAAAACAAACCAAAAAGTCGTACAGAGGAACCAGAGCGAGATCCTCTCCGATCATTTATTCCCGATATGTACAGGAGAGAAAAAATAATCAGGTCATGATTCATGGTAACGTCACTTCAGACGTCAACGTACAGAGGCCCAGAAGTTTCAAAAATAAAACTGCCAATGCTACCGGTGAGAAACAACAAGAACAGATGTTGAAATTTGTTGACATGGCGATATTCTCAAGTGACACTCATTTTCACAGGCTAATTTTTTTGCTAGCAGATGACAAAGTTTAGCTACTTAGCGGTAAACATGTTAACAGGAATCAACAAAGGAGCCTTAAAAGTTGAATATTTATTAAAATATTTACACGTTACTTCACCACAAGCGATTTGTTCCGTGTCCAGGTACAGCTTTAAAAAAAAAAAAAATAGAAAAAATCTTCGTAAAACCAGATTTGTTTCATTTCAGCTGTGGCCTCTGAGGCTAACCAAAAAACAGCTCATTTTGTGATTTGCACTCTGACGCTTCTGGGCTTCGGTACAAACATGAAAACAGGTTAGCATAGCAGTGAGAGATTCTCTGCGTTATTTATTCGTTCACAGATATGTCAAGAAAATTCCTTTATTCTAGTTGCTGATCGCAGACCCCGTTGTCTGACATAGATTTAAAAATGTTTAAAAAAAAAAAAAAAAATGTAATCAGACAATAATTTCGCAAAACCATACTGTGCATTATCATGTTTCTTTCTTCTTCTTCATATATTAACATTTATTCCCATATGTTTTTAACGGTGACATTTTCAAAAAGTGGCAGAATCAGAAAATTAAAAGAACAAAATCATCAGATAATACTGTTTAACGGAGTTTTAAAAATGTTCCCGCGTAAAACGCTGCATGTCATTAGTTCGCAGCGCAGTCACGTAAAAAAAAAACATTCACAAGGATTATCTGTGTTTTTTTCCCCATCGGTGACGGACAGAACCGCGATGACGACGATTGCGATATTTACAAGTTGCTGAACAGTTCGTTTCTCTTGCTCCAGGCCATGGGCGGGGCTTTCTTGGCCGCTCGTTTCTGATGGGCTCTTTCACGAGCCTGAGCCAGAGACAGACCCAAGCCAAGACCGTCATCCGCCTCCGGGCGGCGCTCAACCTGGAGACACAGAAACATGAAAACCAATCACGATGATTTTGGACAGCGGTCCTGCAAAATAAATGTCCCAAGTTTTGTGTCACTTTTGAACTTTTGTGTTTACGACACAATTGGCATTCACATGTCAAAGTTCGTAGCATAAGAACACTTTTTCTACTCCACGCAGGGCAGCTAACGTGCTAGTAACGTTAAAGTACAGCAAGAAATATGGATAATTGTTGATAAACTAAATTCAGAATTCTGTACAACTAAAATTACAAATGAACTATCATTGCCTTCACTATTTTTGAAAAGGTAGTTACAATGTCCTGAGGACAAAAAGATTAGCTTTTTTTTGAAAGCCGCAAAAGAAAAACACAAAATGTACGAAATTATAGCTCATTTACGACTAAAATTACAAACTGCATGTGGCAACTCGCAACTACTAAAAGAATGTATTTGTTATGAAAAGAAAATCTTTTCGAAAGTCAAGACAAATGTATGAAACTATAGCCATTAGCTAGTAATCGCTCCAATAGCCAAGAGATGGTTTAATCTGTTTTTTTTCCCGATGCGTCTCAAATCTGCATGTTCTGGCGGCTAAAATCGGATTTAAAATAACATACAGCACAGAAAATCGCAATAATCTTACCCTGTTCTTCTCTGTTGCACAAAAATCTCTAAATTCTGCATCGTGAGTCGACTAATAATGTGGGTACGTTAAAGTGATCTGTGCAGATAGATTCGTTATGTTTAATAACTTACGATTAACAGCGATAAAGATCTGATTTAAGAAATACGATACGTTTTTTTTTTTCCTGCCCTCTGAACGTAGCCGTACGGTCTTTTCATTCTTCTTCGTAAACGCTGACAGTTTTTCTCAGGTGAAAACAAAATGGCCGCCGTACCTGAGGAGAGTCGGACGAGTTGTCGGACGAAACACTGGAGACCGAAGATCTCGCAGACACTTGAGCCTTCGTCGCTGTCGGAGCCTGTTCAGAAACAACAACAACAAGCACACATGGTTAAGTATAGTTCAAATGTTATGAGGCAGATGATTGGCTCGTTGAAGGAAGGGGCGGGACTATAGTGTTGTATGACCACCATCTTTGTTGTAACCAAATATCAAAATAGACCAAAACATTTTGGTGTGAGTCCCAGGTTAACGCAAAGATCAGGAGTTTGCGTTTGTTTGTGCCGTCGTCATGTTAGCACACCGCTAACGTTCGTCACTAACGCAGAGACGAAACGAATTAAGTCATTTTTACGGTATTACGTCGGTTCCTCTTTTTTGAACGGTGACTTCACACATGTCACATGAGGTTTAGGGACTGTATTGATTTAAAAGTAAAATTCTTTACTTTTGTTAAATCACAGACAATTATACAATTATTTATAATTGTATATTGTATAATTTTCAAAGAATTGGCCTGTAAAGGTTCAGGTTTGATGCGAGTTAAAGCCTCTTCTGTCCTGTAATGCCTGAATGTGTCCAGCAGAGGTCAGTAGCGCGCTGCACTAAAACCTACAGCTGTGGCGCTTTACGCAGGGAATGCATTTATTTTTCTTCCTAAATTCTGTTTTATTCGAATTTCACACTAATTGAGCATAACGTCACTCTGAATTTAGGAAGTTTGTGTTGAATTTTGTGTGTCCCCCTCTACAAAATGTTCCCACCACTACTGTAAAGACATTTCACAGTAATTTTTATAACTACAGTTTCTGTATCGCAGGACATCATACATCCCTACACCTGAATGATCTGGCTAATATATTTAACCGTTATATATTTTTGACAACTATTGCAATATATTCTTTGTCAAGCTACATTATTCACTTTTTTATATATGTATATACAGATTTAAAGCAACCGTCAACATATTTACTACTAAACTGCAGCCTTTGCCAACTGCAATGTTTCACAATGAGATTTTGATTTAAGAACAATCAGCTGTTGAACTGTAAATTTTACAAACTCATAACGTGCTCATGTTCACGTTCTACTCGAGCGTGTGTTCTTGTATTTGTTTCCTCTTTAGGACATTTTTCTGTCATAAACACTGACCTTGTCCTCATGGTAGTCCTCATGGAGACCAAAACCTGGTCCTAATGAGGCAGAACCTCATTTCTGACAAACTGGTTAAGTTTAGGACTAAGATTTGATTTGTGGTTAAGGTGAGAGTAAGTCTCCAGGAAATGAATGGAAGTCAATGCAATGTCCTCTGAAGTCATGGAAACCAGTTTGTGTGTGTGTTCTTCTACTTGCTGCAGAGTGGGGACCAAAAAATCGTATAAACACCTACAAAGTGAGGACATTTTGACAAAGTGAGGACATTTGTGAGGACATTTTGACAAAGTGAGGACATTTTGTCAAAGTGAGGACATTTTGTCTGGTCCTCACTTCTTTAAAGGGCTTTTTCAGGGTTAAGACCTGGTTTTAGGGTTAGGGTTAGGCATCTAGTTGTGATGGTTAAGGTTAGGGTAAAGGGCCAGGGAATGAATTATGTCTATGAGGGTCCTCACTATGATAGAAGTGCAAACGTGTGTGTGTGTGTGAGAACCTCTGATTCATAAACAGCTGCTTAAACTCGTAAAACAAGTTCAAAAAGTTCAATTAATCTAATCTCAAGTTCATCTCTTCAAACAAGGTCACACACACACATGCTGGTTTTACATTCTTTGTGTGGGCTTTTATAGATATAATGCATTCTCTAGCACCTTAACCATCACAACTACGTACCTGACCCTAACCCTAAAACCAGGTCTTGGGGGGGGGGGGGTCCCCCACAAGGATAGAAAAACATGTATGTACACACACACACAAAGTCAGAGGTCACTGTTACATAACAGCTGGTGAATGAGTGATTGTTCACGCTGCTTCGTGTGTGTGTGTGTGTGTGTATTAACGCCACTCGTTAGTCGTCTCATTAGCATAATCCTGAACTCGCCATGAGAGTTAAAGACGCTTCAATCCCATGATCCTCCAGGAGAGAGAGAGAGAGAGAGAGAGACTGTGCTGAGCTCTGGTTGCCATGGTGAAGGGTCAGACACAATGTCACCAGAGAGGCCAATCCACTTTTCCCGTGATGCCCCTCTCTCTGTGTGTGTTTACTTTTGATAGTCGCTGCGCTCCGCCATCACACACACACACACACACGGGGGGTTGGCTGCTAATTAAAGGGACATTCCGTTGATTTCACACATCACCGACACGTCTGAATCAGCCTCTGCAGTCTCATGAGGAAAATAACCCGGATGATGTCACTCTGATGACATCACGGCTTCAAGACGACAAATACTTGCATCAGAGAGTTTGTTTGTGTCTGTTTATTACATGTGGGTGTTTACAATGAAGAGGGGATTTACCCAAGGTGGCCTACGAGTTGCATTATGGGAAAATTTTGTTCTTGCCAGGAGATTTTTGTGTTGTGAGCGCCCCCTACTGCTGAGAAACCAGTCTGAGGATCTCACTGGCAACACAGGGGAAAAATACGGACTACTACAGCTTCATCTCAGGAAACTGAAGTGTGTAAATCACTCTCTCCCACACCAAAGTCCATAGAGAAAATCAGTGATTTTAGCTCACAGGGACACAGGAGTTGTTGATCCACTGCTGCCTCCATCACTAAGTGCTGCTGCCTCGTGTGGTCACTTTGTGTCACTGAGGTAAATCTGAACAAAGGATTTTAAATGCCGAATTGACAAAATAAGACATTAGAACTTAGTGATGGAGGCAGCAGCAGACCAGCAGCTCCTGTGTCCCTGTGAGCTAAAATCACTGATTTTCTCTATGGACTTTGGTGTGGGAGAGTGAGTGGTTTACAAACTGAGGTTTCCTTTTGAAGAACTCTCTAAAAGTGAGATAACCGTCACGACCGTCTTATGCCGATTCTTGAAGATCACTTTTACCGTACGTTTCGGTGAGAAATAAATAGTTCCTGGTTGTTAGTAATAACATTTCAAAGTGTTATCAGAGTCTAACAGTTCAGCCCTGACATGAAGACACTGTCCAGAATCTTAATCTGCTGCCAGGAATGTCCAGAGAGGATCAGCAGGGCTTTTCCAGGCCATCTGTGTGTGTGTGGCTGGTCTTCCTTATGTTGTGGGGACCTAAATCTGTCTCCACACTCACATTATGGGGACAAAAATCAAGTCCCCATAATGTAAATGACTCCATTTTAAGGTGAAGACATGTTTTAAAGTTAGGCTGAGGTTAGGGTCAGGGTTAGGGAACTAGTTATTATGGTTACGGTTAGAGTGAGTCTCCAGGTCAAGTCAATGCAATGTCCTCTGAAGTCATGGAAACCAGTGTGTGTGTGTGTGTGTGTGTGTGTGTGTGTGTGTGTGTGTGTGTGTGTGTGTGTGCGTGTGTGTGTCTCCTCACCTCCCCGTCCTCTGACAGTGGCTCAGGAAGACGTCCTACAGTGACCAAAGAAAACACATTTATGCTTCAAACACTGACATTCTGCCATGTTTGTGTGTGTGCATGTGTGTGTGCGTGTGTGTGTGTGTGCATGTGTGTTACCAGTGACGTGCTCCTCTGTGGGTTGGACGTTGCATTTATTGAAAAACTCCTCAGTCTCGCTGTCCACCACCAGCAGTGTGGTCTTGTCTCCTCCTGCCTTGATGGCCGCGACCACTTCAGAGTGCTGCATCCCAATCACTGACACACCGTTAACCTGAGAGGAGGCAAGGAGACAAGGAGGCAAGGAGGCAAAGAGACAGGGAGAGGAGACAGGGAAGAAAACAAGGTAGGAGACAGGGAAGAAAACAAGGTAGGAGACAAGGAGAGGAGACGGGGAAGAAAACAAGGTAGGAGATAAGGAGAGGAGACAGGGAAGAAAACAAGGTAGGAGACAAGGAGAGGGGACAGAGAAGAAAACAAGGTAGGAAACAAGGAGAGAAGATGGAAGAAAACAAGGTAGGAGACAAGGAGAGAAGACGGGGGAAAAGAAGACAGAAAAGAAAACAAGGTAGGAGACAAGGAGAGGAGACAGGGAAGAAAACAAGGTAGGGAACGAGGAGAGAAGATGGAAGAAAACAAGGTAGGAGACAAGGAGAGAAGACGGGGAAAAGAAGACAGCAAAGAAAACAAGGTAGGAGACAAGGAGAGAAGACGGGGAAAAGAAGACAGGAAAGAAAACAAGGTAGGAGACAAGGAGAGGAGACAGGAAAGAAAACAAGGTAGGAGACAAGGAGAGGAGACAGGGAAGAAATTAAGGTAGCAGAAATGAGAAGAGAGACAGGAAAAGTGGAGGGGACATGAGAGGAAAGGAGACAAGGTAGGAGATGAGATAAGAGGATGTTAATCTCAGGAACATGTCAGAACCCAGTGGAACCAGTGTTTGGTTCTTGTGGTACCAGCACCGGGGACACAGTGGAACTAATCAAGCATCCAGGGAGATAAAGGAGTCAGGAATTCCTGTGGGAGGAACAGCTGAGGTGGGAATACCATCGGGAACGTCTCCCACACTGGTACGGAACGCTGCTGTGAGCTGTGACCTCTGACCTCCTGCAGGAATTCATCACATTCTCAGTGTTTCTGTTTTTTTGTTTTTTGTTGTTTTTGACTCTCCCTCCATGATGACCTGCTCTGAGCCTCTATCACCTCCTTCCTCCCCCCTTCCTCCTCCTCCTCCTCCTCACTCTGAGCAGCAGCTCACAGAAACAGTAAGTGGATTAAGTGTGAGCTGAGTCGTCTCTCACACACACACAAACGCTAAAACACACACACTGAATGTCACGTTTCACACAACAGACCATTAAAAAAGGAAGTAAATCAACATACACAGGTAAAAAAAAATACTAAAATAAAAAATACACACATTACAGCTGCAAACACTCTCAACTCCTCACATTTCAAGTTTAAATTTGTCCACAGGAATACAAGGATCACATAACACACACTGTATTAAAGTGATAGTTCGGGGTTTTCAGATTTGCTGCTTTATCTCACTGTTACGGAGCTTGTTTGTGACAGGAAACTGAAGTTTGTCTCCCACACCAAACTCCATAGAGAAAATCAGTGATTTAACATCACAGCACACAGGAGTTGTTAAGCCACTGCTGCCTCTATCTGTAAATTCAAATGTGGTATTTTGGTAATTTGGCTTTTTAAATTCTTTGTTCCGATTTGCCTCAGTGTGAATAACTGACTAACTGACCACTTCAGGCAGCAGTTGACCAGCAGCTCCTGTGTCCCCGCGAGCTTAAATCGATACATTTCTCTATGGAGTTTGGTGTGGGAGAGTGAGTGGTTTACAAACTTAATTTTCCTCTTGGAAAAGTCTGTCTGACGGTGAGATAAAGACGTGAACATGTTCTTAAGATATTGTAGACTTAAACTGACATACATTTTATTTGGTTTTTTCAACAGAAAACTAACTTTTTTTGTAAACCACACCACACCAAAGTCCATAGAAAAAAATAGTGATTTTAGCTCCCAGGGACACAGGAGTTGCTGGTCTACTGCTGCCTCGTGTGGTCACTTTGTGCCACTTAAATAAATCTGACTGAAGGATTTTATATGCCAAATTGACAAAATAAGACATTTGAACTTACTGATGGAGGCAGTCGTGGATCAACAACTCCCGTGTGCCGTGACGTAAAATCACTGATTTTCTCTATGGACTTTGGTGTGGGAGAGTGAGCGGTTTACAAACTTTAGTTTCCTGTTGGAAAACCCTGTCTCATACTGAGATTAAGTGGTGAACACATCCTTAAGGTGTTCACTATGCACTGGTACCTTTTAGTACCACACTCCGTAACAACATTGAGCTGACAGGAGGTGAGGCGAGAGTTCTCTGCCAACCTGGATGATCTTGTCCTTCGGTCTGAGTCCTGCTCTCTGTGCTGGAGAGTCTTCGTCCACGGCTCTGATGAACTGACCCGGTCTGGACTTCTCACTGTGCAGGTTGAAGCCGTAGCCATTGTCTCCTTTCTTCAGGTGACAGAGGCGAGGACGAGGCCCACTTCTTTCCTCCTACACAAGCAGAAGTTTTATTTTTAACTGTTTCACTTTACTGTGTGTGTCTGCATGGAAACAGTCACTGTCGACATCAGCCAGGCTTTAGATTTATGTTGGAACAAGTTCTGCCATAAAATAATAATAATCAGTAGATAAGTAGATGTATAGAGTATATACATGTTCAGATTTCCCATCTTAAATATGCCAAAATAACAATTATTACAATATTAGACGAATATTATACAACGACAGTAGACTATAAGCTGCTACCGCCTTGACTGCTATGCTAGCACCCTCTACAGCTATCAAATTATATATGTTTATTTATTTTGCACAATGAAGAACATCTAGATCTACATCTGCTGCGACTAAAGTACGAAAAATATGTCAATTTGGGTGCAGGGAAAAGTCGATACAATGAAATATCACGATATTTCGTGTAACTGATGTTACAAATAAACCTTTTTGAAGTAAAAAATTGATTAAAACAAAAAAAAAAACAAAAAAAAAAACAATTGACGTTTCAGTCCAATATCAAGATTTTGTATCGTGACCTAAATATTGTGATAAAATTGTAGCGTGGCATCTCTGGTGATTCCCACCCCTAATACACTATATCAGTATCTTTACTAGTTATCGACCTAAGCACTTCCAATATATTGGCAAAAAGTCTAGACTATCGAGCATCGTTTCCTTTATAACGTCACTATATAATCATTATGTTGTCATTGAACCTTTTTTAAATTAGTCAGGAAACAAAACAATACATATTTTAAGTGCATTTTCAATCAATTATCGTGGCAGAAATCAGATTATCAATCTGATAAACACGTTTCATGCTAACACGTGCAGGAACACACATGAACGGCTGAAAACCTCCGACAACATGTTGCACTTTATCACCTGACAACACCTGACATCTTCACTTATCAGTAGCTACATCCGTCAATGATTCTCTGCTGAGGGACCGTTGAAGACGCAGCCTCAGCATTCACTCAATACACACACACACTGGTTTTCCATGACTTCAGAGGACATTGCATTGACTTCCATTCATTTCCTGCAGACTTACTCTAACCCTAACCTCAGCCTAACTTTAAAACATGTCTTCACCTTAAAATGGAGTCATTTACGTGATGGGGACTTGATTTTTGTCCCCATAAGGAGGACAAGTCCCCATAATGTGAGTGTGGAGACACATTTAGGTCCCCACAACATGAGGAAGACCAGCCACACACACACACACACACACACACACAGTGTGTGGCAGCAGATGTTCCACACTGATCCGGTGGTTAATGTGAAATCACGGTGGTTGATGATTGTCCTGGGGTGGAGTGCTACGTTCAGCGGAAGACTCCCGATTATCAAGTCCAACCTTTGGATGGAATCACGCGTTTATGGCAAAACGCGCATATCATTTGGTTGTTAATAAAGACGATAAAAACAGGCGAGGAGCAAAGTCCAGTGGAATTCGGGCGTAAAGGCGTCTACTGTTCCTCCCTCTTAGTGAGAGGCTTTAACGGTCGGACAAAGTCCCACACACGAGTGAAAGGTCTCGTCACTTCTGATGAATCCACACAAAATTATCACCCGAGTCGCCACAGCTGTCAAGAGTAGAAATATAACCGTCTGTAGAGAAGGTGGAGCCCAAAGTTGAGCTAAAAATAGGAGCGAGTGTTTAGGAAACGAGTCAAGGTGAATCCAGTAAAGTTTTCTTTATCGTAACATTGATTTATCCATCGTGTAGGCAACCAAAATGCTACTTTGTGAAAAGTCGTCTTGTGTTTGGAGTTTGTTTGGTCTTTTCGCTTTACGCTAACGTTCATTTTCCTTCCCGACTTTTTTCATTCTGTCTCTATTTGTCTGAATGTAATTAATTCGAATAAAGCTTTATTTATTTATTTTTATTAAAAAACGTTTGTTTTTTGGTGTATTTCTGTAGCAGTGCTACAGCACCGCGCACAGGCCTGACATATGCACTACAGCGTTTAGAGTCGCTTCGTGTGGATGTAGACATTTCCTGAAACGATGCCGTGTTTGCGCATAAAACATTTCAAAACGACAAAAGAAAAAGATTGTTTAGGTTTTGTGTCCTTTCTGTGTGGACAGAACCTTAGCCTCACTTTAATAAGTCCAAATAAAATACAATATCAATGCTGTTTACCGGCACATAACCACGCAAACAAAAAAAAAAGAGTTCTGGTGAACGCTAAGAAAAGAGCAACTCTGGTTCAAACACTAGAGGGCAGCGCGGGTATCATGAGCATCCTGACCAAAATAATTGCGATTCACAATATTATTGCGGTGACTGTTAAGATTCTTAAACTTAAAGAGGCGTAGCCTTCTGTCTGCACTTACGGTCGTCAGAAACACTGCAGACATTTTTTTTTTAAAATAAAATATTATTTATTTAAAACAAGATCACAAGTCAGGAGGAAAGATGCGGCTCCCCCTTGTGTGTTTTTCAGCATTCACAATTATGATAATAATTCACAACAATTAACTTATTGTAAGTTTTTTCATCACAATGAGCGATAATATGGCAGATTGTCTCATCAGAACCCGTCGTGTCCTGATTCTGACGGGCTCAGATCAGCTACAAACTAGAATTCCAACTTATGATTATTGTTCAAAATCTATTAACCTGTCAATTATTTCCCAGATCCATCAATTAAAATGTAAGAAAATGTTGAAAAATGTTGTCTTTATGCCACCGGATGTTCACAGGTGAGTTTTTAACGGTTACTGCTACAGGTCACATTTCAATTTGTTACTCCAGAATAAATGTGTTGTTTTTTTTGTCAGACTGGGCTTAGAGAGTCCTGAAGAACCAAGGCCCGGGCGTTGTGACAGCACCCAGCAGGGAGACGGAGGCGGGACAATGGACAGACCCCGAGAAGCTTCAGGGAAGACGCCAGGCCAAGTTCCCCACTGATCAGGTTCCAAACCTTCTCTCCGCCTCCAACTGAAAGTGCATAATCCACAGCGAGGTGAGAGTCGTGCCGATCATCCGCAACGTCACGTCATTCACCACAGATTTGTTTAGTGGTGCTCTTCTGTCTGTCTGTCTTTTGTGCTTCTCATAGCAACGAGTTTGAAACACAACACGGGCTGAGAGTGACATGTAAATTTTCCGCAGCACACACAGGAAAACCACAGCAGCACACAGACTTAGAGCCAGAGCTGGATGCTAACGACTCTGCTGGGTCAAATCCAGCTCCCATCCTCCTCCTCTTTGTTTCTACGCCAAAGATCATCTAAAAACATCTACAATACTGTGGCATGGGACTGGATAACGATAACAATAATATATTATCTAGTGCTGCAACTTATTGATTAGTTGTTTGGTCCATAAAATGTTGATCAATGTTTCCCAAACCAGGAAATGATGATGTTCTCATACATGGGATGTTTGGGTTGTATTGATGTTAGGATTCTTCTCTTTTCGATATCCGACCCAGTGGTTATGACAGGTATCATCCCCAGTTGTCAATTTTGGAAATTCTGGCTTCACGGTAAGAAGATCCTCGGTTTGGATCCCGGGTTTGACCAAGATCTAGTCCAAAAAGATTGGACATTGTGTAAATTTGACACTCGAAACTGACTCCAGATTGGTCCCAGCCAGTAAAGTGGTAGAAGATTGATGGATGTTCCTATTTAGGGGACAAATAGACGATAAAACACAGTGCAAATGATTGGACGCCAGTGTGTGTGTTTTGAAGCTGATGTTGTCTTCATTTCCTGGTTGCAGTTGACGCCTCTGAAATGACGTAAACGCGGCAAAAGCGATGTGTTGAACTACATTTGGTTTGCGCTTGACCACCAACAGCCACAGTGTGAGTGCGGCGTCGCTGGTGGAGACGGCAGACGGCTCGTCCACAGGTTAATGGTTTTACAGCTCGTCCTAGTTAAACATCGGAGCTAACCGGCTAAGATGAGGACCAACCTTGAACTGAGGCTTAAACAGCTGATGATCATGATGATGATGATGATGATGATGATTCCAGGGCAGGGTTCAGGAGGGGAAAGGCTAAAAAAAGATTTCAAAAACTGTCATCTATTTTCTAGAACGTTATAATTTCTATATTAGTGTTGGTACAGGTTTGTGTGGGAACTGTTTATATGTGACGTCCACTCTGTCCACACCGTCTTCATGCCTGATTAGCATGGTTTAGCTTTGGGTTTATTGCCTGAGGAAGTTATTGGCTGATAATCACTCAAAGTACAAAGAGCTGCCACTATGGTACAAAACACAAACTCTGTCGCTTCAGCTCTATAGCAACTAGAAACAAGAGGACAGGAAGTGGTTTCGGCTAACAACCCTGTGTGTGTGTGTGTGTGTGTGTTATCTGTATGTGTGATGAGTGGATGATTCATGTGCTACTTTTTAACCTCGTTATCTCACTCACACTCCAAAGTCTGACTTCTTCTTCTTCTTCATGTTGTGCTTTTGACATTTTGCTTTTATCAAGGAGGAATTTTTTTGTTATCGATGAAGATAAGAACGACGAGTCACACAAACACGTGTCGATACTTCAACCACGATTTAAAAAAAAATAATGAATCATGCATCATATTTACCATCAGTTTCTTTTAACCACTGTTTTCACAACAGATGCTTCTTGCTGTTGTTGTGTAAATTTTGTTTAAAATAAATTTCAGAATCTTCTGATTGTGGAGTTATGTTAAACTTTAATGGCAAACATTATAAATCAAAATGTAAGGATGTACATATTATTGGCAAAATATTGGTATCAGCTGATATTGGCTTCACAATGTTTTATGGCGCCTTCTACAGCTCTTTTGATCATTTTTCACAATTAAGAATATGTATATCTATATTTGCAGTATAAAAATATTATCTTTTATGATCTTTGCAGTTTGATGCAGTGGAAAATTTTTATATTATATCAGAATCTCAAGCACAACCAATATATTGAATCCAATAAGTAAAAAAAAAAATCAAAAATCCCAACCAATAATTCCATCATGGAATGAGTGCCATGAAATAGTAGCAATAAACAATAAACAGCAAGAGCGTTGTTGTTTTTATGTCTGTAATATTCTGTGATAATGGAATTTAGACTCTAATGATGTGACTGAATGTTGATCTTAATAAACTTTGAGTAATAAATCCTTTTTTTAAACAACAGATATTTATCGACATTAATCTGGGTTCCACTCCGGGGTCATGCTATTATTCCAAGTATAAGAGAAGGTCACACTAACTACTTGGCAATTATGTCTGAAGCACTGTATTTTCTTAGAGGAACTAATCTAACGGTGGCCTCAGACGTCTGCACAGTACTGCTCGTCTGTGAAGCTTCTCCAAACATCTTGTATGTTCGGAACTAAAGAAACCCCTCAAGTGTGAGGGGAAGTGTCTTCAACTTAACTCAACAAAGTCCAGTAGACCATATCTCCATTTGTGAAGACACGTTATTGAATCCAAACATTGGCTGAGGTATAAATAAGCCAATTTCTTAGGCTTCGTAGTCATTTTCTAGGCATGGATGGGGATTGAACCCATGTTCTTTGGTTTACGAGACCAACGCCTTACCACTTGGCCACCACGCCCATGAGCTTCTGGTGGGTACTGGATGCAGAAGACGTGGGCAGATGGTCAGTGCTTTTTATTGGCCAAAATTGTGACTATGCCTTTATTTAAAATATTTAAACCTCATTGTGTTTGCACTGGATTTTGCAAAACTCCGGCTCTGTATGTGAAGAATTATCAACTCAGTCAGATCAAGAACATCTGCTCCATTACCTTCAGATGGTGAACACTGAGAAATGAATGGACGTCTTCATGTTCTTCAACGGTGAGAATAAAAAGGTCAGCGAGGAAAAAAACCTTTGGACGAAACAAGCAGCTGTTTTGTGTCTGTGAAAGTCAAAGAATGTCCGTGTGTTTTCACAGTGAGTCAGCGAGGATCTCGGTCAGATGACGCTCACTGTGTTGGTTTGACGTTTGTTTAGGACAGAAGCCCAATCTTCACATTAGCTTAAATATCACTGCAACTGTTGGCCTACAGACTAAAACGTCCTCAATCCTGTACAACAATGTTGGTTGTTTGTCCCTGCCGTCTCCTGTAATTGTGTCCAAACATAGGTTGTTGTGTAGTTAAACTCCCTAGACGTGTAGATTTGATTGGACAGGTGCATTTTCCATTCCTAAAATTTTTGCAAAAAATCAATTATTCAATGCGTCACACGTTATTGTTGGTGGATAAATCCCCCCAAAATAAAATCTATCCTTGTGTGAAAGTTGCATCCAACAGTGTTTGCCATAATTACAAGTAACTGATTAAATGGTTAATCAGTTACCAACATAGGCATATTAACTTTCTGCTTATCAACTCATGAATTGATTGATAACCAACTGATTTCACCTACAATAAATCAATAATTAGGGGTGCATACTGGAGTTTTTGCCAATATCTGATTGGCTGATACATCAGAAGTTCTTGGGCTGATCACCGATTTTCTGGTCTTTTAGCCTCTTCAGTCGTGAAACTAACTTAAATTTTCTTCATTGAGGAAAATAAATGAGAAACCATAATAAAAATAAGAGCTGTACAGGGTGCTAGCATAGAAGTGAAGGAGGTAGCAGCCTCTTTAGGCGTCAGGGGATGTTTGCCAATATCCGATAATACATTTTCAAGTCAACATTAGTTGATAAAACATTGTGCCGATAATATATGATACATCATAGCCAATAAGTGCCTTGAAAAATAAAAAAAATAACACGTAAAGAAAACCCATTGGTTTATTTCCAGGCAAAGTCAATGACCGATTAATCATCTTATTTCAACTGTTAAATGTTGCAGGTATGTTCAAAATAGTTACACAAGTGCGGATTCTACACTTTTGGTTATATGGCACTTGGAATCTTCCTGTCAGTGGAATGAACCAACTACAGTCAAACGCAGTAACGTCACAGTCATCTTGATTTAAAGCCTTCACTGCTCCTGAACCAATAAAGCCACAGATGAATGGCTTTTTTCCCAGGTTTATATGAGCTGAGTGATAAGAGACGGTTGTGAAACACAGGAGGAGGAAAAAAACGATAACGGCCTCCACTCTTGTTCATGCAGCGATCAAAGTCTGAGTGCAGAACACTCGGGCGGAGAAAACGCCGTTATAAAGCAATGGGGTAAAAACAATCTCAGTGTTTACTCTCCACTAATAGATGACCACCAAAGTGATCTCAGAGGCAAATTCTCTTTTATACTTTATATAAAATTTATATAAAACAAGAATACAAATCTACATCATATACTAGCACACAATATTTCACCTGAAATAAAATAAATAAATAAATAAAACAGGGCAAACAACAATATCTAATTTTTTCACTCATATTGTGGTTACACTTTGATTTATGATACAACATTTAGTTGAACATTTACTGTTTTAAATGTCAGAAAACATCAGATATCATCAAAAAATATTAACAAATGTAGTTTTTTTATGAAAGGGTTAGAACTAAAATGACATTTCTAAAAATGATGGATTGATTTCATAGAATAGTGGTTCCCAAAGTCTGGGTTGGGGACCCACAGATGGGTCACGGAGGATTTTTTTTTGGGGGGGTCACCTAAAAAAATTGACTTTATATGAAGTAATATGAACGGTTGTCTGTCTCTATGTGGCCCTGTGATGGACTGGCGACCTGTCCAGGGTGTTACCCCGCCTCTCGCCCTATGTCAGCTAGAGTTAGGCACCAGCGACCCCCAGCGACCCTCAGTGGATAAAGCGGTAGAAAATGAATGAATGAAGTAATATGTTTTAAAGAAGTTGTAAAATGAAGTTGTGATTCGTCTCAAGGAAATGATATGTTTACCAATTCAAAATAATATTTGTTACAGGCAGGGCTGTAAGTTATGGACAAAGTTGCTATTGTCACGACTGATATTGTGATTTGGGTCACAACAATAATTTGATAGTTCTGTAAAAATTGCGTCCCCATAGAGAAATGTTGGGAAGCACCGGCATAAAAGATGTAGGGATTTGCAAAATTTGCATTTGCAAATTGTTAATTGATTAATTATTCAGCTCTTATTTGCCGATTGGTAGTTTACAAGGTGGAAAATTGGCGAAAAACAGTGTTTCTACCTACTTTTTAAACGGCAAACCCAGACAGAACAAATGTGTAGCAACACATTTTGTAGTCATATCTCAAACACCTATCATCATTTTGAATTGGCTGACTCATTTTTAAGAGATGTTAGGTAGATTTATCATTTTATTCATGTTATTTAAAACGTATACAAATAAATCTTGACTCAAATGTTGGGAAAAATAAGTTTGGGGACCCAGAAATGGTCTCCCACGACCCATCGGTGGGTCCCACGACCCAGTGTTTGGGAACCATTGGCAGAATATGACACACAGCCATTACTTTTGGTTAGTTTAGACTCAGACTCCATGATTTTTCTAAACCTTCTAGTACTTTCCAACCAGTTTTCCCCCAAACGTAATTGCGATGTCTTTAAATACCGACTGTAAGAACATTCTCCCCAAACTGATAAACAGAGCAGCAGCTCTTCACGTCTAAGTCAAGATCCTCATTAATCCTTTCATTCAATCACATGTTGGACATCTTCACGTCTAACATGACCTACTGTGGCCTCCCACACACATGTTCTCACTGCAGCCCAGTCTGGTTGATGGTGTAAATTAAGTGAAGGTGTCGGTATTTCAGGGTCAGCGTAGCCGCCGCGTCGAGGCGTGAGAGCTTCCTCTTCTTTCCTCCCTAAACCTCAAACTCTTTCTCTTCATGCAAACGCTGTTGACAAAGCCTCTTCTCTTTCTGCTGCTGTGAGTCTCTATGGCGACCAACTTAGTTCTCAGTGTGCTGGAGCACCGAGTCGCTGGAGGCCGGGATGTTACCATAATATGATGACACGCTCGCTCAGTTCAGGCTTTTACCTCCCAAGAAAAACTAAATTGATGCAAACTTGGCAAGGGATGAAATCAAAACTTCATGTCACACTTTTCCTAACAAAAAGAACTCATATTATTGTTGCGACAACTGTAAAAATATGCTTTCTAGCAGAGCCTTCTGTTTGTTCACTAGCTTAACTCAGTTTGTGTCAATTATTTTGTACTTTTGGCCCTCTTCTAAAAGATTAAACACCAAGGAAACACATGAACTTGTTACTATGGTAACAAAAACATTACTAAAAAAAAAATACATTACCAAAAAAAAAAGTCACCCAAAATAAATAAATAAAAAATAATGTGACTATGTCGGTCATGTTACAAAAAACATAAAAAAATGTAACATTACAAAAACATGTCAAAAGATTTTACAAATGTATGAAAGAGTTACAAACTATTGTAGCATTTTAAAAACATGTTACTAACGTTACAAAAAATTACAAAAAATATATTACGATAAAAAGTTGCCAAAAATTATATAACAAAAATATTTTACTAGCATTATAAAAGACATTACCAAAAAAGTTTTCAAAAATTATATTAAAAAATATTGTAGTAACATTACAAAAACAAATTACAATAAAAAGTTGCCAAAAATTATAAAACAAAAATATTTTACTAACATTACAAAAAGACATTACCGAAAAAGTTGCCACAAATTATATAACAAAAATAATTTACTAATGTTATAAAAAATTATCAAAAATGTTACAAGTAACATGCTTCTAACATTTAAAAAAATGTAAAATGGTTACAAATTGTAATGTTAAAAAAAAAGTACCAAAAATGTTGTAATGTTAAAAAACATGACGCTAACATTACAAGATAAATTATCCAAAAATAAAAAAGCGCAATGCTACAAAAAGTAACTAACTGTGCAAAAATGTACATTACTAAAATTACAAAAGTTATATAATCAAAAAATTGCAAAACTATGTGTTTCAATGTCTTAGCTCAATTTAAGAAATGTTTAAAAAAGATAAAAAGTTTGTTTTCTGCCGATAAAGCAGTTTAAAAACACTAAACTTTAATTGAGGAGCAAAACTCAGTCGCTTACTGTGATATTTATGATGCTTTATTTTGACCATGTTGACTGATTGGGTGGAGGACTTTCCCCAGTTCCTGCTTCTCTTTCAAAATGACTTGTTGTTACCTCATCGAGGAGCGTCACATGTTACTTCACTGACGTGGGAAACAAAAACAGCCGAGGCCGAAACTACCAGTCAGTTGTTGATGAATTAGACTAATGACAATGATATTAATCGCAATCGCTGACTCATTAGACTAATTGATAAGGAAAATTAGAGGTCGACCGATAATTTTTTTTTGTAAAAAAAGCAATATTTTTCAAATGAAACATTTCTTGTTTTCCCTCCGTCTTATAAAATATAACAGGTTTCTAGTAACAAATGATTTACAATATTTCTTAACATAAATAAGCATTTATTAAACAGCACTTATATGTCTGCACTGCAGTGCATGTATACATTTAAGTGAAAATAATGTATGAACTAAATATTAACAAGGTTTTAGTGACTTTTGGAGCATTTATCAAGTTTCTGAGAAAATAAATGTGTAATATTTGGATTATTAATAAATATCAGCTGATGCAGAGTATTAAATAAATGGTAAATATTGTCGGTCTAATGAAAATAATCATAATATATTCATGTTTTTACAGTGTAATCCATACAATCAGTTTATCTCAGCGTGTCTAAAAATAACTGACTATCCCATTAGTTTTCTCTTTAAGTCCTGAACATATGAACACTGAGTCAAGCATCACAAGATTTTACATTAACAAAAGAATTTTATGAAACTTTGTAAAGTTAAATTGTTATTCCTCAAATTTGAGAAATAGTTCTCTGTTTTTAAAAACAACAAAAAGTTTTACAAACTAATGTAAAGTTAAAGGGTTTACCTCAAATTTTAGGAATACTTCACTGGTTAAAAGTTGTTTTTCTGCTCTTAAAGAAGTTGAAAAACTATAAATCACAATGTATTTATGTTTTTTTTTTTTTTTTTTACAGCATAATCCATACAGTCAGTTTATTGACCATATGGATCTTTGACTCTTCGTGTCTGAAAATAACCCAGAATCTCATTAGTTTTGTCTTTAATTTCAAATCAAGTGTCCACAGAGCTAAACCTCCACAATGAGGCTGTTTTTCACTGGTGTTACACAACATTTAAATCAGGGCCCAGACTTTGCTCTGGCTCAAACAGGTACAGAGCCTTTTAAAGTCTCCACCGTTTACAACCCGTTCATAGAACAAAGTTATGAAGTGGTTTTATAACCAACAACAAAAGCTGAATTTTCTAAAAGAAGCTGGATTTTAGTGAAACACAGACTGGATTGTTGTTAAGAAATGTAACCATTACACTATACAAATGATGTTTTCATTCCACTTGGTGACTTCCCATCTGTGGGAGTCTCATTACATGACGCAGCTGTGTATTGTGACCCTGTCAGTGCATCAGAGTTTTGACAAAGCATCTGATCCAACAAGCCAAACTTGACAAAGGATTTTGAAACAGACTCGTGTGCAGTTGACAGAGTCGATGCCTGCAGCGTTTTCGTGACTCAGTCCTCATAACCTTCACCAGCCAAAAAAAGCCAATGCTGACCTCAGGTCAGAAGAGAAAACTGAGGTATAACAGAGAAGAATTACTTTGTTTTTATTTTTTAAAAAAGCAAAATAGGATCCTGTAGATATGGAAGCATCAGATTTGTCCATAAGTGTCCCTGTTAGGACAGCAAAAAGACGCAGTAGTAAGATGTTGATAAAGTTACGTTCCATTTACATCGGAAGTCAGAACCGGGAGTGATGTCACCCCAAGTCGGGGAAAGAAAACATGTCCGCAAACGGGGCCGCCATTGTTAGCTATACCAGTCGATAACAGCAATTTACGCGGTATTTGGTGTAAACAAAAAGCACAGTAAAGTATAGTCGGTGCTATATGTACAACTGATTTACGACAGAAGTGCTAACAATGATAAAAGCACCAGTGTTTGTGTGATGGTTGGAAATCTGTTCCTGTGTAACGCAAGAATTATTTTACTTATCACCGATTTGAATATTATTATTATTAATCAAATACTCTGGTCCATTCGCTCTCAAGCCGCTGCTTAATTTAATTCCCCGCCCCCACAACAACCTCTGATTGGCTAGAAATCATGAGTAGCAGTTACACTGCTAAAAAATGTCTTAATAACAAATCACGGGCTACATGACATTACAGGAGTGTGTTTTTTAACGTTATATGTAACGTTAGCTAAAACAACGTTTAGTGTTGGAGTTGGTAAAATTTAAATTTTGACAGATTTTTTTTACTGCAAGTGCATTTGAGTTCCAATTTGATATTGAAATCGACACAGAGAAATACTTGCGCCAAGTATCACATTTTTTCACATAAAACTTTTCAACTGAAGTTACAAATAAACCTAACTTTTTTGTGGATTAGCCTAAAAATTTGACGTTTCAGTCCACTAGATGGTGCCACTTGTTCACCGAGTTTATTGCAATATATGATTTCGCAAATACTTAGTATTTTTCACTATCATGATGATATCATACTGTGACATAAATATCGTATCGTCCTGTCTCTGGCGAGTCCCTCCCCTAGTATCGGCCCTGAAAAACTAGTGTTCATCATCATCATCATTATTATTATTATTAGTAGCAGTAGTTTTAATAAAGAGATATAAGAATTGAGCAATAATATTATACGTATTATAAACAGTATATTATATATTTAAACTGGTTTCTTTAAATTTTACTGAGAAAAATCAACGTTGTTTAATTATCGGACAATTTTCCGTTAATTTTTAAGCTTTTATCGTGATCATTTTTTATAGCTTCTTTAATTCTTTTTTAAAATTTTTTAAATAATGTTACCTGACATTTATCGCGATAACTGCCGATATTGGACGGTTTGAAAACTTTTTTTCTGTACATAATATCACTGAATGTCAACATAATATAACGTTGTACCTTGGTGCTGGAGCTGACGCTCAGTCTGTCCGACCTCTCCGAGGACGTGTCTCCGTTCTCCCGTGGAACAGGAGTGGTCCCCCTCGGCGTGCCGTTGCTCCGCGTGTCTCCGCGGTCTGAGTCGCGGTCTGAGTCGCTGTCTCCTCCCGGTAAGGGAATCCCCTCCGCGACGAACTCTTTCCGACACTGCAGGCCGTGTTTGCTCAGCAGCTCCGCGGTCTCAGAGTCGACCACGATCAGTTCCAACGCCCCGGAGGTGGCTCGTATCCGGGACACGACCTGCTGGTGGCTCTCGCCCTCCACGCTCTCCCCGTTGACGAAGGCCAGCCGGTCGCCGGCGCGGAGCCCGGCCAAGGAGGCGGGGGTGTCGGGCTCCACGAGCCGGATGAACTGCCCGGTCTTCCCCTTCTCTCCGTGCAGGTGGAAGCCGTACCCTCCGGATCCTTTCTCCATCACACACAGTCTGGGTCTGAGGCTCATGTTGGACCTTTCTCTTACTAACTTTCTTTGAGAAACTTTTTGTCCACTTTTCTTGAAAATTGAAACCGTCAAAGTCCAGTAGAGACGCGGACAGCGGGAGCGACACCTGTTCACCGCCCGTACCCGGAGTTTACTTCCGCCGAAGTAAAGTTTCCACCGTCGACTCAGAGATTTCACTGCTCCCGCCCGCCTCACGCTGCCTCTGCCCCCGCCTCCTCCCCCGGTCCACACACCGGCGCGTCATCAGCCACGGTGACGTCGTCAAGTTGTCGCGATAACAGCGACGTGCGGCCGCGGATTTTCAAAATAAGAGTACAAGCGAGGGACGGAAGAACGAAGGAAAGCGAGAAACAAATAAACGAGAATTTGGAGACAAAATTAAGAAGTCCACAAAGAAATGTAAAAGAAAAGAAATGAAACTTTGTATAAATAAAAAGATGACAGCTTAGCATTTAAACAGTAAGACATACAAGTGATTTTAAATTAGTACATTTATTTATTTATTTTAAAAGGGCTAAATGTGACTTAAATGTCTAAAAAAATTTTAATGGATAATAGCTTCTTATTACTAACTATTAAATAACTTATTATTAACACATGCTTTTATTTTGAACGTTTAAACAGGAAGTCTGTTTTACTTAACAACGTACTTAACAACAATTTTGTTTTAATTTAAAAATTAATACAGAATAATAATGAATGTGCAACAATTATAAAATAAAATGCAGTCACTTAAAAATAATTTTATTTTGTTATGCAGCATATGACACATCAAAGACGAGATTTGGCAGCAAACTGTTTACAAAGTCTCATGATGGGAATCATTTTAGAGTAAAACCTGTATCAGACCTGAGCTGACGACAATAATAATAATAATGATAATAATAATGATAATGATAATACAGGAATCAACAGTAAATATTGACAGAAGAGAGGAGCGTTGCATACAGTCGTCAAAATAAAAGTTCATCATTGTTCATTAGTGCTTTGACAAAACTGCACTAATCAAAAAGTATATGTGTAAATTGCCAACATGTCATATTAATATAATTACGGTGAATCTCAAGAGCTGTTGCAGAATGAAAATTTGACTAAAGACAAGGGAAATGAATGAATGAATGAATGAATGAATGAATGAATGAATGAAGTAAATAATCTCGACTAATTTTTAAAAACAAACATTTGACCCTGAGTTCAAATTTAAACGTGCTAATGTGTTTGTTCTGTGTTCATTTTGGTGCAAATATTAATAGAATTTAACACTGTGTATGTTTATGTAGAGGCAGTGAACACACACACACACACACACACACACGGTACAAGCAATCAATTCATGCTAACACATGCTACTGAAAATCAGGCCAATAAAAATAAAAATTTATCAGTTCAGCCATAAATACACATACAGTATGTTTCTGAAATTAAAGGTCCAGTCTGTAAGATTTTTTTAATTTAAAAAACGTGTTTCTATAAGCGTGTACTCACTTTAAAATGATAATAAAAACTTTTTTTTGTTTTCATAATTTACATCAGAGGTCAGAAGTCGTAATTTGACACAGACGTACGCTTGGGCTAGCCATTGTTAGCCATAGTTATCCGCACCAGTAGATAACACTGCACGGTATTTTTCGCACAGAAAACGCGTAGTAACAGTAAAAACTGAGCGGAACAATGTGTACGAACTGATTTAGTGTGTAACCAATACAGTGTTAGTGTTTTTACTATTAGTGTGAGTGGCGGCCATCTTGGAGTCCTATGTAAGGGTGTGTGAGGTTGCTCTAACTTACAGAGTTGGAAATCGGATGGGGATGAAGGAAATTTTCCCCTCAAGTTGGAAAATTCCGACTTCCGACTACAACTGAAACGCAATATAAGCCTTTTATATGAACTTTAGGCAAAGACCTGGCTCTGCGGAGGCAGCCATGTTGTGAGGCTGGCACCACAACATGGCTGACAGCAGCCTGAATGGATGTGAAAGAGGAAGAGGAAGAAGAGGAGGAAAAGAAATTAGAGGAAGCGTAAAAAGAAGAGAAAGATGAACTACAAGAGGAAGAAGAAAATGAAAAGAAGGAGAAAAAGGCGGAGGAAAAAGAGCTGGTAGGAGAGGTAAACAAAGAGGAAGAAGAAGAAGAAGAAGAAAAGGGAAGAATAAGAGGAAGTAGAGCAAAAGTAGAAGAAAAGGAAGAGGAAGTAGAAAAGGAAGAATAAGAGGAGAGAGAAGAGGAAAAAGGGGAAGTGAGGAGGAAGAAGCAAAGAAAAAAATAAGGGGAAAGGGAAGAATATAGGAGAGAAGAGAAGAAGAGGAAGAAGAGTAGGAAGAAAATAAGATGAAGAAAAAGGGAAAAGGAAGAAGGGGAAGAGGAAGAAGAAAATGAAGAAGAGGAGGAGGAAGAAGAGCTGGTAGGGGAGGTAAAGGAAGAGGAAGAAGAAGAAAAGGGAAGAATAAGAGGAGGAAGAGGAAAAGGGGGAATTGAGAAAGAAGAAGAAAAGGAAGAATAAGAGGAAATAATTACAGGAAAAGTAAAAAGATGAGAAAGAAGATGAACTGAGGAAGAAGAAGACGACAAGCTGGTAGGAGAGGAAGAGGAAGAAGAAAAAGAATAAGGAGGAAAAGGAACAAGAAGATGAGGGGAAAAAGGAAGAAGAAAGTTTAGGAAATTGTGATGAAGGACTTTGAACTCTAGAGGGCAGCATTAAACCTTTTATTGTGCAGAAAAGAAGAAGAAGAAGAAGAGGAAGAAGAAGAAGAAGAAGAAGAGGAAGAATGGCTCCACTCACATCAGAGGGAGTTGTGTTTTCATCCTTTCTGGTACACAAAGGCCACCGTAGCGAGGCGTGCACTCTGTTGTCTCACCATTAGATGTCGCTAATTCTCACACACTGGACCTTAATTAAGAACAATGTTTTTTCCTGCTGCATCGCTTCGTTAGCATCAACAGCAGAACTGTTTTTCGTAAATCTAATCGTGGACACAGTGTTTGGTTCAGTCGCACGATGACGCACGCGTTCGCAGCAACGTCAGGGAGGAAGTCGGGACGCTCCGGCAGAGAATGCTCCCCCTGCTGGCTCACGTCAGTAGTGTATGATAGTGTAGCATGATAGGCTCGACGTTAGAAATAAATAAACATGTGTACACGGAAACAAAAACGTTGGCGGATGATTAGAAGTAGCTGCAGCAGCTCGACTTCTCCTTCCGTGCTTCGATGTATTCGTGGATCTGGAACTTGGGTTCAGTGGGATGACGGACGGCTCGGTGCTTCAGCTCCCTGCGAAACAGAACCAGACATCGGACACTTTGGGAAACAATTTTACCCTAAATACCCATGAAAACTTTGGAAAATTACTTAAATATCCAGTTGTAGGTCACTTTAAGGGGTGTAACCACCTTTAGGTCCATAAGGACTTTTAAGGAAAAAAAAATGCAAATTCAGGGATTAACTATAGATTGTGTGTTAGTAAATTAATAAATATACACATGTTAAACAGGGTTAGGATTATGTCTAATTATTCTGGGTTCTTTTTACAATCGCTAACTCTTACATTTCAATTAGTTACGTGTCAAAACAAATGTTACAAAATTGCTGAAATTTCATCTTTAAAATGAAATAGTTAAAATATAAATCAAAGTGATTTTTTTGTTCAAATTAATGGGATTTAGGATATTATCTTTGCAAAAGACCTTAAAATGTGTCAAAATGTGTTCATTCATTACAAAATATCTTGGTAACAGTCCATTCATGTTTAACTTTAATAACTTTAGCCTTTAAAATACAGGTCAAAATGACAAAAAAAACTAATAAATAGCTAGAAATCTGATAAAAGACATTATTTCACAGTGTTTTAAATGTGCATGAACATAATTATGAAAATTTTTTCTTAATTTTAAAGAAGAAATGCAAATTCAGTGACTAAATATAAATTCAGGGTTAGTAAATTAATAAACATAAAGAGTCATTAGGGTCATGTCGAATAGAGGAGGCACTGGTTGAGTCTGCGTCAGCATTTACACTGTTGTTTCTGGTTTTTATTATATTTTTCTTGCTTCTTCTGTGTCTTTTTCGGTCGCTAACACTTACATTTCAACTATTAATGTATCAAAATGTTCATGTTGTTACAAAATTACACACATTCCATCAAGTGGAAATGAAAGGATTTGTGTTGAATTACATTATCTTTCTGGTGCAAAACTTGCTTGCCAAGATGATTTATCTTTCCAGGCCAAAAATAAAGAAAATCTTACTTGAAATGAGCAAATTTTACTTTCTTGAAAATCAGTGTTTGTAGTGTATTGTGTTTAAAATGAGTGTGTGTGTCTGGTTTTCCTTATGTTGTGGGGACCTAAATCTCCACACTCACATTATGGGGACAAAAATCAAGTGTGTGTGTGTTCTTGTATTTGTTGCCTCACTGACCTTGTCAGGACCAGTAGTCCTCATGGAGACCAAAACCTGGTCCTAATGAGGCAGAACCTCATTTCTGAGGAACTGGTTAAGTTTAGGACTAAGAATGTAAATGTTATGGTTAAGGTTAGTCCAAATGTCCAAATGTCCAAATGAACGCAGTGTCTTAAATTGTATAGGAATTTAGTAATGTGTGTAGCTGGTCTTCCTTATGTTGTGGGGACCTAAATGTGTCTCCACACTCACATTATGGGGACTTGTCTTCCTTATGGGGACAAAAATCAAGTCCCCATAATGTAAATGACTCCATTTTAAGGTGAAGACATGTTTTAAAGTTAGACTGAGGTTAGGACTAGGTTAAGGTTAGAGGTCAGGGTTAGGGTTAGGGCACTAGTAATTATGGTTAAGGTTAGAGTAAGTCTCCAGGAAATGAATGGAAGTCAATGTGATGTCCTCTGTAGTCATGGAAACCAGTGTGTGTGTGTGTGTGTTTGTGTGTTTCACACTTGGCCACAGCAGTGAAGGCCAGCTCGACGTTGACTCCAGTCATCGCGCTCGTCTCCATAAAAGGAACTGAATATTCCTGAAAGAAAAACAATAACATTTTTGTCAGTCATTAATAATCAATATTAACTGAAATGTTGAAAACATTTGAACGACACAAACGCGAACAGAGCAGTAACTCGGTCACTGAGCGGCGTCACATGTTACGCTGAAAGTGGGTGGAGTTAATACATTCTGCTGTGTTCTGGTAACGGTGACACAATGAATGAATGAATGAATGAATGAATGAATGACTCACTCTGGCCAGCCTCTCTCCTTCATCTCTCCTGATCGCTCGCTCGCTGCTCATGTCGGCCTGATGATGACAGAGATTCACAGCATTACAGCCATAAATGTGATCAAACATAACATTGCTACTGATTCGTAGCAATTTGTCTTGATGGGAAAATGTGAAGATATTGTTAGAAATGTGACGGAAATCTGAAATGATGCGTCATTACTATTTATGTTAAAGTAAAAACTCTTTTTTTTTTTACACAGAATTTATGTTGTGTAACAGTAAAAAACCAGGCATATATTGATCAGGTTATGAAGTTATGAAGAACATTTACTGGTATTTTATTTATAAAAAATCTGTTATGTCTCATATTTAACTGAACTTGAAACACTGAACTCTCCTGAAGAGGATTAGGGTCACAGTGGACATTTTTATAAAAACATAATAATAACAATAATAATAATAAAAAGAAGAAGAAGAAGCAATTCCAGAATTCTGACTTTCAATCCAATTTTTAATAATAAAAAGAGAAAAAAAACTATTTGAAACTTGTTTTTCTCATGGTTCTTATTTTTTCTCATACATAATTGGAAAAAGGAAAAAAAAGCATTTTAGCTTTAAGCTCAGAATTCTGTCATTTTTAAATTATCTTCCTTTTTTCCGCAGAACTTTGAAGATAATGACAAAGACCTTGAAGTTTTTTTTTGAAAAAAAAATAATAATAAAAAAAGAAAGAATTCAAAACATTTGAATAAGTGAGAAGAATTTTCACTTTAATCTCAGAATTCTGACATTAAATTCTTACCTTTTTTTCCTTAGAATTTTGAAAAAACTCAGAATTCAGAGTTTGAATTCTAAGTTTTCTCAGAATTAAAAAAAAACATTTTAAAAGAGAAAGAATTTTGAATTTTGAGGAAAAACCCTCTCAATTCAGATGTTTTTTTTTCTTTGAATTCTAACTTTAAACTCAAAGCTCAAAACAACAAAAACAAAAAAGTCACATGTGGTTCTAAACTCTTTTCTCTTGTTATAAGAAAAAATAAAATAACAATGATGGAGTTTCAGGAGACACCACGTCCTCCTTCTTCACTTCTCTCTGTCTCACCTTGTTGCCCAGCAACATGATGACCACGTCGCTCTGTGCGTATTCATGGATCTCTGTTAACCAGGCCTGAAATGATCACACGCACAGAAAACACGCGTGTAAAGAAACATTTTTTTTAAAAAAACAAAACAAACAAAACACAGAGAAAAAGAGAAACGGCGTCTCATTGTAATCCAGACTCACCCGGATGTTGTCGAAGCTGGATTTGCTGGTGATGTCATACAGGAGGAGCAGAGCTTCACACACACACACACACACACACACACACACAGAAACAGTGTCAATCCGCACACGCTTCACTGTGGAAACATCACGTGTGAGTTTTGGTGTCGTACCGTGAGCGTCCCTGTAATAGGCGTGTGTCACGCTCCTGAAGCGCTCCTGTCCGGCCGTGTCCCAAATCTGAGACAGGGAGGACATGAGGTGGGTAACTGTGGGCGACTGTGGACCTCATGTCACATGACTGTGGACCGCATGTCACATGACTGTGGACCGCATGTCACATGACTGTGGACCGCATGTCACATGACTGTGGACCTCATGTCACATGACATATGACCACGTTTCTGTGTCAAACACTGACCTGTAGTTTGACCTTCACGTTGTCCACGTTCACCACTTTATTCTGGGAAATGCAGAAAGAAAAGAAAAGAAAAGAAAAGAAAAGAAAAGAAAAGAAAAGAAAAGAAAAGAAAAGAAAAGAAAAGAAAAAGAAACAAAAGGAAAGGAAAGAAAAGAAAAAAGAAAGAAAAGAAAAGAAAAGAAAAGAAAAGAAAAGAAAAGAAACAAAAGAAAAGGAAAGAAAAGAAAAAAGAAAGAAAAGAAAAGAAAAAGAAACAAAAGGAAAGGAAAGAAAAGAAA